>JAVJIF010032873.1:0-221663 GCA_038442645.1 Agave tequilana
CTAGGATAGCTTATGCGGAGCTAGAATTGGCAGGTCGGTGATCTTTCCGATTTGTTTTGATCATTTCCATATCTTGGGAGATTCTCCTTGATCCTTTACTGTTTCAAGAGAGTCAAGAGATTGTGGCAATCAACTGCCATAGTTTGATCCCGATTGGATTTGATTAAATTGAATCCGATCTCATCAGGAGATTTTGATGGTCAAAGGTTGACCATAGCAGGCTGATACGGAGCTGCCCGCTTTGAAGCTCATAGCGGAGCTAGAGGCAAATCCTTAGCGAAGTCCGAAAAGAGGGTTTTCGGCGAAGTTTCAATTAGCTTCCTGGCGAAGTTGAATGATGCTAGCTCTCAATCGAGGCTATCTCCTTGGGCTAATGTAATGCTAAATGCTAGCATCTTAGACCTGCTGAGGTCTGTTTAGAAACAATCCGGGTTCACTGTTCTGCTTGCTGGATCAGTGGAGTCCAAACCGCTCCCTTGTCCCTTGGAGGTGGGGTGAAAACTGGTCTTCAGCTCGTCTGTCCCTTGTCTTTTGTAAATGTCAATAAGTTTAGACATCGTTCGGACCAATGAGAATCTTGTCTTTTTTAAGTGTCAACAAGACCCCCTTCAAAGTTTTCGAGAGTCTGCAATAGCCAGACTTCGAATTACTTTGAACCGCTATGATGGTGGTGTGGAGTATGAACGTCGCCATGATGTTGAGTTCAGCTTCGCCTTCATCCTTCTTTGGGATGAATTCGCCGAAGAATTGCACTGGTTCGCGAGTAGCTTCGCGTCGGGGTAGCTCCGCATCTGGGCTTCCAAGAAATAAGTTCGCTTTGGAACTCCTGTTGCCTTTTCAAAGCCAACTGTCGTGGGGCGGTTACGAGGAGGTCATTCCTTCCTTTGCGCCAATCGAGAGAGATGTTCTCCGATTTGCACGTTTCCAAGGAGGATATTCCCTTTATTCAAGGCGTCATAAGTGCCTTTATGAGGGAGACGTTTTCTCCCTTTGCACGGTTCCAAGGGAAAACCGTCCCTTCCATCAGGGCGCAATAAATGCCTTGAATGCGCTCGTGGCTTCCACGCTTGAGGTGAGAGTGCTCAGGCCATGGGGCCTATAAATAGGACACTTGAGGTCCTCTGAAGAGAAATGCCTTGCCTCTTCTTCTCCTTCTCTTGGTTGTGAGAGATACTCAGATCTCTGAATTAGTGGGAAAACCCACTTGGTTGTTTAACCGGCCAAGGACCAGTAAGTCTTGATCATTCGAAGACTTCACTGCTTTTAAGGAACTCATTTCCCTGATTTAGCTTTGGCAGCTCGCTTTAGGGATTGGCTTCCCTTGCTCTTCATCTTGCAATTGGCTGCTTGCAGAGAAGGATCTCATCATAGCTTTCTGTGAAGCTACCATCTTGGCTTGATCAGTGAAAGATCGTTGCTTGTTAAGTCCGCTGCGCAGGCAGGACTTGGGACTTGGCTTCTTCAATAGTCGAGCCAGTCTTGCCATATGGTGAATGTTGAGACTATTTCTCACAAGATCAGTCTGACTTTGCCGTATAGGCGAGGCTAGGACTTGGCGTTTGCTGAACCAGCCCATGGTTGCCGTGCAGGCGAGGCTTGTCCTCTGCTGAAGTCGGATCGCTTTGCCGCCCAAGAATCTGACTTAATATTTTTGCAGCTTTTCTGTGCTTGACTGCTAACTTGCTCCAATTTGCCTTGCAGCGAGCTATACTTGCCAGTCTGGTAACTTGATGGAAGAAGCCATAAATTACCTTATGCTTCCCCGGTTGAAGCTTTACTTTAAGCAGGAGGAACAATTCGGGGCAGCGAATGCGCGTCCCAGGGGCTGTTGGCAGCCTCTTATCCGAGATGATTCGTTCTGAGGTGAGGCTGGTCGCCGCTTCATCGGAGGTGATCAGTGAGATCACTGACATCGTTGCCGACTTTCAACTTTGGTGGCCTTCGTCGGAGACGATCTACTTCAGGGGAGTGGGCCTCACACCCGTCAGATCCGTGCATCAAAACTAGTTCCCATTATAGGTGATCTGACGTGTTGGCGGCGATAGGTTTTTATTGCCAGGCTTCAACAAAAAATGGCCTGGCAAGACCTGCCATTTGTGGAGAAAAATGACCGTGTCCTTGTGGCACCACTGATACAGCCTTATGCAGGAGGAAGGCCCTTCCTGTCCGTTGGTCTGGCCTGGGAGCAGATAAAACCGCTTGTATGCCTCAAATGATCTTGTTGGGCAACTGAAATGTTTGTATGAACACAACTTTGATGTAATATCAATGTACCCTTGCTTTGAATCAATGAAAGTTCATCGTCTGATCATCTGATTTTTGTTTATTTCACTGAGAATTTGGCCATAGCGGGGCTAAACTGCATGCGGAGTTAAGGGCATAGTCCTTTCTTTGAGTGATCTTCGCGAGACTGGCATGTCAGCGTCTTTTTAGAGGGCTAAAGTAAGCCTTTCGGCTAAGTTCTTGAAGGATTGTGCGAAGTCCGCACTTTAAGCAGGGCGAAGTTAACCCTTAGCGGAATCGAAGCAGCGCTTCTCGGGAAGGCGCTTTGGGCGGCGTTTCGATTAATTCGAAACGGCGGCATACGCCCTTTTCGAGGCCTCGTTTCAGGCGCTGCTTGGCCTATAAAAGCCCGATCGGGCTGAGCAGGAAAAGATCTCCTTTTCAGAGAAATTTCTATCTCTTCCTCTCCTTCTTCTTCCTTCTTGCTTCAGAGTTCTTTGAGAACCCTTACATTTCTTTGATGGCGCCCAAAAGACGAGCAGGGAAAGAAGTAGCGACTTCTGCGGCGGAGGGCGCTCCTCCTCCGGTCATCGAGCGATCGATCACCGGTAAGGAATTTTCCTGTCAGATTAGAGAGTGGTCTCCATCTTTTGGAGTCGATACTCGGCTATTAGGACGATCAAATATGATCTGTCCTTATCAGGGAACTCGTTTCCCTTCAACTTCCCTATTTTGCTTGCACCAGGGAAGTAAGAACTGAACAGTTCTTCTTTAGGCTTTCGCACGAAGCCATAACTTGGGTCATCTCCGTATGTTTGAGGAAAAGGACTTGAATAAGTCCTCTCAGTCATGATGACTTTTGACCATAATGCCCCTTTGATGACGTCAGCCCTTAGGGCTATACCACTTCCTGCTTTAAGCGAAGCTGGCGCTTTGGATATTTTCTGCAAAGATGCAGTCTTATCCATGAAGTGAAGCTTTTTCAAAGCTATCGCCTTGCAGGCCCTGCTTGCTGGGCGAGGCTATGCCTTAGTGAATTTTTAAGCTTTCGCATCCACTTGATTGGTGAACTAATCATAGCTCATTTCTATTTTTGCAGTTCATTACGCCTCGGCCTCCAGAACAGTCTGTTCGGTGTAGCCAGTCGAGCAGGCGGAAGCATCAGCTTGCAGTTCTATGGGCAGGCTTCATTGTTCAGCGAGCCGAGCTCCCTTGTACGGGATACGCTCGTTCAGGGCGGTGGTCCGCAGGCCATGCGGAGCATCTTGACTACGGCTCCATTTGAAGATATCGACCGTCAGGCTTACAGAAAGCCTGACTTCATGTTCGGGGATGCTGCACCAGATCCCGATCGCCAGCTGCAGGCCGGTGAAGGCCATGGGATCTTCCATTTGGACGGCGAGAGATTCTATCTCCCGTCCGCTAAGCGGCATTTTGCTTTGTCTTCCTTTGCGAGCGCAACTCAGGCTCGGAAGATGGCGTGGGGCGTGAGCCTAAATGCCGAGTCTGTAAGTGTCGGGAGGTTGACATTCCAGTCCGGCTATTCGAGGGCTGGCCCTCCTCGTAGCATAATGGGACTATACCCTGGGAAGGTATCGCGGGACCTTCCAGTAGGAGAGAACCCAGCTGCGCGCCGACCTTTGGCACTCAGTTCTGCGAAGTTGACGGGAACTACCCTGCCACCGATTTCAGGACTCCTGGTTGGGTCCACCCTCCTAGATCGTGGTGGGCGGAGTTGACCAACTATATCCTCACCCATTTTGAGGGGGACTTAGAGAGGTTAAACCTCCATGAGGCCGTCAGGGCGACCTGCTACGGCATCGAGATGAAGGTGGCGTGCTTCTACGCCATCCTTGAGTTGTATTGCCCGGCCTCGGGGACTTTCTTCACCCAGTTGGTGAGTTGGGCATGGCCCTGCATGAGATGCGGGAGATCTCTGCTTTGCCCTTCGGGTCTCTTCCATACGAGGAGTACTTTCCCTGTGAGGCGGAGTTGGCTATTCTGGAAAAGCAGGAGCCTGCTCTGCTCGAGACATATCGGGAATTGATGTGCCATTTGCACATTTTCTCCAGCATCCACACTGGTGGCAAGGGTAGCTCGAAGAGCTTGAAGAGCTGGGGAACTACTTGTTCCCGGATATGACTAGCGCGCCTGAGGCAGCTCATTGCGGAGTTGCTGAAGAAGACATCTTGGAAAGGATGGAGGTGCATGCTGAAAAGGACATCGTCGTGGCAGAAGATGATGGTCCTCTCGGGAAGGGTGATGTTCTTCGGAGCTTTCACCATCAGGCCCGTCGGCCTATGTCTCGGAAGGCGTTGCTGGCCGGCTTCTTAACCATCTGGTTAAGAAATGTGTCGTGCCTTCTTCTTCGGGTGACATCGTCCATCCGACTGTGCTGCTGCCTGCCGTTCGCTTGGTTCATGGCCACCGTCTGGGTCTTCTCCGGCCATGGTGTGTTGTATTCAGAGGGGCCTTCGTGCACTGACGGAGGCTTTTGCAGGCCAATGGCGTCAAGGCGAGGGAAGGGTGCCGTCCTGCCTTGTGACGGACCCAATCCTAGGGTAGGTTTACCGTACACCTACTTGATGGCGTGTTCGCCTTGCACTGTCCCAGTTTGATTGGAGCTGGGGAAGACCCTCCGCAGGGTGTTCAAACGGCGCTTCTCCGTCGCTTTGAAGGCCGTTCGTGGCAGAAAACTTATGTGGCCGAGGCCCGTAAGTTAGTGCGTCGTTATGACTTTATAGCCTGTTCCGTTGTTTTCCTCGCCTGCGGGGTGCAGGATACAACGAGGAATTCCATGATGTGGAATCAGGTCGGTCTCCCATGAGTCGGGGTGTTTTCGAGTGGCTGGTCTGTATCCGGCCCTCGCATTTGCTGTACAGGAGTGGGGATACCTGCTACCTGGAGCCCTACGTCCCGAGCCGGTTTGCCCGCCAATTTGGGTATGACCAGTTGTATGTGGGCAACCCCAATCCGGACCTGGCTTTCATGGGGAGCCTCATTGATGGGGCTCGTGCTTGGCGGTTCTTTACCGCGGATGGCACTGGGGCGTGGCTACGCACGCCGCTGAGGGATCCCGCCTTTGGACGACCCTGTGTTTCTGCCAATGGTATGCGGCTTCGAACTCCACACCTGCTAGGTTTAATGCCAACCGTTCGGGTGTGAAGTTAATTTCTCATCGGATGAGGCAGAAGGCTTCCGATAGGATGGAGGGCAAACGGGTCCGTGTTCCTGGCATAGAGAAGTTCATCGCTGTAGATGACAGCGGGGCTTCTGATGCGGGGAGCCCTTGCTTCGAGGCGGGGATGAGGGTTGATGCCCATGAAGCTGATGCTCGTGAAGCCGGATCTGGTGTAGTGGGGACAGCTTCCTCACAACATATGGAGGAAGTGGAGGAAGAGGACTCTGATGTCCACTTCAAAAGGAAGCGTGGGAGTGGATCCCGTAGGAAGTCGTCGGCGAAGAGGCCCCGTCGCCAGACTCCTACCATCGTGGTAGAGGGTGAGCCCTCTGCTGCGCCTCCTTCTGCTGCTCCATTAGTGGCTGAGCCGTCGGTTGCTGAACCGACTACTGGTAAGATTGGCCTCCATATAATATGCCTTCAGCGCACTTTAAATAACTCATCATTTGCTTTTTGTTGCAGGAGCTGAGGAGCATGGGAGCAAGGGGACCAGTATGATCCTCTATTTGCTTATGGAGCTGCAGCTGGTTCCTTTACTCGCTCGGAGGAGTCTGGAGGTGATGCGGCCGACATTGGCCCGTCGGGCGCTGGGACTTCTAAAGGAAGTCCTATGGCTCCAGCTCTATCGGGTGGTCTGCGGAGGAATCGGCGAGCGGGCCGGCTATCCGCGTGAGTCTGGTAAGAACTTTCCGATGGGACCCCTGGATTCTGATGCGGCTGACGAGGTGACATCGGCCTTCGGTAAGACTAAGATCTCTGGTCCTCGCCTGTTTGCTGCGTCTCCTTTTTGACCTTGGTTTTGTTGCAGGTATTCGTCCCCAAGGTGCATCAGCTTCGAAAGAAGCGGCGGGTTTCCCTGAAGGGTCAAGGGGCGATATAAGCGCTTCGACCGGGGCAGACGCTGCTGTGTTGGATGCGCTGTATGGCGACCTGCCTTTTTATCAGCCCAAATCAGCGGAAGGTCCTGAGGTTGAAGGGGCGGCAGTCCCGGAGGTATCCTCACTTCCAGTTACATCAACGAGTGAGGTGCAGACTGTTTTGCCGAATATGACATTGAGGGTGACTGTGAGCCCTACCTCTCCGACTTTGATTGTCGAGCCTGCTGTTCAGGAGGTGGTTGCCAGTCCTTCCTCCACGGTGGCTGGCGTGCTGGTGTCGCTGAGGACTCCGCCGAGGTCACCTTTGGCTTGCCCTGCTGCTGTCGATGTTCCTGCTTCTTCTTCTGCGGCGGTGTCGACTGGGATGGTAGATTGCTCCGAGGTTGTCTCAAGGGTTGATGAAGCTGAGAATGACTTCATCGGTAATCTGGTCGACAGCTTCTATAACAGCTTGGAGCAGACTATCGGTCTCGTCTTGAAGGGCTCGCCTGTGCCATTCTCGAAGTTGAAGATGGTACTCTCCGTGGCATTGAATGTATCCGGGACTTTGAGGGGTACCATCAAGCTGCTGCTTTAGAGCTCCTGGTAGATGACCTTGAGAAGGACGTGGAGGAATGGCGCCATTTCCATCGTTCCGACGCAGCGTCTTTGGCTGATGAATGGCTCACACGTCTTGTCGCCCAGAGGCGCGAGGCTCAGGTCGTCGCTCAAGAGGCTGCTGAGGCTATCTCCTCTGACTTGAGGTCCTTGGAGACAGAGGAGGCAGAGGTTGGGAGTGCAATGACGCTTCCAACAGTGCTCTTCTTGATGCTGAAGATAAGGTTAAGAGGCTGAAGAGATGATCCGGAAGGCAAATCTCCTCTTATCCAAGGCTACACAGATGCGTCATGAAGAGGCTGCGCGGCTTGAGCAGCTCAGGGCTCGGAGTGAGGAACTGGCGGCGGCAGAAGTCGTCACAGAGGGCGACTTTGGCGGAGGTCGAGGCTCGTCTGGCTCAAGCGGTGGACTTCGATGAGGCTGAGCTAAGATCACAGGCGCTGGCCCAGGCTGCTGATGACAGGAGACGAGGCTAGCTTCGCCCATTCATTCTTTTGTCGTCTTTGTTTGTTTAGATAATGAGACATGGCTGTCTGTTGGTTCAGAGGTCGCGATGACATAACCGATTGAGATGTTGCCAGTCTCGAGGGTAGCCCATTGCGGGGCTAAAAGGGGAGATACTTGCCTTTTGTAAATGTCAGCAAGCATCGAGATTGAGACTTAGCTGTCTGCTGGTTCAGAGGTCGCAATGACATAACCAATTGAGGCGCCGCTAAGTTCAATGGTGGATGAAACTTAGGTATCTGCCAGTTCAGAGGTCGCAATGACATAACTGGTTGAGAAGCCACCAAGCTCAACAATGAGTGATACTCGTCTTTTGTAAATGTCAACGAGTATCGAGACCTGTCTTTTGTAAATGTCGACAGGACTCGGGATTGAGACTTAGCTGTCCGCTGGTTCAGAGGTCGTGATGACGTAACCAATTGAGACGCCGCTAAGTTCAATGGTAGATTAAGTGGCTATCTGTCAGTTCAGAGGTCGCAATGACATAACTGGTTGAGAAGCCACCAAGCTTCAAAATAGGTGATACTCGTCGAGTATCGAGACCTGTCTTTTGTAAATGTCAACAGGGCTCGGGGTTGAGACTTGTCTTTTGTAAATGTCAACAAGCTCAAAATAGGTGATACTTATCTTTTGTAAATGTCAATAAGTATCGAGACCTGTCTTTTGTAAATGTCAACAGGGCTCAAGATTGAGACTTAGCTGTCTGCTGGTTCAGAGGTCGCGATGACGTAACCAATTGAGACGCCGCTAAGTTCAAAATAACAATAGAGTTGGGAAAAGTCTCGTTTTCACGGGGAGAAACGAGGGAATCACTGTCATAGGTTTAATGTTAACGTAACAACGAGATATATGTGGTCCTACCATTCTATAGATGAGAATTGGTAAGTGATTTTGGAGGTCTCATTATCTCGGGGAGAAACGAGGGGATTGCTGTCATAGGTTTAATGTTAACATAACAGCGGAATATATGTGGTCCTACCATTCTATGGATGAGAATTGGTAGGTGATTCTGGAGAGGGAATCAAGTGGGAGCAGGTCCCTTGGGACTTTAAGCAAACCCCCAGCTATCAACAGGTTTGATATGCTTGGAGAAAGAGAGAGGCTCTCTTTGTGCGCATTCCGGACGCGCGGATCTCGATCAGAGGTGTAATGTTAACTTGATCGAGAGCAGGATCCTTGATTAAAGGATAGTACTTTTTTAAGAACTTGCCATTGGTCGGCATCATGAGGAGGTCGCCGTCTGCAGTTGTAAGGCGGTATGCTCCGTTTGAATAGACTGTCTCTATCACAAACGGTCCTTCCCATTTAGGCTGAAATTTGCCTTTGGTCTTGTGCGTCATAATCATCGGTCGTCTGACGGCTAAGACTAGGTCTCCTTTGTGGAAGACTCTCAGCTTGACCTTCTTATTGAAGGCTTTGACATCCGAGCCTGATATAGCTCGATGTGTTGCTGAGCTTGCAGCCGCTTCTCGTCCAGGGCTTCGAGCTCTTGAAGACGCAAGCGATCATTGTCTTCTGATGTCATCTTAGTAGTCAGGGCTACCCGCAATGATGGCACCTGGATTTCCAATGGGATGATCGCTTCACACCCATATACCAGGGAGAAAGGCGTATTGCCTGTCGGTGTCCGAACCGTAGTCCGGTAGGCCCAAAGGCATTCACCGAGCTTTTCGTCCCAATCTCGCTTGTTCGAGGAGACAAACTTCTTGAGCAGCTTGATGATTGTCTTGTTAAATACCTCTGCCAAGCCATTGGCGGCAGGATTGTAGGCGGTTGAAGCCACATTCTGAATTCGGTATTTATCGCAGAACCGATAGAACCCTTGGCTTACGAACTGGGGACCATTGTCATGGATGATCCGTCTGGGTACACCAAATCGATGGATGACATGGTGTTTGATGAAGCTAACCAGATTGGAGGTTTTAACTTCGGCCAACGGTGTGGCCTCTGCCCATTTGAGAAGTAATCGGTTATTGCCAGGATAAACCGGTGACCTCTTGCCGAAGAGGGACTGATTGGCCCTACGACATCGACTCCCCATGCTTCAAATGGCCATGAAGCAACAGTAGGGTGGAGCAACTCCGAAGGTTGGTGTATGAAGTCTGCATGGACCTGGCACGCTTTACACCTTCGTGCATATTGGATGGCATCGGCTATCATAGTTGGCCAATAGTATCCAAGTCTGTGCAGCCTGTCTTTAAGCTTTGGACCCGGCTGATGAGCGCCGCAAATGCCATCGTGCGCTTCTTGGAGCGCTTCTTGTGCCTCTGAATGAGAGAGACAACGGAGGAGGACACCGTCATATGAACGACGGTAGAGTGTCTTCAAAGTGGGATCATAGTAGAAACGGAGCGACCTTCGTCTGATGGACGCCGCTTCTTTGGGATCGTCTGGAAGCAGACCGTGCAGAGCGTAGTCAATGAGAGGGAAGCGCCAATCCCTCGGCTCAAGACCCACGGAGATATTATGGACCTCTTGAATCTTTAGCATATGCTTGGAGCATACGAGATGCCGGGTTGCGACTGTGAGGTGATACTCGGTGTCGGCCGGTAAGGTAAGGCTAGCGTTGTCGCTAATGCAGCGAGAGCATCCGCCTTGGTATTTAAGATCGGGACACATGCCCGATGTAGAAGCCTTCAAATAGGTTAGCCAATTCGATGGCTGTATGATAATAAGGCACCAAGTCCTCATGGCGGACTTCATATTCGCCTTTTACCTGGCTAATGATCAGCTTTGAATCGCCATAAGCTTCAAGGTAGCGTACCCCCATTCCATGGGCGAGCTGGAGACGATGAGCAGAGCATTGTATTCCGCTACATTATTAGAGCATGATTCTGTCAAGGAGAATGCTCTGGGAGGATATGATCCTGTGGGGAGATGAACACAACCCCCACCCCGGCAATAATTTTCCCTTTGGGGCCCATCCGTGATGCTCCGTCGAAGAACATCTGCCACACTTCCTCTGCTGAGGTTGCATTAGACTCGAAGACTTCATCAGGGATGTCTTCGTGAAGTTTTGAATGTTCTGGAACTGGGTGAGCAGCTAAGAACTCTGCAAGGGCCTGGCCTTTAACTGCCTTCTGAGGAGTAAAGGTCATGTCGTATTGAGACAACAGGAGTGCCCATTTAGCCAACCTTGAATTCAGCGACCCTGGCTTCGTCATGAGAAGACGTAAAGGGTTCACCCTGGAGATGACATGTATGGTTTGGCCAACCAAATAATGTCACGTCTTCTGGACAGCGAAGACGAGAGCTAAACACTCTTTCTCAATAGGATTGTAGCGAGATTCCGCTCCTATGAGAGTCCTGCTCAGATAATAAATGGCCTGCTCATGGCCATTGTCGTCCTTTTGAGCGAGGAGGGCGCCGAGGGAATAATCCAGAGCTTTTACATAAAGCAAGAATGGTTTCCCTGATGTAGGGGCCACTAAGACCGGAGGTTTTGTGAGATACCTCTTAATGTCTTCATAAGCTTCTGACAAGCTTGGTCCCATATGAAGGCAGTACCCTTTTTCATGAGACGGGTAAAGGGCTGGCAACGGCCTGAAAGATTTGCTATGAATCTTCTGATGTAGGCTAATCTGCCTTGCAAGCCTCGGAGCTCTTTGAGGTTCCTCGGGGATGCATGTCCTGTATGGCTTTGACTTTGTCTGGGTCCAGATGGATCCCTTTTGATGTGACAATGAACCCAAGGAATTTGCCGCTGGACACTCCCAAGAAGGATTTCGTCGGGTTCATTTTCAGCTGATGAGCCCGCATTATGTCGAACATCGTTTTCAGATCACGAAGATGTTCATTTTTGCTGCGGCTTTTGACGGCAATGTCGTCAACATAGCATTCCACCGTCTTTCGGAGATGGTCGCGGAAGATCATGCTCATCGCCCGCTGGTAGGTTGCTCCGGCGTTCTTCAGTCCGAAGGGCATTACAGTGTAGCAGTATACCCCTAATGGCGTTCGGAAAGAAGTATGCTTCTCGTCATCAGGATACATCTTGATCTGGTTATACCCTGAGAAGCCGTCCATGAAAGACATCCTCTCGAATCCGCATGTGTTGTCGATCATGACATCGGTGATCGGCAGTGGGAATTCATCTTTGGGACAGGCCGTATTGAGATCACGGTAGTCGATGCAGATTCATATTTTCCCATTCTTCTTGAGGACGGGGACTATGTTAGCCACCCAATCTGGATGTTGTTCCTCCCGGATGAAGCCACAAGCATTGAGCTTATGAACTTCGGCTTCAATAGCCTCCATGATGTTTGGGCGGAACCGACGTTGTTGCTGCTTGACTGGCCTAACGTCGGGCTTGATGTTTAGACGGTGCATAGCGACCTGTGGATCAAGTCCGGGCATGTCTTCATAGCTCCAGGCGAAGACATCTATATACTCTTTCACGAGTATTATCAATTCTTCCTTTTCGATGAGTGATAAGCTTTCACTTATGAAAATAGGCTTGGGGCGATCTTGACTACCCAAGTTAACCTGGATCACCTTGTCTTCGGTAGGTGGCTCGCGCAGCTCGAACCGCTTTCCCATTGGAGACTTAATTGCTGGGCCCAAGGTTCCTCATCAGCAGCGTCCGCAGGTTCCAATTGACTGCCTGAAGTCATATTCACAGTGAGGCCGTTGAACATTCCTCCTATGCTGATGTCAGAGTCCCACTCGGCAGATGAACCCGACTGTGATGGAATTGGTTCGTCGTCTTTGAACTGAACCGTTACTGACGATGTGGGTGTAACATAACCCAACCCCCTGCGTGTACTATCATAGTAATTTACAGGTTTCCCTCTTGGGATGGAATTACGCATCAAGCTGCGTCTTCCTTTTCTGAAGTTTAGGCCGCTCCCTGCTTCAGGTTGTAACCCATCTTCTTCATAATATGGCGCGCTGATGGCGCGTAATGAAAGAACTGTGGAGCATCTGACTCTGAGCTTTGAGAATCTCCCTGGCCGGGCTCTGCCGAAGATTATCGGCAACTGACCTTATTTGGATGGAGGGATCACCAGCGTGGCCCCTTCTATAACCTCCACAGATGTAGTAGCCGAACTTGGCTCATGTACGGGCGTATGAAGAGAGCCATCCATAATGGATTTAATCGACTCGATGCTCGCAGGATAATCAAAAGAGATACTGTCATTAATTACCCATTCTCCCTCTTCATCGGAAGGGATATTACATTGGGGGTCATTAAAGCATGCTACAATTGGTTCGCCAATCGAAATGGCTGGCACGCCTGTTTCGGATTCTGAATCCGCCTCATTGCCACTTTCATCATCGTCTGGCAATGGTTGTGCAGGCGTTCCGTCGGCCTCTTGATACAAGAGGGCGTCGGTGAAGTAGTTTTCCACCCCCTTGAAGGGTTGCTTTTCAGCGAAGACAGTTCGTACTGTCGCATCATCTTCAACATATTTGAAGCACTGATGGAGAGTGGAAGGAACGATCCAGTTGGCATGGATCCATGGTCGTCCCAGTAACAGGTTGTATGATGTGTCAGCGTCGATGACATAGCATGTCACCTCTGACTTCAGGCTTCCGATTCTGCAGCGGAGCCGAATCTTTCCAAGCGGATGGCTGCTCCCGGCGTTGAAACCATATATTGTAGTGGTGGTGGTTGCGGACAACCTGTACAATGGTATGCCGAGGAAATAGAGGAGCCTTTTGGGGATGATGCTGAGTGCAGACCCCGGATCGACTTGTACTCTTTCAATGCATGTTGAACCGATATATCCGGTATAGTACAGAGGTCGATCATGCTTGTTGTCTTTGAGAAGCATATCTTCCGCCGTAAAGGTAATAGCAGGCACTTTGGACTGTGCGTGATGGCACTCTGAGCAGGAAGGCTGCATCTCATCACCAGGAACCTCAGGCATGTATGTCAGAAAGGACTCCGAGTCGGCCAGCGCATCTCTGAGTGCCTCTCTTGTCTCTTTAGAGAGACGAAGGAGCTCGTGTATTGTGATACGAGCCGGGATATTGGCTAAGTGGGCCAATATATCAAAGCGAAAGGGCGTGGCTAACCCTGGCCTGGCGGTTTCTTCAACACATGGTCGAACCGCACTTCCTTAGGCTTCTCCTTCCCTTTGGTCAGGACTGGAGTGGATGCCGGCATTGGTACTGACGTCGTTTGCTGTTGTATCTCGTCAGTAGATTTGTCATACTGCTTTAAGTATGATCTTCCAGACCGGGTGCCTGTCTGTTGAGGTGCATCTGCCTGCGTTGTACAGGCATGCTTCTCTTCTTCTGAATCGCTGAGGGAAGCCGAAGTAAGATTACCATCATCTGGCAGGACAGAGATGACATTGCAGGACTTGCCCTTTTTGCTGGAGTCCTTTGACGTCCGCTGTACGTCTCGGGCGAGGTCAGGGTGTATCCACATAACTTCCCCTGTCTCCAATGTCAAGGGACGAGACCCTTGTCAACTTTAGCTATGGTTGAAGAATGCTTGACTTCCAACCGCGGTGTGGGGGCTGGATAGGTCCCGTCGGGAACTGTGACCTTCTGAGATATTGGCAGTGACTTTCTTCTGTTCTGTCTTCAATATGAGGACTCCGGCGTCGACCAAGGCTTGAATTCTATCCTTGAGAACATAGCACTTGTCAGTAGGATGGTGGATCATCCTGTGGTAGAGGCAGTATTTAGGGTCGTTTGTACGCCCTATCTCATTGGGACGGCGAGCGTCCGGTAGCTTCATTTTGTTCCCTTTGTGGAGCAGATGGAATATCGTGACCACCTGGTCATCTCTGAAGGAGTACTGCTTCGGAGGAAACTTGGGCTCTTGGCTGTTGACGCCGCTCTTCTTGGCCTTGACTGCATGTCCCCGGTCAGCTCGACGGACATAATCTCCTTCCCTTTAGCTTGGAAGACTGCGGGAGATCGCTACGCCCTTTGTTGTTCGCGCCCCATTTGCTCCCAGGGGCGGATGGCTCGAACTTCTTAGCCGATTTCTCGGCTATCTCAGCTTGTTCGACCAATTCCTTCCAAGTATGGGCTTTGACAGCCCCCATGCGGACTTCTACTTGATCCAAGAAGTTGTGCCTGCATGTCTGTAAGAGCATGGGTAATGGCATCCCTGCTGGGCACATCAGAGATAGATTTCTGAACCGCTCAATGTATTCACGGACAGATTCGCCTTTCCTCTGCACAGTAGAAAGGAGCTTGTCCATGGTCACTTCGGTGTCATCCTCATAGAAGCGAGAGAGGAACCGAGTTTCCAGGTCGACCCAAGAATTGATAGAGTCTTGAGGAAGGCTTCGGAACCAGTCGAATGCCACCCCTTTCAAGGTGCCGATGAACAACCTAGCCATGATGGCGTCGTGTTTAGAACATTACCGGTCTGGGACCGGAAATAGTAGATGTGCTGATTGGGCGAGCTCTTACCATCATACGTGTGCAACGTTGGTGGTTTGAACTTTGGCGGATATGGCACCGAATCCCACTCCAGCGGATAAGGACGGACTGCCCCTACCTTCTTTAATTCATCCCTCTGAGCTAGGGATGCGATTTGAGCTTAAAGGCCTTTAAGGACTTCGGCATCCAGGGAAGAGCCTCCCTTAGATTTCTCCGTCTTGGGCGGATCGTTGCTGAAGTGTCCCTCCTCATCATGATTGCTCCGGTATCATCATTCCGGTTGCTGAGGAGCTGAGCGAGCATCTGTTGAATATTGTCCAGGGCCTCTTGCTGAATTCTGGAAGTTTGCTCCTGAGCTTCCAGGCGCTGACGAAGATCATCATTGGCGTTATCGGCCATATTGACCGATGCTTTGTCGGTCCGTATAGAACTTACTGTTGCTGAAGAGGCATACCCCTGTCTTCATCTTCTCCATCAGATGATTGGGGTGATCGTCTGGACTGTGGCGAGATTAGGGCCTTTGAGGAAGAAGGCTGCTCATAATTATAGGGTATCGCTACCCTGGATCTGGTGTTTCGGAAAACACCTTCTTCGCGCACCAAGACTTCACCTAAGCCCGGGCTATAATCTGGATCTGGGGAGCCGAAAGGGGTATCATCAGATGTATGACCTTCCCTGTGTCGCTCTCGTCCTCTTCCGGTCATGTTGACGGACGCGAAGGCTAGCCTCGCGAAGCGCTCCTTTCATGATGTTTCTTTATGGCATATGCGGATAACCGTCAAACACCGATTGACGGTGCGGAGGTGCCACCTTGATTGGATATTGCCGACAATGGGCTGAATGGATTGTCACAAGTCGGCATCCTCTTTGACAACACGGGGAAGTGGTTTGGAGAGACTCCAATTCCCGCTTGTTCGTCAAGAATTGTCGAAGGTTGGCTCAACAGAGCCTGAACAACCCCGTAGAGAGGCCTTTTTGGAGCGTACAAGGGATGATGCTCCGTTCTTCTTATCCCTGCAGAAGGATTAGTACTGAATAGTACTTTGGCGCTAGCTTCGCCGACAGGTGCGAGCTTAGTGCCTGATAAATTGGGGAGCGAAGCACGCTGTGGTGCTTTGCCCACTATTCTGCTGTGAAGGGGATCAACCTCAGATAACACTGCGGTCCTAGCCTTGCGGCCGCGAACCCAGTGAGTTCGTTGTGGTACAATAGCTTCGCTTGTACGAGCGAGGCTGACATGAGGCTTTGCTGCCTTTGATTCAAGTGACGGTATGATTGCCGTCGTGACTTCATGGCTGGCAGCATCGTCAGGGCAGATGGGCATCTTACCCTTTTCTTCGTGGGAGAGGCGCAGTCTCGGCATGACTACTCCGAGAGCTTCGGTTGAAGACTCCTGTTTAGGCTTCCATATCAGCCTTGACGGGGGACGCCTAGGTTCGCAAGGAACCTGAATAGCCACAAGCGGGGCTGTAGGGTGCTGGCAAGATTCTGCCTCTGGTTTCTGATTTGAAACCTTGGCCATGAAGACCTTCCTGTGCTTCCGTGCTCGAAGCGTCAGGCCACCCCCAGAGAGGACTTCTTCAAATCTTCCTTGATCGATCTGGATAACCAGGTTCTCAAAAGTGCAGGATCTGGGCTGTGGGCATGTTTCCTTATTGCGCCAGAGAACTGCGGCAGGTTTGCAGAGAACCTTTTCCGTCTCCGCAGAGACTTTGCTTGAAGATTTAGCCAGAGAAGATCTGGCTGCACCGGCTTTTCTGAATTCAGAGATAGACCCGAAGTTCTGTTCGTCGCATTGCGACACTTGATTCTCAGCAGAGGAGAATACAATCCCCAGCGGAGTCGCCATCTTGTTTTCCATTATGTTTGCAAAGGGGGAAAACTTACAAATAAAAGTTTGAGGAGCTAAATTACAAGTATTCTCAAAAGATTACAAGTAGATCTCCTCAGAGATTCTGGGAAAATGTGCCGATAGGAGTCTGGTCAGCGCGCGACCACTTTGTCCCTTTGACGATGCGAGCGATGAGATTCCCTTCTCGCCTGGTTCGGGGAATCAGAGAACAGAAGGTTGGTAGAACCCTCTTGCTGCTTCTCAAAATCGCCTTTAATAAGGAATTCCTTCTCGCCTGGTTCCGGAGATTCCTTGAGAAGAAGGACGACGTTAGGGTATCAACACCCTGATTAGAGAAAGCAATTCTCTAAAAGGTCTCTGAATTCGAGAACGCACGGTGCGTCGTGAAGAAGCCTCTGCTTGTGGAGTCCTCCCGTATGCGTGCGTCTCTCCTTGATTCCTCTCCGTCTCTCTGTGTGTATGTCTGTTTGTACCCCTGGCGGGCTATTTATAGGGAGAGCAAGGGTATAATCGTCTCCTTGAAGATATGGAAACAGATTGAACCGAATCTTGTTTAAATCTGGAAAGTAGCCTTGCTGCGAGGCTAGGATAGCTTCTGCGGAGCTAGAATTGGCAGGTCGGTGGATCTTTCTGATTTGTTTTGATCCTTTCCATATCGTTGGGAGATTCTCCTTGATCCTCTTACTCGTTTCAAGAGAGTCAAGAGATTGTGGCAATCAACTGCCATATTTGAATCCCGATTGGATTTGATTAAATTGAATCCGATCTCATCAGGAGATTTTGATTGGTCAAAGGTTGACCATAGCAGGCTGATATCGGAGCTGCCCGCTTTGAAGCTCATAGCGGAGCTAGAGGCAATCCTTAGCGAAGTCCGAAAAGAGGGTTTTCGGCGAAGTTATCAGTTAGCTTCCTGGCGAAGTTGAATGATGCTAGCCTCTCAATCGAGGCTATCTCCTTGGGCTAATGTAATGCTAAATGCTAGCATCTTAGACCTGCTGAGGTCTGTTTAGAAACAATCCGGGTTCACTGTTCTGCTTGCTGGATCAGTGGAGTCCAAACCGCTCCCTTGTCCCTTGGAGGTGGGTGAAAACTGGTCTTCAGCTCGTCTGTCCCTTGTCTTTTGTAAATGTCAACAAGTTTAGACATCGTTCGGACCAATGAGAATCTTGTCTTTTTTAAGTGTCAACACTTTTCATCGAAACTGAGACGTCCAATGCTAAATTAATATCACATATTTAGCATTCATCCACTGTTAAGTTAACACTAAATTTATAAAAGTGATTTTCTCAGTTTTCTCAATGAAAACGAGACCTTCTTGATGTCAAGTTAATATCTTACCTCTAGCATACATTCTTATCAAGTTAATGCCACACCTCTGACAATTCAATTTGCTCAAATTGCAAATCCAAACCCATCATGTTAATATTATATTTCTGACAGCAAAAATTTTCATAAATCTCCAGTGGATCAAACTCTACTTGTTAGTCTCATCAATAGAATAGCAAGTTCACAAAATTCATTCAAATCACGAATTTAACCTCTGTCAAGTTAAAATCACACCTCTGATAGTAACCCTCTTAAATTTTCAGAATTACCTAACATTAGATTGCTACGTTAATCGTGACCTCTAACATTCATCTCACTGTCAAGTTAATATTATACCTATGACAGTGAACCTTCCTGATTTCCAAGCAAAATGGGTCCTATAGTAATACTACACCTCTTCAAATGCTAAGTTAATATCACACCTCTGGTATATATCACTGTTAAGTTAACATACACCTCTAATAGTAGTCATTTCAATTTTTCAAGCGGGAAAAGAATCTTTCAAGTGCTAAGTTAACATCATACCTCTAGCACGCAAAACAAATTCCTGTCATGTTAATATCACACCTCTGACAAATAATTTTCATTGATTTCAAACTCTTCCAATGAAGTTATCTAACAATTATCAAGTTAACTGTTACCACTAGCAATCACAATTCCATCGCTATAGTCCGTCTGATTTTCAAACACAAAGAGAAAACAAAGGCGAGACAAAGGAAAAATATCACTTTTGTTATTCATATCAAAATTGTAAAAGTGATCCAAATACTCTCTTATTCATAAAATGGAGTGTTACAAAATAAGAAGATGGAGGAAAAGCTCGAGGCTTTTGGGTTCTATGAAAAAGCTTAAAATCTCTGAAGAAACTGAAACACGAGTTTAGATTGAAGATGAACAGTCAAGTAAATTGACTATTGAAAAATTCGGGTCTTTTATAGACCTCCCAATGGCCGAGATACGCGGCGCAAATCTCGAGCTCAAATTGAGCTGACGCGTGGCACTGAGGAGACCCGCGTTTCAGATGACATCTTCGTCCGGAATGATCCAATGCGACCTTCACATTTTAAGCAAAGGAGGCTCGCGTCCAGAGCGTCCAACGTGACCGCCGTGTTTCACGAGAGTCATGTTTCAACCAAGCTGAACTATAGGCTCACGTTCAGAAGCATCCAACGCGATCTCCACGTTTCAAGACCAAACAAGAGTCACATCTTCAACAGATGAGATTCGCGTCTTCAATAAAATAAGGAGTGATACTTGCATCCTCACCAACAAGAGCGCGTCTTCTCTTTCCAACACCAAAGTATGTTACTAATTCTATAATCAGTTCAACAGTATGCTAGCAAAGACAATCGACAACTATGTTGGTTCAACAATACACCAACAAACAAATCATAGCTTATATAAGTTCTAGATTGTGTATCTAGATACTCACAAAGATCTATCCTTGAGGCTTCAAGCAGTTTAACAGTACACTCATGAAGACCACAATCTAGACAAGGTCAAGCTCAGGACATCTCAAAAGATTATCAGTCAAATCATCGGAGTCTAAATCAACATGAAGTCCAAAGTATTTCAAAATCCGTCCCAGTCATCCATGGATTTTCAAAAACTTTGAAGGGAGTTCTGTAGACTATCTAAAAGTCACTGAAGACAAGTCCTCAGACGCATACCTCATTCAAATACGAACCTCGCGTCTAATGGTAAACACGGGCCTGAGATTGCCCAGTGTTCCGCTTTAAAATGTGAAGCTCAACCAAACCCGTGTCTCAACTCAAACGTGGAGCTCGATCATGCTCACGTCTCAACTCAAGCGCGAGCCGGCAAAGTTCGTGTTCCAAGTCAAACGCGGAGCTCAACCAAGTCCGCGTCTCAACTTAAGCGCGAGTCTGCAAAGCCCGCGTGCCAACCCAAACATGAAGCTCAACCAAGCCCGCGCTCCAACTTAAACGTGGAGCTCAACCAAGTCCATATCTCAACTCAAATGCGAGCCTGCGAGCCACACATTTCAACAATAGAATAGGACCCATGAAAGTCATGTTTCTGTTGTAGCTACCCCATTATTGGGTCAATTAACATCCACGTAAAGTAGGGAGTTACTCTCCATTATGGAGGGATTCTAGGGGACAATTCTACCCTTGAAGACCCCTATAAATAGCCATTAGAGCTATGAGATAAAAAAGAGGAGGTAAGGCTTTCTTTTCTGTGGTGAAAAAGGGAGAATATATTTTTTTATTCAAAGGAGACAGAGAATGAAAGAAGTTTCTTCTTTAAAAAGAGAACTCCAAAACTTATTGTGTCCAAGTGGGGTGATATTACATTCTTAAAATGACCCAAGAGAGGCTGGTCGCTCAGCCGGTCATTAGAGAACAAGATTTACTCTCCATCATCACATGAATCTCCATCGTCACATGAAGAACCTAACATTAAATAAAGGGGAGATTCAAATATTCTTCCCTCTTTTATGATTGGAATTAATCTATTGTAATATTTCATCTACTCAAAGAAATTTTACTTCTCATTTTTTCGACCAAACAAAAATCCTGATGACTGTCTGAGCAAGCCCGCAACCTATATAGGTCCTCTACACTCAGAAAGCAACCCATCGGGAAGCTCCTATGAGACGGAGCCCTGCCCGATAAACCTCTCTGAGATAAACTCACTCAGACCCTCTACACCTAAAAAGCAACCCATCGGGAAGCTCCTGAGAGATGGAGTCCTACCGATAAACATCTCCGAGATCAACTCACTTGGACTCTCTACACCCTAGCGGCTAACTCCCCGAGTAACCCTTGGAAGATGGAGTTCACTCTTAACAGGGGGACTTTCCCCAACTGAGAACCCCCCAGCAGACTCCACCAGGGTGGCCACACACTGAATTATTTCTGGTTCCATGAAGACAGATAGAACCCGAGGAGCAAGAAGATTGCAATCATAAATAAGGCAAGATTCAAACAAAAATATTATTGATTATTTTTTCTATGTATTAGAAAGTTGCTAGTTCATATCTCTCCTCTTACAAGTATGGATACATCTAACAAATGTGATATGAATACAAGTTATGGTTTTACATGTGCATATTCTCCCTGAGAGAAAAATCAGGGACACTTGTTGCCATATCTTTGCCGATGTCCTGGTGATGACTCCTAAGTGAGCAATCCCCTTAAAGCTGGATGAGCGACGATACTAAGAACTCCCAAAAAGACCACAACAAGAGAACTGTGACCATATTGCAGACTGAAGCTTGCAAGGTGACGGAGGATACCTATACCAAGATCGTAACTCCAGAGCGAAAGCGGACAAAGAGGCGACGCCACATAAGGGCATAAACAATCGGCCTCTGATGTCAGAGCTGTCGTTGAATACCTTTATGCTCTCTGCAATATGCTCGCTGCGAGGAAAGAAAAGGAGGACGAGAACAAACTTAACCCCAGTTGCTCCGACCAAAGGCCAACATACAGACTAAGAAGAAGATAGCTCATTCCCTGTCTATCCCCACAACTGAGCCTCATCGCAAGAACTGATGTTGCTTGACGAGCCCATCACAAGAACTGAGACTGCTCGATTAATAGACTCCTAAATATTAGGAGTGCAGTAGGCAATACCACCCATTCCATCTCTTTCCTCTACCGAATGAAGGACAAAGAAACTTCACTGTTTGCAGAATAGAACAAGCCTTTAAAATAGCAAAAGACTTTCAGAAGTCAGCCCACCTATATTTACAAGAGGAAGAAGCCCAAGAGCCAACCTTCTAGGTTCCTAATCCCAAAGGAAGGTGAAGCATCACTCCACTGGGGAGCCTACACGTGTCATAGAAGAAGGGACTTGAACCGTCGCTCTAGGTGCGCCTTGCCTTCCTTGAAAAATGCCCACCTTTGTAAGAGACGATTACTTTCCCAATGTTGACACTTGAGATATGCAGCACCACCTCGATCGTAGCACTGCACGAAAGGCGCTAGCTAGATCGGCGCAACACTGGGTGTAACGCACATTTAAGGCCTTGTTGGACTGTATCGCTGTGTACGCCACCACACGACAAACTTTGAAGCAACAATGAACACCTCGAATCCTGGTCCAGAAAGTTCTCATTTTCATTCTGCTCTCCTATCTACAACGGAAAAAGATAACTCCCAGAACTTGAAATCCCCTGGGGGAGCGTTCCCGACCTCTTCCTAAAGAAGGAGCAGAGGACGCATCTGTAGTGGTCACTTTCTGACATGCCCAAGATCGTGACATATGTCCACCTAGTCTCAGATGGATGTGTGTCACACGGTAACTCCCAGAACATTTGATCCAGTTCATTCGTCCAATTCAAATTTCAGACGGATTAGGTAATTAGTAGAAGAGTGAGATCTGATTACAGAGATCTCTATCTTTAAGCCAATCCCCATTCAAATAAAGCAGCTACCTCTCGAGAACAGTTCTTCCTTATCTGCAACCAAGAACAGACCACCAGATAGAGATATCAATTCAAGCCAAGATGTTCAACCTAAACAACTATTGAGATAAATAATTTAAGTATTCAAATTAAGCTGTACTCTTTAGCTCTATCTATTTGGCATGACTTGTATAAATAGAGGATCTCCTCCAATGAGAAAATGACCTCAAGTTCACCTGAATTCAGAGAACTCTGTTGCAATCACCATTGACATAATGAAGCTTCTCTCTCCCTCTCTGTGGTTTTTTTCCCTTTTTGGATTTTTCACGTAATTCACTGTATTTGCGATTGACTTTTTCTGTGATTTGATTACATCCACTTCCCTTTTTGATGCGTGCACTAATTCCTTAGGAATTACCCACTACATAGGGTCTACCCAACAATGCCTAGAAAAATCATCAACAAAAGAGACAAAGTACCGATGACCTCTAAGTGATGCAATATTGTCGATCCCCAAACATCCATATAAATCAAATCAAGAAGACTTTCGTGCGGTGATTAAAAATGCTAAATTTCACCTTTGTCTTCTTGCTCAGAACTAAGACTTAAATGGTACCCGAAAATCTGAAAACCCAATCCGATCTTTTACAAATAGGTTAGGTTCGGATCTAAAAATTAGACCCAAAATCCTTATCGGGTTGGGTTTGGGTATGACTATTTCAAACCTGAAACCCGATAACAAACTCGAAAAGAGAGTAAGTGTTATAAAATGGTACTTATCACCATACATTTCACTATATTTAAATTAATAAATTATTAAAATTAATAAGACTATAAAAATGAGAACTTGATCATATTATTACAAAAGCAAAGTATATAAATTTTTATTTTGCATCTAATAAAATTGAAATACACTTTAAAAAATAACTCTCATTGAAACTTTAATACACTTATTTAAAATTTGAATCCGACTCGTACCCGAGAAGAAAGAAGACATTCCAAGCCGAACCCCAGTCCGAACCCGAATTCCTTATAGGGTTCGGGTTCGGATATGGCACGGTTCTGACCCGAACCCGACCAATTTACACCCCTACTCAGAACATAATGCTCGCAGGACTCTAGATTACTGGTCTTCACACCTTCTAATAATCCTTGTATTGCCAATGCTTGCAAAGAATCCAAATTAATATGTCCCAGCCTCGAATGTCATAACCATGTAGAATCACCGTCCAACTGTTCTAAAGGTGTCAAATTTTTATTAACTGCACTATCCTTCAAGTAGTACATGTGGTTGCGTTAAATGCTCTTTAGAGTTACCAATGAGCTACTGAACGTCTTGAGAACGCCTTCTCAAAGAGTCTCTCTCAGGCCCTGTGCCTCAAAATCTCCAATAAAAATCACACTTTTCTTCAACTGGGGTACATACCTCACATCCTTTAACTCTTTCATCATCTAATCAGATAACTTGATGCGAACTATACCTATCTCTTTCATATGATATATGTGACCATCACCGAATGACACCAAGTCTCCATCTAGTTTTTCAAAACTAGCAAACCACTCCTTTTCGAGACAAGTGTGATAGGTAGCACCCGTATCCAAAATACACTCAAATTTCTTTGAAAAGCAAACAGTAGGGGTGATAGCAACTAAAAATACAGATGAGTCAGAATCATTAGCATCCGTCATTGCGACATTAATATCTAATTTTGACTCATTCTTCTTATTCTTGAGCCTTGGACAATCAACTTTCATTGTCCTTCCTCTTTGCAGAAAACATACTGATTCTTTTCCAATTGATGATTATCAGTTTTATCAATATCTCCTTACCCTTCCAATGATTGGAGCCAATTTCTCTTGCAGTCGACGCCTCTGCTAATGTGCTATTGGAGGACTTTTTGTCCGTTCGTCTTAGTCATGGTTCACAAGAGTAGCCGACACCTCATTGTACATAAATGATTTCTTACCATTGATTAAGGTGAGAACAAAGGTCTCGTACTTTTCATTCAGAAGAGAACTCAATAGAATCAATGCCTTGTTCTCGTCGTTAACTACCTCTTTCACGTTAGCTAAATTTGCAAGAAACTTCGTGTAGTTGTTCATGTTCTCACCAATAAAAATCTCCTTCTTCAACCGAAAGATGTAAAGCCTCCTCTTCAGATGCAAGCGATTCTCAACACTTCTCGTCAAGTACTTCCTTTTAGGATCTCCCAAATCTTCTTTGCAGAAGTCTCATTCATCACATGATATTTCAGATCTTGTGTCAACAAGATTTGATGATGCCATACGCCATCCGGTTCATCTTATCCTAATCTTTTTCCGAGATCTCCTCTGATTTCTTGTCAAACCAAAGAGCATCATCTAAATTTGATGTGGTTAGGCATCCATCACCTTGCATCTTCACATACCAAAGTTGCTTGTACCATCAAACTTCACTACTACATCGATCCTTAACTGGTGGATGTTCATAATTTTCACTGTGGACTGATTAACCTCGGTGATCTCCTCCAGAAAAACACCAATTACTATGCGAAAAACCAACGAAAAAATAGATCCAAACTAGATAAAGATCGAACTTTTGCCTCAAAGTAAAACCATAGACGAGTTTCTAAATGATCTACTTCACCCAAACCGATGCCAATGAATATAACCAACGCTGTTCTGAGATCGATACACGATCCTATGAACAGACAAATGCTGCTCCAAGATGGATACATGATCTCTACAAAACAAACCACATTTCTCTTGGGACAACACACTATCCCTAACCGAACCTGGGATGTTCTGATACCACTTGTTGCGCCTTCCGGATGTCCCTCACACCAATCACCAAGATCAGAATTCCAACGCAAAGTTAATCACTAAACAATTATAATATGAACACTAACCAAAGTGAGAAAATGAGAATTAACGAGGTTCGATAATTTGCCTATGTCTTGGAGAACAAGGGAGAAGATTTTATTTAATCAACAGAGTTACAAGGGTTACAAATTGATCTGAAGATCTAACTAGAGAAAGTATGCAATTTGTCACAGATTCCCTTAACTAACCCTAGAACTCTCCAATTCTAATCACCAATTCTAGTTACAAAGTAGGGAACAATGTCTCTCAATATATAGCCAGTGAATCCACGAAAAAAAGAAAACCGAAACTTCTAAAATCGGATCAGAAATAGATTCAGAATCAGAATAGGAAACTGCTAGATTGTGACTGTCGGTCAACCGAGTGCTCGACCGACCTACTGTAGCAGGCGATCGGGCAGTCGACTACAAGGCCAAATTGTCCTACTCTCCAAAACCCTACTGCTCTTTGTTGGTCGGTCGACCGGGTGCGATCGACTGACTAACTTCTGTGCCATATGTGGTCGACCGCCAGGCCAAATCCACTCTGAGATGCACTTGGGTGGGCGGTCGATCGAGCCCGGTCGACCGCTCTGCTCCTTTTCTTCCTGTTGTACATGTTTGGGCACATCGGTCGACTAGGCAATTGACCGACCCAATGTTCTCTGCCTGCAATTTTGTTAAAAAAGCTCTATTTTTCATCTTCTCCCCCACACTGTGTTGAGGACATGTTGAACTTTCACCCTTTATGGCAAGCAGATGTTGTAATAATCTTCCAGCAGGAGTAAAGGGAAAACCATGTCTGAAAACTCCAGCTGTATCAAAAACTGCTTATTCTAGTTGTTTTGCTATTCTATTTTGTTAGAGCTGACATTTGGTAACACTCTCGAATGCATTAGGTGTTTATGACTGCATTTGGTTTTCTTTTCCTCAGTCGTCTATGCGTCCGTAGGTGACAAACAAAGGTTCTCTCTCAATCCTCATGAACTCCTACTGTTAGAGAAGACCACAAGAGCTCAATACATATTTTCAGGTAATAATAGTTTTTGAATTGGGTTTCTTGCCCCACTTACCTTCACAAAAAAAGGGGAAAAAAAAATTATATGTTGTCTTTTAACAGATCCCTAAGGACTGATTAGAATTATTGGATAATAACACTCTTATAAGAAAACACTTCTCTCATCCTAACCTCAAAGATAAAATAGTTCCTAAAAAAATTTTATTAAAAGCTCTCTTCCTCCAATTCTGAGACCCCCTTGCCACTGCCTATGGTCTTTAATCATAGTTAGCTTGGATGCCTAAAATTCATACTTTTTCCCCCCCTCTTTCTTGTCTTTTTCTTTGAGAAGAAAATCCAACACTTCTTAGGATATTCTCTAGCCCATAGACTACTATGCTAAAACCCAAGAGTGTCAAAGGGCTGATAGAATTTGTTGGATATCCAATGGTTTTGGGGATATTCTACAGAAATGGGCTTGCATTTGGAGTGGCAGCCATTATGTTAGAGGCAGAGTCTCTATGACCTTCGTAGGTTCTTCTCGTGCGGTTACTACTTAATCATACGTTACACTTGTTAGCAATATTATTAATATATGTGTGTTTTGACTTTGAGTTGGACTATAAATTTTCATTAATTTTTGATAGAAATTTAACATTTTTCTACCTATTGAATCTACTTTGAGATTTGTGTGAGCAGATTAAGAGTGTTGCTTTACAATTTTGCAAAGACACTCCTTACAATTTTGCAACTGTGGCCTCTCCCCACCCCCGCCAGCCACTCTCTCTCTCTCTCTCTCTCTCTCTCTTTCTCTCTCTCTCTCTCTCTCTCTCTCTCTCTCTCTCTCTCTCTCTCTCTCTCTCTCTCTCTCTCGATCTTGACATTTTAGATTTGTGTGAGCAAATTGGGTTGATGGGCATAAAAGTTACCAACTTGATTTGATGAGGTCTCGCCAGTTGGAGGAGCGGTTGCGAGGAGAGGAGAGAAGAGAGGGAAAGAGAGATCGAGGAGAGGAGAGGGGGAGAGAGGGATTAAGGAGAGGAGAGGGCGGCAACAACGGCCAGATTTGATCAGCGATGAGAGAGGAGAGATCGAGGAGAGAGAGGCGAGGAGAGAAAGACAGAGATGGCGACGACGACAGAGTGATGGAGAGGAAATTTTCTCTCTATTGATCAAGAGAGAGATTAATTGTGGGGTGGGTGGTAGGGGTGGTGAGGGCCACAGTTGCAAAATTGTAAGGAATAAAGCTGTAACGCAACATTCTAAATCTGCTCACATAAATCTCAAAGCAGATCCAATGAGTAAAAAAGCGCTAAGTTTTCTATTTAAAAAATAATGAAAATATTGTACTCTACTCTCTCTCTTTCTTTGTTTTTTTAAGACAAAGGTATCCAGGGGCAACTATGAACCCTGACTAATCCCTTGGGCTTGTGCACGACCACTGCACATAGAAGCCGGGTAAGACCGAGCCCGAGGCTCGTGAGAAAATTATATATCGCACCTCATGGGATTCGAACAGGCAACTTGCATCAAACCCACGATCTAATCGTGTGACCCCAGGAGGGGACCCCCGTGTGTGCGTGTTCACTTTTTCTTCGTCAAAAGATGGCAACTTTAAACTTTCGTAGTCCCTAGTCCATGGGAACTCTCCAAGGGTCGTTTCAACTTTCAACACATAATGATAGAAAGCAGAACTCGTGCACCCACAAATTGGATCAAGGACACCAATTGTTAAACGTAGTTGTTATGATGATGCTTCTCTTTGATACATAGTATCTTCACCACTGATGCTAGCTGCAACTTTATTGGTAGAAAGGCAATCTCTAGGAGATCTTTTGTAAACCTAGGCTCAACTTCCATAAATATAAAGCTACAGGCAAGGAGAATAAACTATAGACTTGCTCAAAGGAGATGCAACTAACATGAGTTGATAATGACATTAGCCTTTGACCATTGTGCTAGGAAAAGATACAATTGTGTTACGGTGACACTTGCGTAAACTTCATTCATGACAGAAATTGTTGATGCATTTACATTTAAAATTTCACGTAAAAAAACATTTTTTTGGTAGATTCTTGTTTGGTAAATTCATTTTAATATTTTTTTTATTTAAACTAAGACTGAGCCAAAAAAAAAACTTGTTTTCCTGTTGTATTTCTTTTAAACACATTTTAAAATTTTTGCTGATGTTCTTCAAAAATAATAAATATAGAGTACTTCCTTCATTATTAAAATCACTTTCTTTCCGTAAATTTATAATCATATGAGTGATTTGCTTATTGAACTTTGTTATTAAATCTATCTACCCATCACACAATCTAATCTAAGAAAAAGTAGAGGGGAGTGTTTATCACTTACTAATATATGTAGATATTATAGTTAAAATATGAATATAATACAGATCCTAGCTAATTGACATAAAATTTTAGGTCTTTCTCATATGTACTCTCCAAATCTTCAATATTTTCAAATTTACTCCCCAAATCTTATAATATCAGAATTACTCTCCAAATTCTCATATTTTTAATTACTCTCCAATTAACTGCTATGAAATTTGAAAACCCAAAAATACCCTTACAACATTACCAACGGTCGATTTCTCCCATCTCTTTAAAATCCAACGCGTATGCAATCTCATAATATCAGAATTACTCTCCAAATTCTCATATTTTCAAATTACTCCTCAATTAATTGTTATGAAAATCTGAAAACCCAAAATAACCCTTACAACAATACCAACGCTCAATTTCTCCCATCTCTTTAAAACCCAACGCGTCTGCAGTGCAGATCGAGTGTTAGGTACATTGTGAAGAGAGAGAGTGAGAGAAACAAGATAGAGAAGAGAGAGGGGGGCGTTGTGTGTGAGAGAGAGAGAGAGAGAGTATGGGGGTAGTGGAGTAATTTTGGTCGGTGGGCGAAGAAATTTTGAAAATCTGAAAGAAATTGGATAGTAATTATGATATTATGAAGATCTGAGGAATAAACTTGAAAATATAGAATATTTGGGGAGTACATGCGAGACAAAAGACCCTAAAATATAACAGAAAATATATCAATTTCTTCTTTTACACCCATCTCTTTGAGAACTGAAATTTTTAATTATATATGGATCCATTAACAATCTAGTTCTTTTCCGTTCCATTACTTTTGTCACCTTTCAAAATAATAAGTTATCTTTGCATAGACACCATAATGTACTATAAACAATAACTAGATAAGCAATCCAAGGCCCCTTGCTAGCCTTTCCCCATGTACAATTAAAGGGGCACTCAACCATAACCTGTGGTGAGAGAGGACCCAGCTGACAGTTGAGCCCTTATCTTAAGGGTCCTTATTGGTGGGAAAGCTAGGTTTGTCGACCATATTAAGATTGTGATCCAACAAGAGCCACCCAAATGAAAGCAATTAGTACAAATCAAACAAAAAATAAATAGCAAAATAAACAAGAGCCATTAGAACCAAAGTATACTTACTTACATTTAATATGAATCAAGGACAAATAATTACTATCTTTTGGGGTTTGTGAAGTAATAGTTGGAGGCTCAGAGGTTATGATTGCTCGACTGCTGCTTGTTCTTCAACCTTTTGCTCTTTAAAGTAAGTTTTAGTTTAAAGCAAATGTATTGGATGGTGAGGAAAACCCTGCATTAGAATTAGCATGGGCCTTTTGTGGAAATTCTGCCTCCCTTTGGTTTCTTCATTAGTTTTTTTTTCCCCCCTTTTCTCTTCGTTGTTTAGGCAAATGCCCAAATAAAGTAAGAGGGTTCAACAAAGCTAAACAAAAGAGTACAACCTATTGTTTTCAAAGTTTATATATATACCAATACCTGACCTCACTAATTTCAAGCTAATTTTCTCAAAACTACCATTAGTTTTTATGCTTTTCGCGGAACACTACTGTTAGAGAGTAATATTAGGATTAGGATTATATGATTACTAATCGTATTAGGAGTAGAAGTTTTCATATTATGTAATTGTAATTGCCATATGTTCGGGCATAGCCCTCATCAATAATATACACAATTATCAATTTCTTTAACTGATTTAACATGGTATCAGAGTACTCCCTCTAAAATTTTCGATGTTAAATTTTTCTTTGCTAATCGTCGTTTTCACGCAGTCCTCGAGCCTGCGCTGGCAACGCTCATATAGTGTGTGCATAGCCCCGACCACTTTTCCGCATCGATATTTGCTCCAACTTGTATCCAACAACCGGCGTCCTCTTTCTTTTGATAGCGAATGTCTTCTATCCTCTGATGTATTGTCATTTCTTGTACTTTACTGACGCTTTTCTGTCTCAACGGTGTCCTCCTTCTCTCCTTTGATGGATATATGATTCACTGTCTCTTCTCGTAAAATATCGGCATCTTTTCTTCTTTAATTGTCTCGTCTTCTTCTACTGAGTTTGAGTATCTCTCAAAATATCCTTCTCTACTGAGTTTAGGGATCTCTCAAAACCTATCTATCTTCTCTTCTTTGATCAGACTCCTTTTCCACCAACAGATTTCGCACTATGTTAATATCCACAAAGCTTCAAATGAAAGAGACATATGTTTTTTTTTAGTCCATCCTGACTATTTTAAAGTGACTTATATGTTCAATGTTCGCCTCGCTTCAAATGAAAGAGACATGGGTTTTTTTGGAGTTCGTCCTGACTATTTTAAAGAGACTTACAAGTTCAATGTTTTCCTCACTTCAAACGAAAATGATACCATGGTTTTTACCCGCTCTGACTATTATAGAGAGACTTATAGGCTTAAAGTCCGTCTTACGACATACGAAGAGTCTTAAGTCAAGCTTTAGAAAGTGCTCTGTTATTAATGAGAATCCATCACTCCTCCTTCTTCAAAAGATGCTCTCAATCGTCTGATATTTCTATCTCATTATCTATATACGTCCACACTCATAATGGATGAAATATCGAGATTTTGGACATGTTTAGTTGATGAGAAAGAGATATCAAACGATTGAGAACATCTTTTGAAGAAGGAGAAGTAGAGATGGATTTTGAATCAATAACATAGTACTTTTTAAAGCTTAACATAACTCTCTTTCGAGTGTCGCATGGTGGACTTTGAGCTTGCAATTCTCTCTGCAATAATCAAGAAGGACTTTAAAAACCCATGGTGTCTCTTCCATACAAACTAAGAATTTTTCATCTATCATGAGTTTATGAGGGGGTGTTAAAGAGTAATATTAGGTTTATAATTATTTTATACTAATTGTATTAGGACTAGAGGTTTTTCTTATGATGTAATTGTAATTGTTGTATGTTCGGGCATTGCCCTCATCAATAATATATATAATTATCAGTTTCTTCAACAGATTTAACAACTGCTATTAATTTCATAATTTTCAAAATACTACCACAAACTTGTTTTAAAAATTCTCAATTGTATCATTCATTAGAGGGTTATTTGAATTCATTTGTGTGCTAATCAAGTGATTAATTTTGATACAAAACTCTTTTGTTTAAAATTTTAAAAATGAAAAAAAATTATCTGGCATGTGTATAACACATGACTTATATTTTTCTCTCTCTTTAAATTTTTTCTTTTTTTTATTTGTTTTTAGTTCTTTTAGCCTCACCCACCAGGCTGGAGAGGAGAGGGAGGAGAAAGGAAAGGTGGAAAATTGGAAGTGAGGGGTTTTTTTTTTTTGGGGTGGGGTGGGGGGGGGGGGGGGGGGGGGGTGGGGGGTGGGGTTGGGGTGGATTTGGATTTGGTGTGACCTTGATCTTGGTTGGGATCAGCGTATGGTGGCATGGACGAAAGAGGAGTGGAAGGGGAGATGAGGAGAAAGCAAGAGTAGTATAATCAAGTATAGGCTAAATTCTCTGATACTACCGACGGGTTAACCTATTGGTAACACCTCTTCCACCCAAGAGGGAAGTTACAGGTTCAATCTCCATAGTAATTGTTTGGGCAATTAATGATGGGTGCCTGTGTGCAAGCTGGAGGGTGAACTCTGTCTTGTCTCTTAAAAAATAAATTCTTAAAACCACTATTAACTTAGGGTTTGCTCAAAATCACACTCTACTTTATTTTTTTCGCGTGACTACCAAAAAGTTTCCCGTGTATTTGCTCAAATTACATTTCGTAACTCTTTTGTCTAAAATGATGTGACATGCCTGAAATTGTGACATTTTCATGACGGAAATACCCTTACATGAATAATTAATCATATAAACAAGTTTTCATTAAGAAAATACTTTAAAAATTCCAAAATTTTCTTAAAAGACAGAAATTTCTTTTGGAGACGAAGATGATTTCTTTTGTGAACAAACCTTTGTAGTCATTTTATTTGACATGAATTTTTCTTTTTACAAAAGTTTTCTATTTCAAAAAGATAAATATTTTTTAAAGAAGGGAAATTAGAACATTTTACTTACATTGTTATCAGTGTTAGGGGGTTTCCAGCAAAAGATAAAATTTGTGATAATTTTGAGGGGAAAAAAAAAGGTTGATTACTATTAGACTATTTCAACTGTATTTTTTTATATAAGAAAAGTATTGTTAGTAAAATTATCATTTATTTACTTTTTAAAAAAATGGTAGCCTCCATTTTTTCCTTCTTGAACCTAAGTTCTCCCACTATACTAGATCTCACTGGCAATGAGTGTTTTGAATCAACTATCTAACATGCTAGTTAACATTCTCTCAAGCAAACAAAACATGTGCATATTGACTTCCTGTAATTTTTCTCTCCAAATGTTACCAGGGTAGTGTTGTGAAAAGAAAAGGCAAAGGGAAAAAAAATGAAAAAAAAATATCTTTACTATTATAACTACAACCCATTTTATTTGGATTCTAATTTGATTGTGACTCACGTTCAAGCTAAATCTATCCGTCTATTTATAAACTATTAACAAATCTTGAAATTTAACCGCACACCTATATCCCTATCTAAAAAAAAATTAAATTAAATATAAAAGTAACATTTATTAGATAGAGAAAACAAAATATGTATCCCCTCTTCCTGCTTACATACTTAAAATTTCTGTCTTTGATCTCTCTCTCTCTCTCTCTCTCTCTCTCATCCATATGTCAAAGAAAAAGTGAAATAAGTAAATATTACATCTCTCTCTCTCTCTCTCTCTCTCTCTCTCTCTCTCTCTCTCTCTCATCCATATGTCAAAGAAAAAGTGAAATAAGTAAATATTACAATGCCCAAAAATCTAATCATAAGATCTACATTTACCTCAAAAAAATTGAAATAATAAAAAAACAACATTTACTAGGGATATCTATTTTAAAAAAGAGTTTTGAAATAAAAGAAAGATTATTTATTAGAGAGAGAGAGAGTATGATACTTATCTAAAAAAAATGAAAATGAAAGGTTTCTTTTCTTTCCCATTCAAGATTACAACTCTCTAGAATTAGAGCAAAAAGCTTATAAATAAAAGTTTGGGGAAAAAAACTTCTATTAAATTTTATTTTACATTGATTCTATCTTTATTGCATGTGCATAACACGTGCCTAAACTCTAGTAGAAATAAAAAAGAAGAAGACATAAGAACAGAACAAAAAAGCTCCTCTGTTTTCCAAATGGAGAAGTATATACACCGTCCAAAATCCCTCGCCTCTTCAAGATGTTACTTTAATGCGCTGGTAAACAGTGGAAAGATTCTCAGCCACTTCATGCTGCCACCTTAAATAGACATGAAGCCAGAGCATAGAGGGAAAGAGTATCAAGTATTCTCTTGTCTTCCAATTGCTTGCTTGCTTTCTTCTTCTTCTTCTTCTTCTTCTTCTTCAATTCTCTCTTGATGGCTAGGATCCAATCAGTCTCTGTTTGCATTCTTCTCATTGTGTTACTTCTCGCCATCCGAACTTTCAACTCCGAAGGCAGGCTGCTGCTAACACGAGAGAAGTTCACTAGTGCTGACAAGGAAGCCGAAGGTCCAAGAGGCAGTGATCATCATTCAAGAGTCATGCACTCCGGTGAGGTGCGACGGCAAGAGTTAATGGCAGCCACCAAAGATGCGCGACCGACAACCCCGGGGGCAGTCCGGGAGTTGGCCATTTGATCACAAACAATGTATGAATCATCGCGTGTCAATGTAGCTCTAAAGCTTCTTTCTTCTAGCCTTCTTCACTGTTGTAAGTATGTTATATTTTATCAATATTACTTCAATGGGAAAGCTCTGTGAGCAAGTTCTGGTATTGGAAGTACTGTTGTTCTTTGGCAAGTTAATGAAATTATGTTGTACAATGATGTTGGTGTTAAATGATCAATCAGCTTATTATTTTTGCTGTCTCTTATTGACCCACTGTTTGCAAAACTCTTTGGCTCTTTAAAAGATACTTTAAGACTCCTGAAAAGTGCTCATTGGGTTCTTAGGACCATTTTGCAGATTTTACCACTTTTTGGGATGTTTGTTTCCCTTCAAGGGTTCGAAAGAGATGGAAAGTTAGGCACACATCGTTGTCCATGCCGAATGTTGACAGTGTAGTGGTCAATTTTTGAGCTACACTAGGATCAAGATACGTGTCCCCGCTATCAGAACCTTCCAAGGATACCAACAATAAAAGACATCCGAGCATCTCCTCGCGGAGCATTATTCGGTTATTCCCGAGATCATTCCTCCTCTCGAGGAATCGATTGTCCCGATGATACTTTTCCTTTCGAGAATATTGTCAACCGAGACCAGTTCTTCTGTCCTAAGTAGGTCGACCATTGCAACCAACTCCATAGATTTTCGCTTAAATTTATAGAGTCTGTTACACTGCTAGATCATCCCATATTTCACACATTACAACGACCCCTACTCCAGTGCGGACTGCTACAGAAAGTGACAGTAATTGCTCTTGCAATCAAGTGTAGAATCTCAGCCGTTACGAGAGAATCGCAACATACAGATCATGCGGTTATGGAAACCCGCATGATTCGCACTGCCAATGAAAGCTCTTCGGGTATATATATGCCAGGAGATGGACAAGAAATATGACAGGTGACAACCAAGAAAATGTGAAGCAAAAAAAGGAATCCACAATCAGATTTCCAATTGAGCACAGAAAATAGCTTTCCTCAAGTCAAAATTTCACCGTATATTGTGGCAATTTTAGAACTTTGTTAAGTTCACTGTAATTCTTTGCAAAGAGTGATTCTCTCTCCCCTCCCCGTGATTTTTACCAAATTGGGTTTTACGTAAAAATCTGTGTCTTTGTGTTGTCATTTTGCTCTCTCTTAGATTCAAGTTACAAATTAAAGTGCAGATAAATTCTTTCTGGGAATTTACCCATATATTTTTGGTGCTTTCATTGAGATTTGAGTCTCTACACTTAGATCTCCCCCATTTAATCTTCCTCAAACATCCTCTTTTAGATTGGCGATGGGCCTATGCAAGAGAGTTAACGGCGGCACAACCTCCAAAGACAAGGCCAAAACAATCACCGGGGGCACGACCTCCAAACCGATCAACAATCAGCCACTCGCGGAGGGCACTGCCTCCATCTTGTCACGAGAACTGACCGCCAGCTCTCAACCTTCTCAACAACAAGAAGACTAGCTGTTTCAGATGCTCTGAGAGATGAAAGAGCAGACGAAAGAACGACAACTGCAATCGGATCGCGAGCGGGCACAGATGACGATCGATCGTGACAACATCCTTCGCGAATAAGAAGAACTGAAGCTACTCAATCAACAGCTCTAGGTTCAAGTCGTCGCCCTCCAGAAGAACTCTACGTGAATAGAAGGTGACACCCAGGACATGGGGTTCCAGAATCTCCATGCTCTCGATGAACTGATCCAGAAGCAGATCATGGAGGTCAAGTTGCCTCAGCACTTGATCCCGATCACCCGCCTCCACAACTCCCCACTTTTCAAGGATATTTAAAACTGTGAATTTTCGAGAAAATTCTCGACTCTCACCTTCGACAGCTACACCGGAGCAAGTGATCCAATTCAACACATCTGGCATTTTCAAGACAAGATGATGCTCAACTCTCATAACGATCCAGTAATGTGCCTTACTTTCCCTTCCATTGTAGCAATTCTACTCCCTATCACCCCACTCTCTCCACAACTTCACAGAGGTCACCGAGGCCTTTCTCACACAATATGATACTCACCAAGAAGTCAAGAGGAGTATCCACCACCTCCTTTCTGTCAAAATGAGACTAGAAGATAGTCTCAAATCCTACATCAATTTCTTCTAGAGCCATCTACCAAGGTCTCTAATTGTGATGAGAAGGTATCTGCGCTCGCATTTATCAGCAGTCTGCATCTCACGCACCCTTTGTACAAACACCTTCTGAAGTACAACTTCGCCAAGATGAGCGAGACTCTCTCCTGAGCGCAGCCCTACATGCATCTAGAGGAGGCGATGAAGGCTTCCTCTAACAACTCCGCAAAGCCTAGTGATGAAGGAACAAAATCAAAGTGTGCTTGTGAAGCTCCCGACCACGTTCCAAATCGACATCGGGGGTAGCCTCCTTACAAGAAGCAGGCACTCTCTATACTCCTATCAAGTCCAATCCAAAGCTACCAGCCTACAGAGTGATTCACTCCATTAATACTTCTGATCAACGAAGTATTCAACACCTTCAAAGATCAATTGTGTGTCAGACGCCTGAAGCTGATCCATCACAATCCTTCACTGCCCAGGTCGGAGGAGTATTGTTCCTACCATGACTGCAAGGGGTACCAAACCATTCACTGTTGGGCCCTCCAGAGATACCTTGAGAAACTCATGCAGCAAGACTTCCTCAAGGAGTACATCTTCACTCTCGAGGTGATTTCTCGGCAAGCAAACACAGTCTTCCTCGGAGCAGAACGCGATCACTGAATACAAGACGATTGATTTACTTTCCAACTTTCATGTAAATAGAGTACACTTTCCTAAATCTTCCATTTACGTATTGCAGTCATGAGAATAAAATAACTACTTAGTGCTTTACATTTTGCAGAGCAACCTTTCAGTCATGCGCACTGATGATGGTATTTTCCTCACATGGAGGCTACCAATAAAACCCCCTGTGGATGGGGTATGGCCCACATGGAGGCGGTTCCGACATGCATCCCGTTATGGATCCCGATGATGGGTTTCCCCTACTCGGAGGCTACCAAGAAAACCCCCGGTGATGCAGTTTGCCCCACATGAAGGTGGTTCCGACATCCGTCTGCCCCGATTATGGGATTTCCCCCCACTCGGAGGCTAACATGCGATTCTTTCCTGCATGGATGTACCCCACTTAGAGGATCGCGTCTGTACATTCCTAGACAGGATGTGCCCCGTGTGGAAGCATTAATGCAGACAGTGATGTCCATCCGTCCATAAGCCCCGATGATGGGATTTTTTCTACTCGAAAGCGGATTTGCAATTCTCCACTGATGGGATGTGCCCCCACACAGAGGGTCGCGTCTGTACACTCCTAGACGGGATTTGCCCCGCGTAGAAGTATTAACACAGACATGCCTACGGGCCTTTCTCGGTCATGCTACGGGAGCCAAAACCCTCCGTTGGGATTTTCCCTACTCGAAGTCCTGTTCTACTGCAGGGATTTCCCCCTCTCAGAATATCTGATCTTTCTGATGCTGGGATGTGCCCCACTCAGAGAATCGCGTATGTACACTCCTAGATGGGATGTGGCCCTGCATGGAAGTGTAAACGCAGACATGCCTACTAGCCTTTCTCGATAGTCCAACAGGAGCTGAAACCCTTCGTTGTGGGACTTCTCCCACTCGAAGTCCCTCGCTCTGCTATAGGGATGTGCCCCCTCTCAGAACTCCCGTCTGTTTCGCTTATGGAATGTGACCCCACTCAGATAGGTAAGCCAACGGGCTCCCCTCATTTGAACGCACGGACGGATGACCCCCAATAGTTTTCCTCTACCAGGCTCCTTTCATATTTCGATGTTGGGATGTGCCCCTACTCAGGAGACAGCTCCCCCGCACAAGAGGATAACTCTGCTGTTAGGCTTGCTCCCACGTTAGAGGTATCAGATCATCAGCCAAGTAGGGGCCCCTACTCGGGACAAACGTATCCAATCTGTTGATGAGATTTTTCCCACCTCAGACCAATTTTGCAGGTACCACCAGACTATGGTGATACGCAAGGTCAGGTATATCTATAAGGGTTTTCTTATTTGGATTTTTCCCTCAACGTATCGATCTTGTGTAGTCATACGTCCAATATTTCTCCCAAGAAAGCGACATGGATGATCTCCTGACAACGTGGACCTCAGGTATGATTTAAAGTTTGATTACACCTAATTTGTCTAAGGGAAGTTGAAGTTATATTGGCTCGGGTAATGGTGATGTGAGACATAAGATATATTTATGAGGGTTTCCTTGTTTGGATTATCCTCTCTATATACTGATCTCATAAATCCATAAGCAAGCTTATACAACTTGTACTGACTATACTTGCATCAAACGCTTATTTCACTTTTTCAATGCATGATTGCATGTGCATCCTAACTATTTTCTGCAGCCTTTCTGCCCTGAGAGTGTGATTTCCCCCACTCAGGGGTAGAACCCTGATCTTCCACTAATGGGATGTGCCCCCACTCAGAAAATCGTGTTTGTACACTCTTAAATGAGATGCGTGGAAGTGTTAAAGCTGATTGGCCTATGGGCTTTTCTCGGTCTTCCTAGGGAACCGAGGTCCTCCATGGTGGGATCTCCCCTGCTCGGAGATAGGACTCTGTTGCAGGGATTTTCCCCTCTCAGAGGTCTGGTTTCATAGCTCCTTGACGGGATATACCTCACTCGAAAGCAAACGTGATCCAACTCCGTTGTAGGGATTTTCCCTTCTCGAAGGCTCAATCCATAGCTTAGATTTCTCCCACTTGGAGGCGATACTTACAGGTTCCGCTATGGGATATACAACCACTCAAGAATTACACATTAAATCAATCCCTGACATCTCGGTGTCAAAATAATTCTCCTCGAGCAGACACCAAATTCCAAACAAAAACAAATGCAAGGTAAATCAGGCAAGATCTACATAAATACTTTCATTCCAGAATATTTTTCATTATGAAATTTTCTGATTACATCCATTCAAATACATACCCTGTTACATTTAAAAAGAGTGACACGAGATTTATTACATATTTGTGTTTGTTTTTTTGAAAGAAATAAGATAATCCAATCCCGATTCAGACTCGCTAGCCAATTTCTAAATAACTCCCAAATAAACAATCACCACAACTGGGAGAGCGATGATGTCTACGAACCCCAGGAAAATGCCAGAGAAAATAATCACGCCTCAAACTATAAACTAAAGCCTGCAAGACAGTGATGATATCATGCCAAGCCTTCTGACTCCGTAGATGAACTTGGGTAGGTGGACGAGGCGACTCTCTAGTAAAGATCCCAAGGTATACCCCCACACCATTCCTCCTGTTGTTTGCCACAGGGAAAGAACTCCCACCGGTAAAGCAACGACAGTCAGTGGAAGTACAGACTGACTGACAGGGGATCAGACCTAGTATATATTGTATTCAAAAAATTTAAAACAAACTTAAGTATGGATTAGATAGGTACTTTGGCCTAAGCAAGCCTTGGTATTTACGTCAAAGATATTTAGGTGAGTTATAAAAAATTATATATAAAAATAAATTTTTTATGTATTAACAAATCTAAGGATCAATTACTTAAATATTAGCGCCTCAAGAAGCCTTGATATTTACCTAAAAGAAAATTAGATGATTTATACATATAAAAAAAGAGAAAAAGAAGCGCTTAAAGGCAACGAAGTGGTAATACTTCAAACTTTCATATATATATATATATATATATATATATAATATATATATATATATATATATATATATATATATATATATATATATATATATATATATATATATATATATATATATATATATATATATATATATATATATATAAAGGGTTACTGTACCTCAGCCTGCAGGCTGAGATAGTTTCTCAGCCGGCGGGACGTGGCTGAATATATGCCACACATCGCCGCAGTGTGTTGGCGCCAAAAAAATCAAAAAAATCCCGCCTTAACAATCGTGAAACAAATTGACCAAAATACCCTTTTTTAATTCTAAACTGGAATAAAGTCTTGAACAAACAAAATTTCAGTTGAATATATCTACAGTTATAAAATTCGTAATTTTAATACATCCAAAAATATAATTAAAAAAATTGGATCAACATAACAACTGCCATGGTCGCAGACTTAATACAATATAACAACTGCGACACAGTCGCAGTCACTAGTCGCACTCAAAGTATAACAAAACTTTTTTATATAACGTCTGCAACCCTAGTCGCATTCTATCGTACAACAAAGCGACCTCCTTCAGTACTGCGACCAAAGTCGCAATCTTCTTTCCCATACCTTATGTAAAAGATTTTTAATATGCGACTAGGGTGGATTAGGCATGCGACCCTGAGATCAATTCGCGTATATCAAATCTTATAAAAATTATTACATTAATTACACTGAATTAAATAAAGTAATTAATATTCTTTCTACCGTGATACAACAACAGTCTAGGAAAAAAGAGATGCACTAATATTAATCTCGAGAAAGGAAAGATGTGCACCATACGTAATCTAAAGGTATAGGCAAACAAGTCTATAAAAAGTTAATTTGTACTTCATGTATTAAACCTCTGGAGAAAAAAAGAACTCTTCGGATTCTCCCGCAATAAATCTTCAATTAAATATTTTTTTACCACTTCTTACCATACTCAACCATCACCTATAACGATTATTATTACTATTCATGTTCGTCCACAAATATTCACATTTATATAATGCTTGTTACTAATATATTATCTCATACCTAAAAACTATATTTTTGCTCTTCCTTTTCAATTTGATTTCAAAAACTTCCAAAAAAAATTCATTCTTGAATCATGTCTTCCCCATCTTCTTCCTCCGAACACTTAGATTTCAACTTCAATCGTTCCCCCACCGGTCCTTTGTCTTCAAGATATTCTAGTGAATCTGATACCAGTCTGGACTTCACTCCTTTTGACTATCTCACTATATCAAATAATGTATTAACTGATCCTCCTATTCATGATGATAATGAAGTTTTCATGTGGGTTAGTGAAGAAGACATTATTCCTCTGCCACTTGACGGAGACATGCTTGATGAAAGCATGTCCTCTGATGCTGTAGGCTCGCTTCCTAGCAACGGTCAGACGAAGAGTTTGATAGAGACGATCCATTCTGGGAATTCATCGGTGAAACAAAAAAACCTCAAAAACAACAAGATGATGAAGAAATAAGTGATGAAGAGGAAGAGCAAAAGAATGAAGACGATGAATCTGCTTATATGGGGATAATGATGAGGATTAGGATTTCTTGATCTTCTGATATTAAATTATATTTATCTTCTTTTAAAAGCTTTTAATTCTATTTTTTTGTAAGGTCTCTTTCTCACTATATTAACTTATAAGCTCTTTTAATTACATATCCAAACTGCGACTGCTGCTCTTAAACACTGCGATCATAATCGCAATCCTACTATTGATGCAATTTATGGTCGCAGTTAATCATTTATCAGTTCCCAATGCGACTATGGTCGCAATAATGTACTGTTTTGGAGTTCAAAGTAATTTAAACTTATAGTGTATTAACTTTTAAACTGTTTTGGATAACTGAACAGTCACCTAGGAAGTATACACAATTTTTGGGAAAAGGTAGAAAATAAGTTTGGGAGATATTCACGTGGTTTGAGAGCTTAAACCCTTTGGAATTCCAGGATTAAAAATATATAAAGGGTCATCAGCAAAAGGATTACAAACATACTAAATTATTTTTACTCAAACACGTTACTCTCACTGTTCGGTCAATAGACTCAAAAAATGTCTTCTCCACCATTTTCACCGGAAAGAAGCCAATCATCTAATGATGATTGGATGTATAGTTCTGAACCGATGCCTCGCTACGGGTCAGAATCTGAGCTTGATACAGACGACCCGTTCTGGGACTTCATTGGTGAACCAAAACACAAACATGAAGAGGAAGAAAGCGAAGATGAGACTGTCGCTGAAGAGGAGGAAGAGACGGAAAGCGATACAGAAGACGAAAGCATGACTCTTGACGACGAATCTGATTACGATGGTGATGATGAGGATTAGAAGTTTAAAAAATTATATTTTGTTTTTTTAAATATATATAAATCAGTTTTCTAAGGTTAATTGTGTGAATTACATTTTTTTACTACTATGTCTTGGTTGAAATGCTGTACAATTGTTACAAACCTTCATTTTAAATATTTTACGCTAAACGAATATACTGCGACCATGGACGCAGTTAATAATTATATTACTTCACCCGTATAAATTTTTAAAATGATAGGTTGCGACTTTGGTCGCAGTTGCAGGACGCAGATTTAATAAATAAACTGCGACCTTGGTCGCATTTGCTGGTCTTTAGTCTTAATCAACAACAACACTGCTACCTTGGTCGCAGTTACTAACCGTAATCTTAATAAAATACAAAGCGACCTTGGTCGCAGTTGCTAGTTTTTGGACTTAATAAAATACACTGCGACCTTGGTCGCAATCGCTGGTCTTTATTTTTAATCAACAACAACACTGCGACGTTGGTCGCAGTTACTGGCCGCAGTCTTAAAAAAATAATCTGCGACCTTGGTCGCAGCTGCTGGTCTTTAGTCTTAATCAACAACAACACTGCGACGAGGTGACACGTCACCGCAGAAGTTGCTTAGTCGCAGTCTTTGGTCGAAGTGTCGACCCTGGTCGCAGTTGTTTCTGTTTGCAATGTAGTCTTATGCGACCTTGGTCGCAGTGTCGTCTCTGGTCCAAGTTGTTTTGTTTGCAATGCATGACTGCGACCAACGTCGTAGTTTATTAAAAAACAAATATGATTTTTATTTATGTCCAGGCATTTATCTCCAGGCATGTGAAAATGATACAAAACGCTCTCTTATACAATAAGATTGAGTGTTACAATACAGCAGTACAAAGAAGACTAAACATCAAAAGACGCTCTCTTATACAATAAGATTGAGTGTTACAATACAGCAGTACAAATAAGACTAAACATCAAAAGACGCTCTCTTATACAATAAGATTGAGTGTTACAATACAGCAGTACAAAGAAGACTAAACATCAAAAAGAGCCCTTGTTGACTAAGAGCAGTGGTGTTATTGAGGTCTGGTGGCAACAGAATCTCCGATTCCACCTGACCCTCCAAAGTGGCGGGATACGATCCTTCGTTTATGAACATCTCTTCCACCAGAAGGTTATCCAGTGAGCATGGAATTTCCTCGATGTCACTTCTGGGGTAAGAGAGGAGGTTTTTAGACCTCACAGGGTATGCTACCCACCACTATATCCACCACATCCCCCGCCGCCATACCCACTCTGACCATCCCTTGCCAGCAAGCTTGACTGGTGCATCAAGTCCGAGGAGATCTTGGTGAGGGTTAAGTCCTCGCCAGGGATCATGACTTCTTCCCTTGTGAACGACGAGGACCATGACTTCTTCCCTTGTGGACGATGAGGTCTATGACTTCTTCCCTTGTGGACGAACATCGATCAAGTTCGTCCATAGGGTCATCTTCATCCATGGAGGCAGGCCCTTGTTAGAGACTCTGAAGAAGGCGGAAATTCTCAGAGCAATTGCTCTCGAAAATAAAACAGTCTAATTATGGGCTGTTAAAGGGAGAGGGTGAGCCCTATTTATAGGCAGCCCATAATAACCATAATTAATGGTTCATTAATCAGAACCGTCGGCTTTAATGGTCTCCAACCGCCAGCGCCGGTTTGGCATTAAAAGACATTAACGCCTAAACCCAATGAAGAGCCGACGCGTAGACAACGTAGACTTGATGTTTAAAGATCTCATAAAATCTTTATGACAGGCCGCGTCTCTCGGAGTGACTCCAAGTCGCGTCCCCTCAGCAAACTTTTCATTTTTCATTTAGATTCAAAAAATGACTTAATCCAAAACAATACTTAATAAAACAACACTGCGACCTTGGTCGCTATGCATGTTAATATAAAGGAAACACTTACTTAACGTACTGCGACCTAAGTCGCAGTCCAAGTAATGCAACCCTAGATTGCAGTTGCTGGCCATCTTTATCAATAACAACACTGCGATCTTGGTCGCAATTAACCATGTACACTGCGACCAAAGTCTCTGACTAAGGTCGCAGTTTAAATGTACACAGCGACCAAAGTCTCTGACTAAGGTATCTAAATCCTAAATCCTATAAAGAGCGGCAAAAAAAGGGGGAAAAATAATAATAAATAATAAGGAAAGTTATCGAAAAGGGGGTATTTGGTAATTTAACTTCTTCCTAAAAGCGGGCCGCAAGTTAGTGGGGTGACAAAATTGAGCCACGTCACCGCAGGCTGATATACATTTTTCTCATATATAAATATATATATATAATTTAAAAAAATTATATGTATATAGAAACATATTTAAGTACAGTAAAGTTTCAATCAAAAATTCCCAAGCTAAAGACTATTTTACACATTCACGAAGATGCATAGGATTAGAAGACTTAGGAATGAGGGTATGAAATTTTGGATTCAAATCTCTAGAAAAGATGATAAGATTTCTTGATTTAAGATTGAACTTGATTATAATTGAACTTGTTGGAAACTTATGAACTTAATTGCTAGGAATTACTTGTTGTTAAAAAAAAAATTATTTTATTCTCTATTTCTTTATGTTTCAGTTATCTTTATTTTCGGTTATCCTTTTAATCTTAATCTCCTTTCTATCTTTTATTTCTTTATTTGAATTTTATGGGTATAGTCGCCTCGAACTCTCACGAGATAATATTTGTCCACTAACTTAGGAATTTAACAGCTTATTGCACGTGCTAAGTGCAACCGTGATTCCTATAAAAGTTAGCTAGATTTTTATTTTTCTTTTTAAGATTTTTCTTTTTATTTTTAGATTAGAGTTTTGCTCGAGAAATAGTAAAAGTTAGGCATAGGGGTGTGATGAATGTCATTTAGATCAATATTTTATATCTTTTTTATACCTATTTTTGCCTCTTTAATGTTGCATGAGTAATTTTGTTTATGACTTTTTGTAGATTTGAGGTTAAGAGTAGATTTTGAGAAAAAATAGTGAAAATGACCAAAAAAAAGAGTTGCAGAGAAGCGCACATTGATATATGAAGATTCTAGTTCAAACCCATTGAATCTAGTTGAGTCTACTCATCACAAAAAAAAGTCAGAAAATTTCCAGAAGCAAGTGCCAAACTTTTACGGCGGATTACCTGTCCAAACGGTTCGACTCCAACATTGACTAGTCAAACCTTAAGTTATGTCTACGCCAGCTATTTCTAATTTCAACTTGGAGATGTAATGTATTTGACAGCAAAATGCTGTATTATATGGCGAATCTGCTGTCCATATAAGTTTGCAGATGATGTAATTTTTTTAGAATTCTTTTAGGATTAAATATTAATTATAGGAATCCTTAGTCGCCTGTTTAGAGTTTCTGAGATCTATAAATAGGGCTGCAAACTCTCATATTTACATATATATACTTTTAGAAACCAAATTGGGAGACTTTCTCTTTGATTCAAGAGTTTATTTTTTGAATTATTGCTGATTCTTGAAGGAGTTCAGATAAGGAGATTTAATTTGGTTTTTTTCTTCCCTCCCTTGCCAATTATTATTTTTATGTTTACAGAATATAAAATCATGATTTGCTACTTTTTCTTTATGAACTAAACACTATTTTCTAGAGCTTAGATGCAAGATTTTCTATTGAAGATTATTCATAAGTTGTTTGCATATAGTTGTTCTTATTTATAGCATTACTAAATTCTTATTTTTGTGTTAAAGTTTAATAGTTGAAAATCACAATTATATAGATGGTTAAGTTGAAAACCAATAGGAGATAACCTAGTATTGCATCTAGAGATAGGGATCACTTTCTACAAGTTGAGACCGATAGGAGAAGTATAGGTTGTACAATCTTAAAGAGAAAAATTATAAATCTTAATACTGCTTTAGCTAGTAAATTCACTAAATCGATAGATTGTGGGGTTCTACTTTAAAGTTAGATTTTATGATGCTCGATAAAGATTATTAATTAAAAAAAGATTTTTCAATTGTTAGTAATACTAGAATAAAGTACCTTTCATTAAAACTTGTATCAATCCTTGTACAACTTTGGATAAAGGCATAGAGGTTGACAAAACTAAGATAGACCTAATCACAAAATTAACACCTCCAAAAATAGTTTGGAAGGTGCGATCCTTCTTAGGCCACGCTGGGTTCTACTTCCACTTTATCAAAGACTTTTCAAAATTTTCTAAACTTCTTTGTGATCTTCTAGTAAAAGATATTCCCTTTGAGTTCACCCCTTCTTGTTTGGAAGCCTTTGAAAGGCTCAAGACCGAGTTAACCTCGACACCCATCATCCGACCACCTGATTGGAATCTTCCATTTGAAGTGATGTGTGATGTTTTTGACTATGCGATAGGGGTTGTCCTATATCATAGAGTGGATAAACTTCCTTATGTCATTTGCGATGCCAGCAAGACTCTTAACAATGCCCAACTGAACTACTCTACCACTGAAAAAGAGTTGTTGGCAGTTGTTTTTGCTCTTGACAAATTCCGTCCCTATCTTAATAGTTCTAAGGTCCTAATGTACACTGATCATGAGGCTTTAAAGTACCTTTACACGAAAAAGGATGCTAAAGCCCTTTTAATCCATTGGATCTTACTCCGATAGGAACTCAATCTAGAAATTCATAATAAAAGGGGCTGAGAATGCTATCGCATATCACTTGTCTAGGATAGTGATCGAATCTGTGTCCGACTCGCTACATGTCCTTGAGATATTTCCTGATGAGCAGTTAATGTATGTTTCCTCTTCGACTGTTCCGTGGTATGCTGACATTGTAAACTACCTTGTCACGAAATAGATGCTTGATTCATGGACGAAGTAAGAACGATTGTGTTTCTTAGCTAAGGCCAAATGGTTCTTCTGAGATGAACCATACTTGTTCAAAAACTGTCCCGATCAAATCATTCGACGCTGCATTCCTGACTCTAAGCTCAGGAATATCCTTTTATTCTGCCATGACCAAGCCTGTGGTGGTCATTTCAGTGGGAAGAAAACTGCTGCAAAAATTTTACAATGTGATTTTTATTGACCCACTTTATTTTGTGATTCTCATGTCTACTGTCAATCTTGTGATCGCTGTCAACGATTAGGGAAGATCCACGACGGAATAAAATGTCATTAAACCTGATCTTAGTTGTTGAAATCTTTGATTTTTGGGGCATTGACTTTATGGGTCCCTTCCCTATGTCTCATGATGCCAATATATCCTTGTGGTAGTTGACTGCGTTTCTAAATGGATAGAGGTCGTAGCATGTAAAACCAATTACTACAAAGTTGTGGTAAACTCTTGAAAGAGAGTGTATTCTCTCATTTTGGCTTTCCTCATACAATCATTAGCGATGGTGGAAAATATTTCTGCAATCATACATTTGAAGCCATAATGAGGAAATACTGCATCAATCATAGAGTAACCACCCCTTACCACCTACAGACTAGTGGCCAAGTAGAAGTTTTCAATCGAGCCATTAAGACCATTCTAGAGAAACTTGTGAACACCACTGAAAAAGATTTGTCTCTTCGATTGACTGATGCCTTATGCGCAAACAGAACTAACTGCATTCAAGACTCCTATTGGAATGTCTCCGTATAAGTTAGTCTATGGCAAAGCTTGCCATCTTCCTATCGAGCTAGAACACAAGGCATACTGGGCGATCAAACGCCTAAATTTTGATCTACACAAGACAGGAGAGTTTAGGAAACTTCAACTGGATGAGATTGAAGAGATAAGAAATGATGCATATGATTGTGCAAAATGATACAAGGACCGCATGAAAATGATACATGATCAGGTCAAATTCGTAAGGAATTCCAGCCAGGACAGAAAATTTTGCTTTATAATTCACGTTTACATCTCTTTTCAAGAAAACTAAAATCTCGTTGGACCGGTCACTACATTATTCATAAGATACACCCACGTGGTGCAGTTGAGGTCCGCAATGTCACGCACTTTCAAGTAAATGGCCATCATTTAAAGCCATACCATGAGTCTCTGACCCCAGAAGTGGAGGAAATCTTTCTGGAAGATCCTATTTATCAGGATTGATCTCTATACATGCTAGGGATCTATTTATATATTATAGTTTTTGTGTTTTTTTCTCTAACTAGGCAATAATGGATGACATCTACTCGTCCTCATCAGGTACTATCTACCCTTTCTTACATTTATAACATGCTATGCGTTCATTCATATATTGAGGACAATGCATGAGATAAGTGTGGGGGAGGATTCTAACATAGGTTTTCTTTTAGGTCTAAAAAAACTTTTTTTGGAAAGGAAAAATAATATTTGACGTAGTTTTGCAAGAATTAAGTTAATTTTAAGAAATAGGAGTTTCATAATTAGAATTTCTTATACTTGGTTGAAATAAGAATATTTGTTTAATTTTTAAGATTAGGAAGAAAAATTAAAAAAGTAATTTAGTCTTGATTTTTACCTTGATGAAATATGTGTTGGCCCAAAGGCCCATCACTCTAGTGTTGATGATTATTAACTCATATAGAGTACTAATGATCTTGTGTTTATATAGTTTCAGATATTTGATCAAGATCTTAGTCGGTGTTTAGCTTCAACAAAAGATTTGAAGTAAAATTTTAAAGCTAGCACGTGTTGATTCAAGAGTTCGCGCTTCAAAGATCGCATCAAACACTCAAGAGGAGTCTAACTCTTTGGATCAAGGTTTGGACCAAATCAAGATGGAGAAAAAATTTTAAGAGAAGATTTTTCAAGACTTGTGTCATGTTTGTAAGTGTTAAGATTTTTGCTTTAGACAAGATGTAAAGGTTATATTAGTTGGGGATTGCTCAAGCTCATATATATGCACACACAAAATTTATATAGTGTTTTCATAAGAAAAGTTTTCGGTTTTAATTTTAACTGTTTTAGTTTTGAGCTTCAAAGTATACATCTTTATGTTTCATGATTAGATTTCATCAAAATAAGTTTACATGGTGTATATGTATTGGACTTCATCCGTACACAATGATGCTTTATAATATTTAGAAAAACTTATTTGATGTTTTTATATCATGTGTTTTAAGTTTGTATCTATCAAAACTTATTTTGAGCTTATTGTAAAAAACAAGTATATTTCATCTTATATGTGTAATAGATCATATCCATACACACTATACTTCAAGAGTGTTTAAATATCTTGTTTTTGTATTTGAACAAGTTTTGCAAAAAAATCTGGTTATCACTTTAAAATTTTGGTTTTTAAAAATATAGTTTTCAATTTAAAGCTAAATTTCTATATCGCAAAAATAGTTCAAATTATTTGTCTCACACAAACTTGAGCTTTTCATTGCTATATCTATCATTTATGGATCATTTGTTGTGAGAGTGTTTTTGGTGATCATGAGAAGAAGATTACCAAGTGTTCCACCCCCTCGTATTGGGATTTGCAGAGGTGTGGTGTTGGCAAGTTAGTGTGCTTGCATATGATGTTGTTGCGGGAACAAGTGAGGATCTTGCGGGTCCAAGAGTTCTTGAAGAAGCTCATTATAGGTGTTGCGGCACCGAGTGATCTTGCGGGATCGTTTATAGTGAAAATCCTTCATAGTGTTGAAAGTGGGGACATAGAGCAAGTGTGCTCGAACCTCGAAACAAATCTCCCATGTTTGCAATTGCTTCTCTCTCCCTCTCTCACTTGTGTTTATATATTGCATGCTCTTATATTACTTACATCTTTATATACTTGATATTCCCTTGTGCTTCATACATATATTTGCTGGGATTGTTTACTCACACTAGTATTTAACCAAGAGAGCCATAGTGGCACCTCAACTCTTAATCTAGAGGAATCTTGAGGAGACAGTCCAAAGCCCTTCACCAAAAATTCGGCTATACTCTTGTGTTATACTTTGTGTGTTTGCATAATAGCTTTAGTTTAGATAATTTTTAATTCCGTATTAGTTTTGCATTTGATTAGGTTGTCACCTATTCACCCCCACTCTAGCTGACTTACAATTAGTATCAGAGCTTGGTGCTCTTGATTTGGGTCTAACAAGATTGAGTTAAAGATTCTCATTTTAGCTAATCACAATATTTGCATACACACACATATGGATTTCATGACATCTCCCATGTTTGACATTCTTGACTTTCAAACTTGTAAAGTTAAGATGTCCATGTACTTAAGAGCCCTAGGTATTCATGTTTATTTTGTCACCATTAAAGACTTATTTTTTAAACGAAAAAAATCTTGAGGCTAATGCAAAAGCCATTCATACTTTAAAGAGTACCCTAAATGATGATTATTTATCTAGGGTGTCTAACATTAATTCGATTTTTGTAGTTTGGAACACTCTTCTCTCTTGAAGAACAAACATAGTGTTCTCTCTTGAGGAACAAACATCAAATGAAAAAAAGAGTGATTCGAATGATGAAAGTGCTACTTCCAATATGTGCTACATGATCCAAGGGGATGACCCCCGTGAGGTAAACTTCGAATTCGAGATTGATGAAGATGTTGACATTCCATATGATGAGCTTGCTTCATTTTGTCAACAACTTCTTAAAAAATATGATTTGTTAAAGAAGGAAAATAAAAGGTTGAAAAATGAAAATGAATATTTGAAGAAGAAAAATATTTTAAAAGAAAAGAAAAAGATTTTTAAAAAGAAAAATAATGTTGATTCTTGTCATGTTTCTCATGCTAATAATATTGCACCTCCTCTTGATAAAAATGAGATTCATGTTTTGAAAAAGAAAATTGATTGTTTGGGCTCTACTTTGAGCCAATGTGCATTTAATCACAATAAATTGGAATCTATGTTTCGCAAGAAATAAGTTTCACACATTCATGCACATACTCCATGACACACATGCACACCATGATCACACTTACACCACACATATGTATGCTAATGTGTACACAGGTACACATTGTGGCCAAAAAGGCCATCTTACAAAATTTTATTTTGATAGAATAAATTATTTAAAATTTGCTAATAAAAATGTTTGGATTCCATATAATACTAAACCCCATGGACCCAAAAAGAAAATATGGGTACCGAAAACCCCATCAATTGTCTATGATGCAGGTGTGGGCTCTCACAAAACGTGAGAGGGTTGGTGCCTTAGTGGTGGATGCATTGGAGCTTGAAGAACACACCCAATTGATGTATCACTATCAAGGAAGCATGGTGGGAGGGCTACCTCATATTTTTAGAGAAATGGATTGGCTACACGGCTTTGATAACCATTTCATCGTCCATTTTAAAAATACTTTAAATTTTTATATGCTAATATAGTAACGTAGACTCAATCATATATTATTTTGTGTTTAATGTTGAGCTAATTGGTTGTTAGCTATGCATACATTTTTGAAATCTTTTCAATAGATTCACATGCCTATATTATGTTCATATGCATATTCTATTAAAACTTATGTTATACATGTACAATTTTTGAGTTACATACTATACGTGCTCTATTTCTATTGTGTACTCATTTGTTATTTGATTGTACATTGCATGTCCTAGTTTTGATAATTTTTGCATGTTTATATGATATATCATGTTTTTATTTCATATAAATTTTGTTTTGAGCCTTATTGTTTATTTTCATGAATATGTCATTTACATGATTCTTATACACTCACCTTTATGTTTACTCATGTAATTATTTTCATGAGCATTTATCAGCCTTATAGATTTTGAGTGTCAGTTCTTATATAATATACATGTTTCATGAGATACATATGTTTTGGTTTCATATTTAAAGGATCTTTAACTAATTTTTCAAATTTTACTTTAAATTAGTTATTTATTCTTCACCTGGTAGTGTTTTCAATTTATAATTATCTTTAAATCTTATTTTTGAAAACTCCTACCATCAGAGGGTGGTTGGTTAGGCGACCATGCCTTGTGTACCTAAATAGACATCTTTTTAACATGTGCATGATAAGGGTGGATTGATATGAGTTATATATATGATTTTTCATTATATTTTATTTTATATACTCATACTTATTTTCTATATATGTATGCACCAAAATTCAAATGATATTTTTATACATACATACATACATATATATATGATTTAGATTGTGCTTGTTTTACAATGTCCATATATTTTTTTAAGCACAAATTGTTTATGCTAAGCTTGATTTTAATTCTAAATGATAATTGGTATTTTTACAAGCTTATGCATTGATTTCAATTGGTATTTTTTTGATATCAAGATGTACTTCATGTTTCACCTTCAATTGGTATCAAAAATCTACTATTGGTATCTTAAAATTTTTTGTTTATCTACAAGTGATATCAACATTTGTTTTATCAACTGCTATTTGATTTCATCAGTATCATAATTCATTTTGTTGACTTCAAGAAATTTCAAAATTTGTTTTAAAGTAATATCAATTTTTTTTTTTCAAAATTTGTTGATATATATTGCCTATATGCAATGGGAGCTTAATATCTCCTTTATATATAGACTCATGTTGAGTGTATTTTACATATTGAGGAGCTTGACCTCTCTTCTTTATATGGTACACGTGTGTAGAGGGAGCTTAACATCTTCGTTTATATATTGTATATTATACTTATGTGGGTTAAAGTTTAGTCATCCCTTCTCCATATATTGTATGTATATAGGGGGAGCTAACTTAAATCTCTCCTCTTCATAAATGTATATCGCATATACATCTTTATTGTTTGTTTATCTTCACCCTTTTTTGATGAATTGACAAAAAGGGGGAGAAGAATTTAGAGAGTTTATATATGCATGCTTTTATATTGTTGTTTATGCATATATGTTTAGTATATATGAGCCTTCATTGAATATCTTTATGTTTATTTGCTATGCATGAGTTAAGAGGGAGCTTCTTTGAAGCTTATCTTTAATCCATGCATATATAACTCCATGAGTTTTGTCATCATCAAAAAGGGGGAGATTGTTGGCCCAAAGGCCCATCACTCTAGTTTTAATGATGATTAACTGATGTAGTTATAGTACTAATGATCTTTTGTTTATATAGTTTCAGATATTTGATCAAGATATTAGTTGGTGTTTAGCTTCAACAAAAGATTCGAAGTCAAGTTTTAAAATAAGCACGTGTTGATTCAAGAGCTCACGCTTCAAAGATCGCATCAAGTACTCAAGAGGAGTCTAACTCTTTGGATCAAGGTTTAGACCAAGTCAAGATGGAGAAGAAGATTTTCAAGACTTGTGTCATGTTTGTAAGTGTTAAGATTTTTGTTTTAAAAAGATGTAAAGGATAGATTAGTTATAGTTTGCTCAAGCTCATACACACATACGCAAAATTTATATAGTATTTTCATAAAAAAAGTTTTCGGTTTTAGTTGTAACCTTTTTGATTTTGAGCTTCAAAGTATACATCTTTATTTTTATGATTAGATTTCAGCAAAACAAGTTTACATGGTGTATATGTTTATTGAACTCCATCCTTACATATTGATGCTTTATAATGTTTAGAAAAACTTATTTAATGTTTGTATATCATGTGTTTTAAGTTTTGTATTTATCAAACTTATTTTGAGCGTATTGTCAAAAACAAGTATATTTCATCTTATATGTGTAGTAGATCATATCCATACACATTATACTTCAAGAGTGTTTAAATATCTTGTTTATGTATTTGAACAAGTTTTGAAAAAAATTCGATTTTCGTTTTAAAAGTTTGGTTTTTGAAAAATACAGTTTTCGGTTTAAAGCTAAATTTCTATATGTAAAAATAGTCCAAATTGTTTGTAATATGTATTGATTTCTTATCACACATATGTGTACTTCAAAGTGTTTCAATGAACTTATTTTTGTGAATTTTTATGTATTTTAAATAAGCCAGAGTTGTGTGCACAGAAATGTGCACACAACCCTAGCTTGAGGGCCGGTCGACCGGACGGTCGACTGAGCTGTCGATTGACCTAGAGAGCAATGCTCTCTGGTTGTTACCTCGGTCGACTAATCAGTCGACCGACAGGTCAAGACCTGGATGCGGTCGACCGGCAACCCCAATTGGTATATTCATTTTTCATACATATATATGATTTGTTTTGTGCTTAAGTTAAAATCGTTTTACATGTTTAAAAGCACAAACTTTGTTTATGCTAAGCTTAAATTCAAATTTTTTAAAAGCTTATGCATTATGTTTTAAAATTGGTATCAAAATTTAAAAAAAATTATGTTTATTTGATATCTCAAAATTTGTTTTATTGAGAAAATTCAAAATTTTGTTATATAAGAAAAATTCAAAATTTTTTATTTGTATTGCCTATATGCAAGGAGAGCTTAACATCTCTTCTACATATAAATTCATGTTGAGTGTATTGTATATTGAGGAGCTTGACAACTCTTCTTTATGTAATACACGTGTGTAAGGGGAGCTTCACATCTCCTCTTATGCATTACATATTATACGTTATGTGAATTAGAGCTTGTCATCCCTCTTTCATGTAATGTATATGTGTAACCGTCTTCCTCTTAATGAATGTATATCGCATATAAACTTTTATTGATATGTTTGATTTGACCCTTATTGATCTCGTTGTTTATGACAAAAAGGGGGAGAAAAATTTGTTGATTGTGTTTTTACCCCTTTGTTGATGATTGACAAAAAGGGGAGAAAAATTTTGGATTTATATGCATGTTTTGTGAAAAAGGATTGTTTATGCATATATGTTTTCTTTTGCAAATAGGAGAAAAAGAATTTATTTTGTTTTATGCTTGATTAGCATGTTCACTCCTACATTTGTATACATGTTTATGTGCCTCATTGCATATTTATTTTGTTTATGTGTTATGCATGAGTTAAGGGGGAGCTTCTTTGGAGCTTTATTTTAATCCATGCATATATAACTTCATGAGTTTTGTCATCATCAAAAAGGGGGAGATTGTTGGCCTGAAGGCCCATCACTCTAGTTTTGATGATGATTAACTCATGTAGTTATAGTACTAATGATCTTGTGTTTAATTAGTGACAGATTTATGATCAAGATCTTAGTAGGTGCATAGCTTCAACAAAAGATTTAAAGTCAAGTTTTGGAGCTAGCACGGTTTGATCCAAGAGCCACTGGATCGTGTTTGGACCAAGTCAAGAAGATGAGAAGGCTTCAAGTGAAGACTTCAAGAAGATGAAGACTTGAGTCTAGGTTTGTTTTTAGAAGATTTTATTTTTAGAAAAAATGTAAAGGATAGAGTAGTTGGTGGATTGCTCAAGTATCTTATACACACACACTCTTGATTTAGTTTGTTTTACAAAAGATTTTCTATTTTAAAAAATACATGTTTGGATTTTGGTTTTCAAGTTTACATATCTTTTATCCAAAACCTAGTTTAGAGCTTAATGTCAAAAACATAGATATTTCACCATGTTTGTGTAGTGGATCATATCCATATACTCTATGCTTCAAATGAGTTTAAATATCTTATTTTTGTATTTGGAGAAGTTTTGGAAAAACAAGTTTTGAAAAATCAAGTTTGGAAAATACCGTTTCGTTTTGAACCAATTTTTTCAAGTTACAAAAATAGTTCAAATCATATGTAACATGTCTTGATTTTGTGCAAGCATGTTTGTTTATCAAAGTAAAGTGTTAAAATTATTTTTGTAGATTTTCTGTAAATTTATGGGATTTTGTTAGAGCCAAAAAGACCAAGTTTTTAATCCCTAATTCAGACCTGACCTGGCTTCAGCCGGTCGACCGACCCGGTCGACCGACGTGCACAGACGTGCATGCCAGTTCTGGCAGGAGGGCCGGCCGACCGACCCGGTTGACCGTCCGAGAGCTCTGCTATCTGGAAAGGCCCCGGCCGATAGAGCGGTCGACCGGACAGAGAGGTTGCTTTCTGTATCCTGACTCGGTTGACCGGCCGGTCGACCGATGGCTCAAACGGTCTGAAATATGACCGTTGGCCGGTCGGCCGGACGGTCGACCGACAGGTCTGACAGAACCCCAACGGCTAGTTTTTCTGAGCCTATAAATTTGGGGGTTTGGGCATTGATTTTCAATAAGATTTTTAGTGGACTTTGAGCCAGTTTTTCCCACTTCATTAAAAGAGTTTTCTCCACTAAATTGAGAGCTAATACTTCCAATCAAAAGGGGAGTTTTCTTAAGAGTGTTTTAAAGAGATTCTTTGAGTTTTCCTTCACCATCTCTTTCCTTGTTTTCTCACACAAACACTTAAGCAATTCATTGACATATTCATCCTATAGGAGTGTTGTAGTGAGAGTGTTTTTAGGTGATCAAAGTGTTGTGATCACCAAAGACTTCATTTGTTCTTTGTCAAGGCGGACGGTTGTGTTCGCATTATTTCGGGTCCTAGTGTGGACTCGGTGTTTCGGGTTCGAGTGCGAACTCTTTGTTTGAGGTGCGGCCTCGGCGAGCCGTGGGCTTGCGGTGTGTACAGACTAGGGAGTCCGAGAGTTGTAGGTGTTGCGGCACCGAGTGATCCGGTGGGATCGATTATAGTGAAAATCCTTCGTGTGTTGAAGGCGGGGATGTAGAGCAAGTGTGCTCGAACCTCGGAACAAATCCCTTGTGTTTGCGATTGCTCACTCTTTCTCTCTCTCTATCTCTTGTCTATATTTTGCATGCTTATATTGTGTTTATCTTTTCATGCTTGATATACATTGTGTACTATATTGATATACTTGCTTGAGTTGTTTGCTAACACTTGTATTTAACCAAGAGAGCCAACGCGGCACCTCAACCCTTATCTAGGGGAATCTAGAGGAGTTTGTCCAGAACCCTTCACGGGGAATTCGGCAACACTCTTGTATTATACGTGGTGTTTAGTTTAAATAGTTTGTTTAGGTCATAATAGTTTTTACTTCCGCATTATTTGGCATTAAGTCACCATTAGATTAGCCATCACCTATTCACCCCCCCTCTAGGTGAACTTACACTCTTATATTGCTTACATCTTTATATGTTTGATATTCCCTTGTGCTTCATATATATATTTGCTTGGGATTGTTTGCTCACACTAGTATTTAACTAAGAAAGCCTTAGTGGCACCTTAACACTTAATCTAGAGGAATCTTGAGGAGATAGTCCAGACCCCTTCACCAGGAATTCGGCTACACTCTTGTATTATACTTTGTGTGTTTGCATAATAGCTTTATTTTGCATAATTAGTTTTAATTCCGCATTAGTTTTGTATTTGATTAGCTTGTCACCTATTCACCCCCCTCTAGGTGACTTACAATATGCATATATACTTACACACTTAGAGTTTAAAAACAAAGATTCTTATGCCAAATAAAAAGAAGAAGAAAAAAATTATATATAAAAAAGAATCCTCTGATTAAGCTAGGTTTTTGTATCTTATAAAGCATAATTATTCACACCTAAAAGTAGTTCATAGCATAAAATAAAATCTTTAGTTTTGTGGCCTTGTTTACTCAAGTCCTAAGTCTATGGGGTGTCTTCTCACCAAGTGCCCTAAAAACGGCCGGTTTAGAAGTCACCGACTAAGGCCCGTTACATGGGCAAATTAGAAAGCCTAAGAGAGTTAAGGAATATTACCACTAATATATATATAAATAAGACGTAATGGTTAGAGTTGAAGAACCCTTAGTCAAAATATTCACGGTCATAAGATGCATATGACTTAGGGTAAAATAATAGACTGGATGAGAATATAATTTTATTCCTAATCTTGACTGGTAACAAATCTTTGCATAGAAACTAAGTCTAGGGATGAATAGTTCGGTGCTCCTACATCGTATAAATTGATTAATTCTTGTAAAAACACTTCAAAGATTTTCTCTTCTTTTCAAATTACAATTTCGAAAATACTAATAATTTATTTCTTTCCTTTATAAATTTTGTGGGTGTAATCCACTGAAAACCCTCAGGAGACTATAACTCCTCTTCTAGGGTAACATAGAGATTTAAAGGCTTGTTGCACATGCTCAGTGCAATCGCGTGACCTACAAAAGTGGTCTAATAAAATCTTAGGTTTAGTTTTGTTTTGCTCGAGGACGAGTAAAAGATAAGTGTGGGGGTGTGTTTGGATACATATATTGCATAATTGTTATTGTATTCCTACATTTATTCTATAATAAACTCACTTATCTTAATGTCTGAATACATGCAGGATATGGTAGAAAGAAGAGAACGTAAATGAACAAATAATAAGGGGCCATTTTATCTGAAGACTAGATCTACTATATAAGATAACATCATCAAAAATCAAAGGGAAAAGTGAAAAATTTGAAGACCGCTTCGGTTTGCTGAAGATAAAAGGATAGAACGTCAAATTTAGAGAAGAAACTAGAATTCCGAGGGGATAAAAGGATAAAGGGGAAAATAACAGACCAGATCCCCCATCCTCTGGTTCTACGGCCAGAGGAAGGCCGCAAAAACGCGGCTTCTTCGGCCATGTTTCTGCAGCCATACATTTGAAATAGGGGGAGTGTTTGCTCCCCCTATCTCTCTACTCTATCCTTATATTTGTTTTCCTATAAATACCTGTATTCAGTGAGAGAGAGAGAGAAAGGTACACCGTGGGCTGTAAATGCTAAATTGAGAGGAAAATTGTGCGTTGTAATGCGAGTTTGGGATCAAGAGCTTTGTAACAATAATTCTATAATAAAAATCAACCTTCTTCAATACCGAACTTGCAGCGTTTCAGTTTAAGCTTTCTTTACTTCTTTCTTTTATTTTTTGTGATGCGATCTTCTTCTTTTACTTGCATGATTTACGTTATAAATTCATCAACAATCTATTGCATGTTTTCTATTCTTTTCTTTTGTTAACTCTTTTGTCTTCAACAACGTTTGGAGGAGAAAGATGACGACGAGGCTTGTGCCAATCTGGGTTTCATCTTTCTTCTCCCTTACTCTCTTATTTTCTTCATCGCTTATTTCACTTCACCTTTGCATTGGTTAGTATTTTTTTACTTCTCTTATTTTTTTTTACTTCTCTTACTTATAAATGCTTAAAGATCTCTAGTTTTAAAATTAAACTCCAAGGATTTCTCAACTAAATTAAGATAAAAATTAGATTTTTAATAACTAGAATTTAACAAGTCTCTGTGGATTCAACACTTAACTTGCCACTACTCAATTTTGCTAAAACGATTCTACCAAGTTTAGGTTTTTCAGAACTTATACGTGGTTTAACAATGATAGATTTCTTCGTGAACTTCGAATCACGAACAGTTCATAAACCCTCTTTATATAGCTAGCAGAGGTAGCCAATTGAAAAAATCAAACTGGATACGAAATCTGCATTAAAATAGAACTCTAAAAGTGACTAGAAGTTGCCAAAATCCTAGCTCGGTTGATCTCCCGATTGCCAATTCCTTATGCAGTCGACCAAACGATCGACCTCTAGTTCAATCTCTTGCGCCAAAAACAAAAACATAACTCTCTGTTAATGTTAGACTTCAGTGCCAGTCGGTCGACCACGCAGTTGACCACCTCGTCGACCGCCCAGCTTTTTTCATCCTCGTGCATATTGTGCACGCCATACACACTCTGCCTGTGCTTCTTACTACTGCATCCCTTGCAGTGCTGACTGCCTCTGATGTTCCCTCTCTTGGGCATCTCTAATGAGTTAAAAAACTCCATCTTTTATCTTCTCCCCCACATGTTTGATATTATTTTATATGATTGTATTTGTTTAAACCAAGAAAGCAATTAAGCATCTCAAATCATATTTAGAGAAATTTTGAGGAGAAGTTCTATAGCCCTTCACTGAAAATTCAGCTTCATTTCTTAGCGTTGTCTTGACTTCAAGTTATTATTTTTAATTATTGTAGTGTAGAATTGTTTATTAAGTTTTAATTTTCGCATTTGATTAGCACATTACATATTCACTGAAAATACACCTAGAGGGGGGATGAATAGGTGTATTAGCTAATCTAATAACAAATGATGCAGAATTAAAAACTAATTGCAGCACACTAAGTGTAAGCAAAGAGTGTAACCGAATTTCCCGTTAAGGGCTCTGGACTATCTCCTCTAAATTTCTCTAAATAAGAGTTGAGGTGTTATATGAAACTCTCTTGGTTCAACACAAGTATGGGCACACAAACAATACCAAGCATGTATGAGATATGAACAATATAAAGCAATGCAAGATATAAGAGAGATAGAGTTTAGAGATAGTGGATCAAACGCAAACACCAAGATATGTTTTGAAGTTCGAGCCACTGCTCTACGTCTCCGCCTTCACACAGAAGGATTTCCATTACGTCCACACAGGACCTCACACACAGAGAACCTCCACAGAGGAATTTACAATTACAAAGCTAGGAGTACACAACTCCTCTCTCTAACACAACCACCTCTACACAAGAGGAAAGGCACAAAGCCAAAAAAACAATCACCTCTACACAAGAGGGATAAAGGCCCAAAGCCAAACTCAACCTCAATCACCTCCACACAAGAGGGATAGGCACAAAGCCAAACCACAACCACCTCTACACTAAAGGGATGACACAAACTCAAAGCAAAAAAAGGATTACAACTTGGTGATCAGAATAGACCATAAATAACTCTTGGTGATCACAATAGACCACAAACAATATTTTCCACAAAAACAAGATTCTATAGATAGGATAGAGATGATAGCTCAAGTGTGAGAAAATAAGGTGTTTGGACAACAAATCACAAAGAAAAATACTTAAAAAAATACTAGAAGAACATAGAAACAAAGATCAAAACCAATTTCCCAAAGACTCTATTTTTTTATTTTTTCAACCCTTGAAAACAAAAAATATATAAATCTTTTTGGTGCAAAAACTCTTCAAAAACTTGCTGCTAAAGCACTTGTAAAGATGAGAAAATAGCTCTCTAAAATCTTGTAGAAAATAGCCCAAGAGATGGCTATTTATAGCCTCTCAAAAAATATAGCCGTTGGCAGCAGAAAATGGCCAGAATACCCTTCCGGTCGACCGGCCGGTCAATCGGCCCAACGGTCATATTTCTGACCGTTGTGTCTCCAGTCAACCGCCCGGTCGACCGACAGTACCCGAGAGTGGGTACTTTTTAGTCGGTCGACCACGCAGTCCACCGGCCTACTTGGCTGGTCCTTGTGCACAATTTGTGCACATTGATCAATCGGACGGTCGACCGCCAGCAGTATCTGGCTGTGATTTTGGGACTTGAAACTTGATTTATATAACATCTATAAAATCTCATAAAATCCTATAAATTTCACAAACATAAGTTCTTGTAAGATATTTGAATAACAAATATGTGTGACCAAAAATCAACACATTTTACAAACTATTTGAACTATTTTTGTGATATAAAATATTTAGCCTTAAACAAAAATCGTATTTTCCGAAAACCAAATTTTGAAATGAAAATTTGATTTTCCCAAACTTTTTTAAATATAAAAACTAGATATTTAAACTCTTTTGAAGCATATTGTGTATGAATAAAATCCAATACACATGTAACGTATATATATATCTATATTTTTGACATGAAATCCAAAAATAAGATTTGTTAATTACAAAACTCTAAACACATGAAATAGACCATCAAAATAAGTTTTTTCAAATATGTGAAGCACAGATGTATATAGATGAAATCTAATATACATTAAACCATGTAAACTTATTTTGATTCTATCTATTCATGAAAACCGTATATACCTATATTCGAAATCTATAAACAGGTTAAACCAAAAACCGAACATATTGAACTTGTGTGTGTGTGTGAACTTGAGCATATCAATACTATCTATCTTTACATAAAATCTAAACAAATTGAAGTCTTCTTGTCGTTCCTCATCTTCAAGACGACCCGATCCATACATGATCCAATGAGCTTGACTCCAATCAAGTGCTAGATGTGATCTTGACGCGCGAGCTCTTGAATCTACACGTGTTAGCTCTAAAACTCTTTTATTGAAGCTAAGCACCTGCTAAGATCCTAATAGTAAATTTGAAACTATATAAATACAAGATCATTAGTACTATAACTACATGACTTAATTATCATCAAAACTAGAGTGATGGGCCTTTGGGCCAACAATCTCCATTTTTGATGATGACAAAACTCATGTAGTTATATATGCATGGATTAAATTTAAGCTTCATAGAAGCTCCCCCTTAACTCATACATAGGAATAAACAAATAGATATTCAATAAAATGCATAAACTAAACACAAATATATATGCATAGACAAAGATATAAACATACATATATAAACTCTCTAAATTCTTCGCCCCTTTTTGTCAATTCATTAACAAAGGGGTGAAGACAATCAAATAATAAAGATGTATATGCGATATACATTCATGAAGAGGAGAGACGTAAAATTAGCTCCCCTAGCATACATGCATTACATGGAGAAGAGATGACTAGACCCTAACCCACATAAAGTATAATATACAATATATAAGCAGAGATGTTAAGCTCCCCGTACACACGTGTACCACTTAAGGAAAAGAGGTCAAGCTCTACTAAATATGTAATACACTTCAACATGAATCTATATATTGAGGAGTGATTGAGATTTTACCTGTACGCAAAAATACAGAATTTCAGAACTTTATAAAAATCTATACTAAAAGAATGAAAAACTGGCCTAAAATCTATCTCTGCATAGTCGCTCCATGTGGTCTTTGAAAAACCCAGTATTTATAGGCAAAACCCAACGGGAGAGGGCGTACGAATATAGGGGGAGCAAACGCTCCCCCAACTAATCTAACCAAGCTACGAAAACGCAGCTTTGGTCGCGTTTTCGCGGCCATGGTGTGGCCAGATGGCCACACCTGGTTGATCTTTATCTGGCTCTGGATTTCCCATTTCAGCTCCTAGATTTGACAAAACGGCCTTTGATCTCTGGCTTTAACCAATTGATTTGAGAAAGATTTGTTTTAACCAGTTTTCAACTTCTCTGATTTACCATGATCTGCCCTTATTTTCTGATTTTGAATTAATTCTGAATTAAATCAGAATTTTGATGGGCTTTTAGGCTCGTTTCTCTTTCCTTTCCTTTAGCAATGGCCTGCATATAAATTAGACAATAATTAGGATTAAAAGCAGAGTTTATTATATAATAAGTAAAAGAATGTGACAATGAATGTGCAATATTAATGACCGATCACACCCCCATACCTATCTTTTGCTCGTCCTAGAGCCAAACAACAAATCTAAACTAAAATTTATTAGACCACTTTCGCAGGTCACGCGAATGCACTGAGCATGTGCAATAAGTCGTTAAACCTCTAGGTTTCCCCTAAAGGACGAGTTTTATCTCGTGAGGATTTTCAATGGATTGCACCTACAAAATCCATAAAGAAAGAGAAAAAAGTTAGTATTTTGAAAACACATTTTGAAAGAGAAAAATATTTGAAATGTTATTGCAAGAATTAAGTAATCTATAAGTTTTAGGAAAACCGAATTTTTCATTCCTAAACTTGGTCTCTATTCAAAAATTTGTTATCAATCAAAATAAGGAGTCAAATTGTATTTCTCAGCTAGTCTATTACTTTACCCTAAGTCATATGCACTTTCGTGACCGTGAAATTTTGACCAAGAGTTCTTTAACTCTAACTCTTTTACCTTATGTATTTATTTTTTTATTTTATTTTTTGTGGTAATATTCCTCAGCTCTATTAAGCTTTCTTTTCTGCCCATGTAACGAGCCTTTAATCAGTGACTCCCAAACCAAACGGTCTTAGGGCACCGAGTGAGAAGACACCCCAAGGACTTAAGGACTCGAGCAAACAAGACCACAAAGTTAAGGATTTTATTATATGAACCGCCTTTAGGCACTTTATGAGGCACAAATACCCAGCTTCATCAGAGGATTTATATATATATATATATTTTCTTTTTTTCTTTTTTTAATAAGGCATAAGAATCTTTGTTTTTGAACCCTAAGTGTGTAAGTATATAAACCATGCATATATTATCAAGGTAAAGATCAAAACTAAATTACTTTCACAAATTTTCGTCCTAACCTTAAAAATCAAACAAATAATTTTTTTTGACCAAGTATAAGAAATCCTAATTATGATTTTCTTATTCCTTAAAATTGACTTAATTTCTTACAAAAATATGTCAAAATATTGATCCTATTTTTAAAAAGTTTTTAAAAGTAAACAAAATATTAATAATAATTTTTAATAATAAAAAGAAAACCTAAGTTATGTTAGAACCCTCCTCCACACCTATCTCATGCATTGTCCTCGATGTATGAATTAATGCATAGATGCATGAAAAGGAAGAAAGGGAAGAAAAATATTACCTTAAGGTGGTGGTTCCGGTGGTGGTCTGATTGGTCCACGAAATTCGGCCCAATCTAATTTGCATGAGATTCGAAGGAACCCACCAAAAATCTCTTTAATATAACCCACTAAAATGATATATATATGAAATGATTTTTATTAAGAATTTTACCCCATCTAATTTTTAAATTTCACAAATAATTTCGGAGTCAATTTTATCAACACTCTTGTCTCAAAATGGAGTATGAAAAGATGGAATGATTGACTTGGACTTAGCAAGTACAGGAACTGATACCGACTCAGAAAAGTGATGTAAGTCAAGTAAAGATTCAAGAGTCGAGATTGGTTCAGGAAGTGGGTCCAAATAAAGAAGTTGAAACTCAAGTCTACATTCATTTTCTCACAATGGAATGTGACTTTCTAAGATTGGTGATTCAAGTTCAAGAATGACAGGTATGGGAATCAAAACTGACTCTAAAATATTGCTCAAATCAGGTAGCAAAACAGGAGTCAATATTGATTCAGAAATTTGAACTGGATCACAACTTTGAGTCTCAAGGTCACATTCCTCATTGAGTTCAATTTCATAAAAAAGAGAACTTGCCAATTTGTTAATAGGACTTTCAAAAGTATGAAATTGGTCAAGTTTAATATGATGATCATAAAAGATTGGTGATTCAATTTCCTGGTGGATAGACACAGAATCCAATGTGGACTCTGGAGAAGGATTGAAATTAAGTGAAGACACCGGAGTCATTATTGAATCAGGAAGTAGAATTAAATGATCAAGTTCAGGTTCAGGATCATTTTCATTCTCAAGTTCAATTTCAGGAAAGGGATAACTTGCCAAAATGTCAATTTTGTTTTCAAAATTTGGGGTTTGGGCAAGTTCAAATGGGTGTGCTGAAATGGAATCTTATTTTCCAAAATAACATGATTCTTTGGCTCTACCAGAATGGTTAGCCACATTAGGAATGGTCAAAGGGTTAGAATGGAGAGTTTTGACCATTATATCAATGTCGTTATTATGATTGATTTGAGCCTGAGTCATGGCTTCAAGTAACTTTTCATAGTCGATTGGCTCATCGTTTTGTTGCGATTGGAGTTGAAAAGATAAAGTTTTGTTTTAGAATTTGTGGTGAAATTGTGAGTCCATCAGATTTTGTGATTGTTGCTTAGACTCACGCATACTCATTTTCAAGATTGATGGTTTTCTATTTTGAACTGGTGGATTGAGGATGAATCTTGAAAATATTGTGGTATTGAGGAGGCCTGAAATTTTCGTTCGACCTCCTGCATGGCTCTATACTCTTTTCTAGCTCGAAATTTTCTTCAACGGGTTGGTCTAGAAAAGGAGTATAAGAAGCAAAATCGGGGAATGAATATTGTGAAAATTATGGACAAGATGGATAAGGAGGATAAGTTGGTTAAAAATTAGACTTGGGAGGTGAATCCCCATTGACTCTGTGAAGAGTTAAAATTATTTTGGAGATTATGGTCATAAGATTGGGGGCATGGGTTGTATTGAATCAGATAAGACCAATCCGGCACACCAGGTTGGTTAAAGTTATGATATGCCGGTTAGTAATATCCAAAAAAGAGGTTAGAGTGTAACATGAATTACCATTAAAATTGAAAAAATTATTTTTATAAGCCATATCACAAAAGAAATATCTAACACAAACAAAGAAAAATAAACAAATAAGCAAAATAAAAAGAAAAAAATCTAACCTAAGTTAGGGTAGATCTTAGACCTAGACAACTCCTAACTGGTTAGACTGTCCACGGGGGGTATATTACCGAATCTGACCACAAGTTAATCGGTCAGGTAGGGGCAAGCTCGGTGGGAGGTATCTGTGCCTAAGCAACGGGGCTAGTTATGCCAAACTACCAACCTTTAGGGTTTCGCCCCTCAATCCCCAACCTTAGACACCGATTTGACAAGAGTCAAATTCAAATCAACTTCACCCTTAGGTCAGTCTCCGAGATGTCCTTAGGGCCAACGTCTACACAGTTTTAGTTAGGCTGGCTAGTGAGCAAGAAGATGGTTTATGGGCTAAGGGAGGGTAATGATTTTCCCACCTTATCTTGTTTATAGGACAAGCCCTTAAATCAATTTAGTGCAATGTGTACAAGATATAGAAAAGTAACATTCACAAGAAAATATCACCCAAGAATATTTCCTAAACTATATGCTATGCATATATACCTTTTACTCAGTACTCTTCAACAGTAATGTAAAATGTAAACGAATTAGACGCTTGCCTAAATGCAAAGTCTAAACCATTTTTAGCATTTAACAAACATCATTTTACTGTTGAGGTTAGAAAGTATATACAGTGAGACAAACAAGGTAATAAAAAGCTACAAAAATTTAGTTTTATAATTCAACCAACCTACAGAAATACAGGTTAGTAGTTCACTCAGTTTTGCCACTGGAATGTAGCAAATCTGAGGGCTTCTGGGCTCTGCTTTCTAGAGCAGAGTCCAGGGCCACTTATATGTCCGCTACAGCAAAAATTTCCTTGTTATTAAACCTATACACTAAGAACAAAGAAGAAAGTTAACAAAAAATGTAAATCTAAAAAGAATTTAACTTACCGTCCCTCCCCGGCTTGGTTGTGATGGTTGGGGAGCGTTTGCTCCCCCTATCTTCGTACGCCTCTCCCTATTAGGTTTTGCCTATAAATACTGGATTTTTTAGAGATCACAGGGAACGACCATGCAGAGATAGATTTTAAGCCAGTTTTTCATTCTTTTTAGTGTAGATTTTTATTTTTCTTTTTATGTAATTTTCAGTTTTATTTATATAATTCAGAGGGATCAGAGTTTCATAGGAGAACGAGAGTGAAGCTTGTACTGAGAGTGACACAGGTGTAAGTTGTTCTTCTTTTTTCTTATTATTACAAGATTGAATCTATAGTTGTACTTATAAGTTCTTCTTTGTTTTTTGTGTGTTCTTCTTCTTCCTTTCTACTTTTCTTCTTTTGGTACCAATTGCTATCTAAGTGAGTCTTATAGCATCAAAAGAGCCTTGCCTTTACGAGTGCCACCGGTAACTCATGACGATGGATTTTTAGGCTCATTCTATATTATTTCATACTTGTATCGTCTTGATGATGTAATGTAGAAGAGACGGGAATCAACTCTTATAGGCTATGCGTTGATCGCCTCTACTTCAAGGTAACATCATTGCACAGATTCAAGGTAAGTATTGGGCCAAAGGAGGTAAGTAATTTTTAACTTTTTTTTCTTTTAATTTTAGTTTAGATCACCAACACCAACTCTTTTATCACTCTTTTTCAATTCTTTGTATATATTCATTTCTATTTTCTCCACCTTCTCAATCTACCACCTTCTTCCTCACTTAACTGTAACTTCATTTTTCTCTTTTCTTTTAAAGAACTAAAAGAAGATCTTTAACCATTCTTTGTAACTTAAAAGAGAACTTACTAAAAAGCTTCCATCGCTAGTCCCTCCTTGTGGATCACGACCCGCATAGTCACTTGTTATAGCGGTGGAATTGAGCACCTTGCCTACCTGTTATAAAGTTCTAAAATCATGTATCTTTGTGCAGGTAAAAATATCAATCATTGCCAAGATAAGATTTCTTGGTAGCGGCAAGGTAAAAATGCAATCTTAGGGTTTTAAGGTGTACATTCATCCTATACTTCTATATATCAATGTTGGTAACATCATACATGGGAGGGGTAAGGTGATCCATGAGTGTATAAATAATATGTGTACAAATGCAAATCTAGATTAGCAATCCAAGATCTCACTCTTAGGTGGTTAAACCTAATATCAGGAGCGTAGGCTCTGATACTGATTAGTCTCTCATTTTGCATTATTTTCATCACATTCTCATATTTATTTGATGTAAAATTCTGCTAATAAAGCTTTATTTGCTTGATCCTAGGTCCATGGTGTGCATATGAAGAAGAAGACCCTAAATCACCAATTAAGAGGTGATTAAAGGCATACCAAGTAGCCATTGACTTTAGAGAAGAGATTTTGTCAGCCCAGGGCATTAAATCACAAATCCAAGAGATCAAGTGGACAGGAGACAGTCAGGACAGCACGCTGCCCAAACACTGGCGCGCGCGGCCCTGACATGGCCGCGAAAACGCGAACATACTGGTGCGCGTGCGCTCGGGCTTTGGGACATGGGTCACCCCCCGATGCCATTTCCCTGGTGCCCATAAATACTCCCCAAAGGTCTTCAGTTGGAAGATATCCAGTGTTAGAGCATTATTGTAATCTTATTTTTAGGATTATAGTTGTTTTAGTTTCTTTCCTCTTCTAATTTTAGTTTTAGCCATTAGAGTGAAAGAGAGAAAGTGTGTAAAGGTTGTATTTGAAGGTGACAAGCTAATACAAGTAACTACTTCTCTTTCTTCTTTCCATTTACTTTTCTTTGCAATTTACTTTTACTTCCTTGTTGTAGTGTAACTTCCTTCCTCTTCACTTCTTTTCTTTTGCTTCCTTGTAGTGTAACTCCTTTTATCTTTACCCCTTTTCTTTTGTTGTTTCTTTTACTATCATGTCTAACTAACTCTTTCATAGCACGACTAACTAACTACTAACCCATTAATCTCTAATAACTTGCTTGATAAACCCAAATGAGTCAATAGTGTCAACTAAGCCTTGTGCAAACGAGAGCAATGGCATCTTAAGACGAGGGTTCAACTCTAACTTACTTACAAGTATTACTTTCTTATATTTCTTACTTAATGATTTTTGATGATCTATGAGTTGTGTACTTTATTTGTTGTTGTAAGTTAGAGATTTTTCTTTTAACTTTGCCGATACCATTAGTGCACTTGTGTCTTCCCTTAATCTCGTCTTTTATTGGATCTTGATAAGAGAATGTCCAAGTTTTTGCCGTGTTAAGCTAAGTTATAGGAAGAACTTTCACTCGATTTCCACGTGAATAGTTCCTATGCATAAGGGTTATGCTTGCTTATGATCCATCGTGAGGCTACATCTTAAGAAGTTAGGGATTAGCGGGAGTAATTAGTAAAAAGTTAGCCATGCGCTTTTACCATCTAGAAAAATCACTTTTACAACCACCAAATGATTTTAAAATAATTTTTGAAACCAACTTGTTTTCATTTTCCAATTCTTTATTTTGAAACAAAGAACTTGCTCTTTTCTTGAACAAAGAAGCTGCATCAAGCTTTCATCGCTCTCCCTCCTTGTGGATACGACCCGTATAGCCACTTCGCTACTACGGAAGAATCGCAAAAGCAGTAACATTGACCCATACTCTTTTCACTTATTCTTGTACTCGCACTTTGCCGATCAGATACCAATTGAAAATACACCTAGAGAGAGGAGAATAGGTGTATTAGCTAATCTAATGAAAAATGATGCAGAATTAAAAACTAATTGCAACACACTATGTGTAACCAAAGAGTGTAGCCGAATTCTCCATCAAGGGCTCTGGACTATCTCCTCTAGATTCCTCTAAATAAGAGTTGAGGTGCTATATGAAGCTTGTTGGCCCAGAGGCCTTCCACTCTAGTTTTGATGATGATTAACTCATGTAGTTATGTGTACTAATAATCTTGTGATTTTAGTTTCAGATCATTAATCAAGATATTAGTTAGTGATTAGCATCAACAAGATGATTTGGAAGCTTTCACATGATGTTTTCAGAGCCCGAGCATCAAGATCATATATAGCACTCATTGGAGTCAAGCTCGGAGTTTTGGAGTTTTGAATCGAGTTGGCTTGGAGACGGCGCTCTACAAGAAGACATCGGTACCTAGTTTAATTTGAGTTTTAGATCCATTTGTAAAGATTAGAATAGTATGATATGCTCAAGTTCACAACACACACGTTTCATGTTTCCGTTTTGATTTTCGGTTTGATTGGTTTAACCGATCTTGGTTTTCATGAATAGATAGATTCAAAACAAGTTTACATGGTTTAATGTATATAAGATTTGTTCTATATACATGCATGCTTCAACTTCTTAGACAAACTTAGTTTGATAGTCTATTTCATGAGTTTAGTGTTTTGGTATTTTTAACAAAACATAATTTTGGAATTAAAGTCAAAAACATGGATATATATATGTTCATGTATATTGGACTTATGTCCATATGCAACTTGCTTCAAAGTGTTTAAATATCATGTTTTTGTATTTAGATGAGTTTTGGACAAAACATATTTTCAATTCAAAAATCCAAGTTTTAGAAAATACGGTTTTTGATTTTTGGCAAAATTTCTATAACACAAAAATGGTTCAAAATGTTTGAAATTTGTGTTGAAAATTTTAACACAAGTTTGTATATCAATGTAAAATGATAAAACTATTTTTGTGTATTTTTAGAAGATTTATGAGAATTTTTAGAATTAAAAATGACATGTTTTTCTGACCAGAACTGCCTCTGTCAGGCTAGGTCGGTCGACCGAACAGTCGACCGTACCAAGTAGCCGGTCGGCCGTAGCGGTCGACCGACGTGCACGGATACGCGCACGCTGACTGACCCATAAGCCGGTCGACCGCACGGTCGACGGACTAAAAGCAGGTTACTCTCGGGTTGCACCCGGTCGACCGAGCGGTCGACCGAACAGAGAGCCGTTGCTCTCTGGTTCTGGGGCCGATCGATCTCCCGGTAGCTACCAGCAGACAAAAAGTGACCGTTGGACGGTCGACCGACCAGTCGACCTGTAGTTCATTTTTGGCAGTTTCTGCTGCCAACGACTATAATTTTCTGGGGGCTATAAATAGCCCATTAGAAAGAGGTTTTCTCTAAGATTTTTAGTGCTAATTTTTCCTGACTCTCCAGTGTTTTCACAGCAATTAAAAGATGTTTTTGGGCTTTAAATTGAATAATCTATTTGGTGTTTTTGCTAGGGTTTGGAAAATCAAAGAAAAGGGTTTTTGGGAAAAGTGTTTGATTCAACTTCATCTTGGTTTCTAGTTTTTCCCAAGGATTTTCTTTGAGTTTTTGATTTCCATTCCTTTGGCTTTCTCCACACTTGAGCTACATCTACTATCTTATTCTATAGGATCTTTGTGTGGGAAAAGAGATTGTTTGTGGTCTTTTGATCACCAAGTTGTAAACTCTATTTTAGCTTGGCTTTGTGCCTTTCCCTCATTGTGTTGAGGAGGTTGTGCTATTGGGTTGTATCCCTCAAGGTGTGAGGTGATCCTTGTGTAAGCTTTGTGCTAATCCCTCAAGTTGTGAGGTGATTGTTTGTTGGTTTGGTGTTGTGCCTCAAGGAGGAGGTTGTGTTTGTAAGGAGAGGAGTTGGGTACTCCTTGTGATTGTATTGTCCCAAATCCTCGGTGGAGGTTCCCTGTGTGGGAGTCCTTTGTGGACAAGCTAGTGGATTCGAAATCCTTCTGGGTGAAGGCGGGGATGTAGAGTTGGGTGCTCGAACCTCGAAACATATCTTGTTTTTTGCGCTTGATCCCTTGACTCTTACTCTCTCTCTCTTCTTTGTGCCTTGCATCATTTCATTTTGATCATTCATATTTATATGTTTGGCTAGCTTGTGTGTGCATCGTTTGTTGGTTGCATTAATTGTTGTAATTGTAATTAGTTTTTAAATTTCACATTTAGTTCATTAGATTAGCATTATCACCTATTCACCCCCCTCTAGGTGATTTTCAAATTGTATCAGAGCTACGCTCCTGATATTTGGTTTAACCGCCTAGGAGTGAGATCTTGGTTTGCTAATCTTTATTTGCATTTTTCATTTGCACACATTTAGTTTGCACTCATGGATAGCCCTCCTATGTTTGATTTTTCTAGACATGATTTTTGGAAGGCCAAGATGAGTAGTCATTTGAAAGCCTAAGGATCTAAAGTTCACCATGTCATTACCAAGAAATCCTACCCCAATGATAGCAAGCATAATAAGGCCAATGCACTTGCACTTAAAACACTTAGAGCATCTCTTAATGAAGATCTTTTACATGTGTTTGCTCATTATGATTCGGCTTTTGCAGTTTGGAGCATATTGACTTCTCCCGAGCTACCAAGGATTATCAACAAGTTGAGAAGATCTAGGAGAGACAAGTCCGACGATCATTGCCTCATGGTCCAAGGGAAAGACTCCCTTGAGGTACAATCGGATTCTCAACTAGATGATAGCTCTAGCTCATATTGCTATGGATGTTTAGCAGTTCAAAACTTAAATGTTGAACTTGCTTCAAAGCTTGAAATTTTTTTGCAAAAACATGACCTTTTGAAAAAGAAGCATTTTGATTTAAAAGAAGAAGTGAAGGATTTGTGTTCTAGTTTTGAAGTGATTTTGCAAGAGAAGGAAGAAATTACTAGTGAACGTGACTCACTTAAATCTCAACTTGACCTTGTCCTAAAGGAAAATGAATTTTTGAAAAGCAAAAATGATTGTGATGATGTTGTGAAAAACAATGAGGTTTTATCTTCTAAATTAGATTTTATTTTAAAAGATAACTTTGCATTGAAAAATGAAATTGATTTCATTACAAAAGAATTGGATTTTGTTTTAAAGAAAAATGAATCTTTGAAAATTGAATTGTCTTCACATGTTTGCCATACTAGTGTAACTTCACCTAGCACATCTTTTGCATGCTCCACTTTATCTTCTAGTATTGAAAATGACATAAATATTTTGAAGAAAAGTGTAGATTGTTTGGGCTCCACTTTAAGCCAATGTACTTTAAATCATACACGCTTGAAAACCTTGGTTCGTAAGAAACAAGTTCCATCCTTGCATGCACACCATACACGGCATACACATGCTCCTCACGATCACAATCTTCACACTATGTATGCTCATGTGTACACGTGTACACATTGTGGTCGAAAAGGCCACCTTGCTAGATTTTGCTATGATCGTTTACATGTTGAAAATTTAGCAAATAATCTTGTTTGGGTTAGGAGAGATACTAACCCCTATGGACCCAAAAGGAAATGGGTACCAAAGACCACCCCTAAAATTTTTGATATAGGTGTGGGCTCTCGCATCACGTGAGAGTGGCGGTGCCTTGAAGTGGATGGTTTCAATGCTTAAAGAAAACAATTTGGATGCATCACTTTCAAGGGAAGTTTGATGGAGGAGGACCACCATTGGTTTGGAGAACTAGAGAGGTGCCTTCATCGATTTTGGTATCAATCTCTAACTCCTTTTATATTTACATGATTTTCATGTCGTTGATTTATAGCATGTCATGTTTTAAAGCTCATTATGATTATGCCATGTGATTTAGATTAGTGATATACATGTTTAGTTATTTGAGACACCCATGGACCCATCTTTGTGATTCTCACCTTGTTTTAAACTAATATGTATGTCCTAGATCTAATGCATGTGCATGTACATGATGATCATATTTATGATGTTTTGTTTTAATGCTTCATGTTTTGATTAGTATGTCAAATGTCATGATTATTAGACCATTGACATGCATGTATAGCCTTTGAGATCACCCATGTTTATATGGATCATTTGTTGTGTTCTCACCATTTATTTAGCTATTATGCTCATCATAGTTCTAATAACATGTGGATTTACATAATGATTGTTTTATGTTTGTAATGATGATTTATGTCCCGTTTTATGCTACATGATTTGATTACTTGTTTAGATGTTAGTTTTTCATTAAAACTATGATATATATACTTGTACATATTGTGGGCCACAAATAGGTCATTATATGTTTGTGCTTGAACGCTCTTTTGTATCCATTAGATGTGCTAGTATAGTCTAGTTTTGATGATTCATGCATTCTAACTTGTCTTCCCATTTTGGATATGTTTTATGATCATGTGTTTTCACTTTATGTATACGTCTATTTTGCCAAACCTTAAGAAATACATGTATACCCTTTGAATCATTTGCCTTTAATGCAAACCTTTATTGTAGACTCTATTATGTTTAGGGATATGTATGTATACTTATTGGTTTATCAAAACATACATATACCGTGAAGTATATATATTGTTTTAATGAAAATTTAGTTTTGATAATTTTCATGTTTTTCTTGTTTAACTTCGTGTATATGTCCATCTTGTCTAAACTATTGATTATACATATACATCCTTTGAGCCACGTGCCTTCATGCATATACATTTGTGGACTCGTTATGTTTTGAATATGTATGTATACTTTAGTTTGTACTTGACATACATATGCCTTGAAAAAATCGAGTTTTGATGATTTTCATGTTTTTGAGGAATATTGAGCTTAATTGAATATTTTCATGATGATATGTGTCACATAACACTTGTTCACTCACTTTATTAGGTTTCTCATGATTTTGTTTTCATGAGTATGATATGGGCTTTATGGATTTTGAGTGTTTAGTGATCATGTGAATTACATGTGTTTCATGAAAAACAATTTTGTCTTGTTCCTTACTTGAAGGATTTCGTACTAGTTAACAAATTTTTTCATAACTAGTTCGTGTTCTTTGCTTTGGTAGAGTTTTTCAAACAAACTATATTTTCAAACCTATTTTTTTTGAAAACCCTACCTTCTAAGGGCGGTTGGTTGGGAGACCATGCTCATGTATGCTTTATAGTGAAAATCTTTTTAGACTTGAACATGAATGAGTGGTAGGAAATATGAGATATACACTTGATATTATTGTTGTTTCAATTGGTATCATTGGATCCTTTCAATTGGTATCAATATTGACATTTTTGTATACTCATATATTTTTTTATATATGTATGCTTGCACTTCAAAGAGTATCAATTTTAATTGGTATCTAATTTTTCATACATATATATGTTTTTATTTGTGCTTATTATGTTCATATATCTTAGAGTACAAATTTTGATCATGATAAAGCTTATTTTATAATGACTATCTTGTTTCAATTGACTAGTTTTCAATTGGTATCCATATACAAGCTTATTCATTGTTTCATTTGGTATTTCATAAAGGGGGAGAAACCTTGTATTTCATCTTTCAATTGGTATTTGATTCCCACTCCCATACTTTATGATTGAAAATTTCAAGTTAGTATCATGTGTTCAAAATAAAAAATATATTTACAATTGGTATCAAAATTTATGTTTAGAAATTCAAATTTTGTTATGTTTAATTTTAATTGGTATCAAGATTGTTTTCTTACAATTGGTATGTTATTTGTTTACTTATCAATTGGTATCAAGATTTTTGTTTTCATTTGATATATGTTTTCATATAAAAATGTTTAACTTGAAACAAATCTCAATTAAAACAATTTGTTACAATGCCTCGTTTACCTTTATTTCAATTGGTATCATTTGATATAGGCATTCCTTAAAATGTTTTTATACTCATTTCAATTGATATCATTTATGCACTTCATTGACATTTTTTTATTGGTATCATGTTTTATGTCACCCCTTTCTTGATTCTTTGTTTTGATCAAAAAGGGGGAGAACATTTTGTTTTTACTTTTACCCCTTTGTTGATGATTGACAAAAAGGGGGAGAAGATTTTGAGTTTGTAGTTTATATGCATGTTTTTGTATGTATGTTTTATGTTTTATTAAAGTTCAATTGGTATCATGTTTTATTAAAATTCAATTGGTATCAAAAGCATTATTTAAAGAACATGTTTATTTTTGGTATCAAGAGCTTCATTAGTTTTGTTTTGCAAATTGATATCAAGAGCTTGTTTTGAAAATGTACTTGTTTTATTTAATTGATATCAAGAGCATGTTTGAGTTAGAAATTTATGTGTTTTATGCATGTTGGTGCATACATGTTTATGAAATTTCATTGCATACTTATTTGTTTATCTTGATGCATGAGTTAAGGGGGAGCTTTCTTGAAGCTTAACTTTAATCCATGCATATATAACTCCATGAGTTTTGTCATCATCAAAAAGGGGGAGATTGTTGGCCCAGAGGCCTTCCACTCTAGTTTTGATGATGATTAACTCATGTAGTTATGTGTACTAATAATCTTGTGATTTTAGTTTCAGATCATTAATCAAGATATTAGTTGGTGATTAGCTTCACAAGATGGTTTGAAAGCTTTCACATGATGTTTTCAGAGCCCAGGCATCAAGATCATATATAGCACTCATTGGAGTCAAGCTCGGAGTTTTGGAGTTTTGGATCGAGTCGGCTTGGAGACGGCGCTCTACAAGAAGACATCGGTACCTAGTTTAGTTTGAGTTTTAGATCCATTTGTAAAAATTAGAATAGTATGATATGCTCAAGTTCACAACACACACGTTTCATGTTTTCGTTTTGGTTTTCGGTTTGATTGGTTTAACCGATCTTGGTTTTCATGAATAGATAGATTCAAAACAAGTTTACATGGTTTAATGTATATAAGATTTGTTCTATATACATGCATGCTTCAACTTCTTAGACAAACTTAGTTTGATAGTCTATTTCATGAGTTTAGTGTTTTGGTATTTTTAACAAAACATAATTTTGGAATTAAAGTCAAAAACATGGATATATATATGTTTCATGTATATTGGACTTATGTCCATATGCAACTTACTTCAAAGTGTTTAAATATCATGTTTTTGTATTTAGATGAGTTTTGGACAAAACGTATTTTCAATTCAAAAATACAAGTTTTAGAAAATACGGTTTTTGGTTTTTGGCAAAATTTCTATAACACAAAAATGGTTCAAAATGTTTGAAATTTGTGTTGAAATTTTTCAAACAAGTTTGTATATCAATGTAAAATGATAAAACTATTTTTGTGTATTTTTAGAAGATTTATGAGAATTTTTAGAATTAAAAATAACATGTTTTTCTGACCAGAACTGCCTCTGTCAGGCTAGGTCGGTCGATCGGACGGTCGACCGTACCAAGTAGCCGGTCGCCCGTAGCGGTCGACCGACGTGCATGGATACGCGCACGCTGACTGCCCCATAAGCCGGTCGACCGCACGGTCGACCGACTGAGAGCAGGTTGCTCTCGGGTTGCACCCGGTCGACCGAGCGGTCGACCGACAGAGAGCCGTTGCTCTCTGGTTCTGGGGCCTGTCGATCTCCCGGTCGACCGGTAGCTGCCTGAGGACAAAAAGTGACCGTTGGACGGTCGACCGAACGGTCAACCGGTAGTTCATTTTTGGCAGTTTCTACTGCCAACGGCTATAATTTTCTGGGGGCTATAAATACCCCATTAGAAATAGGTTTTCTCTAAGATTTTTAGTGCTAATTTTTCCTGACTCTCCAGCGTTTTCACAGCAATTAAAAGAAGTTTTTGGGCTTCAAATTAAACAATCTATTTGGTGTTTTTGCTAGGGTTTTGAAAATCAAAGAAAGGGTTTTTGGGAAAAGTGTTTGATTCAACTTCTTTATCTTGGTTTCTAGTTTTTCCCAAGGATTTTCTTTGAGTTTTTGATTTTCATTTCTTTGGATTTCTCCACACTTGAGCTACATCTACTATCTTATTCTATAGGATCTTTGTTTGGAAAAAGAGATTGTTTGTGGTCTTTTGATCACCAAGTTGTAAACCCTATCTTAGCTTGGCTTTGTGCCTCCCTCATTGTGTTGAGGAGGTTGTGCTATTGGGTTGTATCCCTCAAGGTGTGAGGTGATCCTTGTGTAAGCTTTGTGCTAATCCCTCAAGTTGTGAGGTGATTGTTTGTTGGTTTGGTGTTGTGCCTCAAGGAGGAGGTTGTGTTTGTAAGGAGAGGAGTTGGGTACTCCTTGTGATTGTATTGCCCCAAATCCTCGGTGGAGGTTCCCTGTGTGGGAGTCCTTTGTGGACAAGCTAGTGGATTCAAAATCCTTCTGGGTGAAGGCGGGGATGTAGAGCTGGGTGCTCGAACCTCGAAACATATCTTGTTGTTTGCGCTAGATCCCTTGACTCTTACTCTCTCTCTCTTCTTTGTGCCTTGCATCATTTCATTTTGATCATTCATATTTATATGCTTGGCTAGCTTGTGTGTGCATCGTTTGTTGGTTGCATTAATTGTTATAATTGTAATTAGTTTTTAAATTCGCATTTAGTTCATTAGATTAGCATTATCACCTATTCACCCCCCCTCTAGGTGATTTTCAAAGCTCTCTTGGTTCAACACGAGTATCGGCACACAAACAATACCAAGCATGTATGAGATATGAATAATATAAAGCAATGCAAGCTATAAGAGAGATAGAGTTTAAAGTTAGTGGATCAAACGCAAACACCAAGATATATTTCGAGGTTCGAGCCACTACTCTACGTTCCCGCCTTCACACAGAAGGATTTCCACTACGTCCACACAGGACCTCCCATACAGAGAACCTCCACCGAGAAATTTACAATTATAAAGTTAGGAGTACACAACTCCTCTCTCCAACACAACCACCTCTACACAAGAAGTAAGGCACAAAACCAAAATAACAATCACATCTACACAAGAGGGATAAAGGCCCAAAATCAAACTCAACCTAAATCACCTCCACACAAGAGGGATAGATACAAAGTCAAATCACAACCAACTCTACACTAGAGGGATGAATACAAACCCAAAGTAAATAAGGGATCGCAACTTGGTGATCACAATAGACCACAAACAACTCTTGTGATCACAATGGACCACAAACAATATTTCTCACAAAAACAAGATCTTATAGATTGGATAGAGATGATAGCTCAAGTGTGAGAAAATAAAGTATTTAGAAAATAAATCACAAAGAAAAATACTTGAAAATATACTAGAAGAAGATAGAAACAAAGATCAAAACTAATTTCCCAAAGACTCTATTTTTCTTTAACTTTTTCAACTCTTGAAAACAAATAAAAGATAAATCTTTTTGGCACAAAAACTCTTTAAAAACTTGCTCCTAAAACACTTGTAAAGATAAAAAAATAGCTCTATAAAAATCTTGTAGAAAACAGCTCAAGAGATGACTATTTATAGCCTTTCAAAAGGTATAGCCGTTGGCAACAGAAAATGGCCAGAATACTCTTCCGGTCGACCGGTCGGTCAATTGGCCTAACGGTCAGATTTCTGACCATTGTGCCTCCGGTCGATTGCCCGGTTGACCGGCAACACCCGAGAGTGGGTACATTTTAGTTGGTCGACCGGCCTACTTGGCTGGTCCTTGTGCACGTTTCGTACACACCGGTCGACAGACCACTGGTCCGGTCGACCGACCGCTGGTCCGGTCGATCGGACGGTCGACGAGTTGTCGGTCGATCGGACGGTCGACCACCAGCAGTATCTGGCTGTGATTTTGGGACTTGAAACTTGGTTTATATAACATCTATAAAATCCTATAAATTTCACAAAAATAAGTTCTTATAAGATATTTGAATAACAAATATGTGTGACCAAAAATCAACACATATTACAAACTATTTGAACTATTTTTGTGATATAAAATATTTGGCCTTAAACAAAAATCGTATTTTCCGAAAACCAAATTTTGAAATAGAAATCTGATTTTCCCCAAACCTGTATAAATAAAAGACAAGATATTTAAACTCTTTTGAAGCATATTGTGTATGGATAGAATCCAATACACATGTAAAGTATATATCTATGTTTTTGATATGAAATCCAAAAATAAGTTTTGTTAATTACAAAACTCTAAACACATGAAATAGACCATCAAAATAAGTTTTTTCAAATATGTGAAGCACAGATGTATATAGATGAAATCTAATATACATTAAACTATGTAAACTTATTTTGATTCTATCTATTCATGAAAACCATATATATGTATAGTCGAAATCCAAAAATCGGTTAAACCAAAAATCGAACATATTGAACTTGTGTGTGTGTGTGTGTTTTGTGAACTTAAGCATATCAATACTATCTATCTTTACACAAGATCTAAATAAACTGAAGTTTTCTTGTCGATCCTCGTCTTCAAGACGACCCAATCCAAATATGATCCAATGAGCTTGACTCCAACTGAGTGCTAGATGCGATCATGACGCTGAGCTCTTAAATCTACATATGTGTTAGCTCCAAAACTTCTTTGTTGAAACTAAACACCTACTAAGATCCTAATAGTAAATCTAAAACTATATAAATACAAGATCATTAGTACTATAACTATATGAGTTAATCATCATCAAAACTAGAGTGATGGGCCTTTGGGCCAACATTCACCCTCTCTCTAGGTGATTTCAAATATAAAGATGAGTATCAAGAGAATTAAGTCATTGGACCAAGGCCTAACTTATTGGGCAGGTAGGGCTACACAAAAGGAGATTGTTCTGACAGTGGGGCACTGAATCCATACAAAATATAGTCTGATGTCACTATTGACAGTGTTGTTCCTCTTGCCATGTCGACATCAGACTCATCTCAATCTGACAAAGTACCAGCACACGAGAATTCTGGCGAGATCTTGGGATCTTGTAATTTGTTGAGAAGAATTTTTTAGAAGGAGATATCTTATAGGACCAATTTGGATTATAGGAAGTTGGGCGGAAAAATTGGATAAAATAGACTCCATTACCAGTTTTTCAGCACACCAGCAAATCTTGTTTGTTTATAAAAATAAAAAAAAAAAATCAAGAAAAAGGCATTGACGTTAGCAAAACGTCAGCACTTTCTCCTTTTCTCTTTCCCTGAAAAATCGGTGAAAAATGGTTGAAAAATTGACAGTGTGGGGCTCACACTCAAATCTTCTTTTCTATCAGCCAAACAGATGCATCGTTATGTTAAGAGAAAATTAAGAGACATTAAAAAGAACATAATATACTCTTGAGATTCCTTCCCAAATAAAGAAACACCTATCCCCGCAAGGACAAAATGTCGAATCAAATAAACTCTTAATTTGTGTTTGCATTACTTAATTATTTCTTTTGTTGTTTCCTACATCCATTAAGGGGTTGCTCTGATTGAGTGATGGAGTTGAGAACTCTTCTAACTTTTTTCAACTACTCTTCTTTTCCATCTTAATTGGAAGATTCCTATGATTTCATTATTTCAATTTTGTCAGCTGTAAAGCTTGTCAACCATGCGTACGCACTTGCAACAGCCATCCAAACAAAGGATAGTGGGCAAGAGCAAATGGGCATGTGGATGGCTCAAGCGTTTGTTGTGGCCAAGTTGCTCTTTTTAACCCTTCATCTCTGTGATTGAAAGAAATTGGATGGTCAAGACACAAGTGCTCCACAATTATCACTTGGGAGACAATGGAGTACAAGAGAGGAAAAAAGGAACAACTAAAAGACCAAGGTTCAGCTGCATTTCGACTCACTGTTTTTTATTTGGATGTTTCTGTGTGTACCTGTGCTATGCTCGGTCGTACTTTTATATTTTGCACACGTTTTCCTCTTGCACCTACGAGTGCGTTGAAGCTTTACAGCTTTGGAGGATATACGATCTTCGTTAGATATTGTCAGGGTGTTCTCATTAAAACCTTGTTATTAAAACACGGGAGACCTTTTCGATTCGATGTTTACTCTCTTAACAAAAATACAGAAAAACAAAAATTATAGCCATTGGCATTATATTTGACTAATTCACCCAACAACTCAAGAGGCAAGCCAGAGATAACAAAAGAGATTTTATTGCACATTAGATCCCAAACTAACAGTCAGTACAGTTGCACATAGATTTTGTGGTGCACGTGCAATGGGCAAAAAAGATGCTGATATTTGTCTGGTTGCTCTCCTTTGTGCAATGGTTGTGTTAATTACTTCTCACTTTAATTCTCAATGAATGCTTTTTTCCTTTTAGAACAGCCCCACTTTCATACTGCTTATGTTAATTAATCAATAGTACTCGCAAATTTTATTAGTGATAATGAATGTTTAATCTTCAATGCATATGGCAGCTTCGAAAAGGCCATTAGATCAAGGAAAGGGGAAAAAAAATAATGTAGTGAAAGTTAATGAAGAAATCAACTTCTTAGTTCTTTTGGAGAAAAATATTCCTCTTTTTTTTTTCATGCATGGGTTACTTTCATTTCACTATCCCCTTCTCTTCTCATGTCATTTTTATTATCACAACTGGAGCTCCACGCAGAGACATTTATACCATGCTTTGCTTGCCGGATTGTTGTGAGAATTAAATATCACCTGAAGATTAAGGTCTTTAATTGATTCGTAACAAGTAATATGATATTGAGGTCGGGTTTGGGAGACTTTCGGTGACGACGGACTTCTTGGTGGATTGGATGGTGTTGTGCGTTATGCGGAAGCACCACCACTTGTTGCGATGGTCCTCAGGAGGAATTACCAAATCTCAGATAAATATCAGAGTATCAAATGGCGTACGTCAATCACCAACACAAATATAGCATGACCACAAATAACTAAGGAGAAAACAAACGATTTAATGAGATTCGATAATTTACTTATGTTCTCGGGACAGAAGAGAGAAGATCTTATTCAATCAACTGAGTTAGAAGGGTTACAAATTGATCCAAGATCCAACTTGATCAAACTGATCCAAAATAGAAAAACTATGCAATTTTTCGTAAAATTATTCAAATAAACTAACCCTAGAACCTCAAATTCTCTCATATAAGTTGGGTACAGAAATCCTGCTTATATAGCCGAAGAAACAGTCAACAGAAGGAAACCCAAAATGGACACCAAAATCCTAAAAAAAACCCAATCCGAATTCAACTCCAATTGCCAAATATGATTGTCAGTCAATCGGACAGTCGACCGACTCCAAGTGGCGATTGACCTCCCGATCGACCACTAGGCATTCAGAGTTGGGGTCAACTCCCTGTTAAATCTCAAAGAGGGACCGGTCGACTGACCAGATCTGTGCAAGTTGTTGTGGTCAACCGATAGGTCGACCACCCTGCTCCTTCTTTCCATTGTGCACCTCGTGCATGTCGATTGACTGGGGCGATCGACCAACCTGTTCCTTTGCGTGATGCTTGTTCTGCTTTGGTCTTGCTGAACTACAAATCTCTAGACTATCTCCATCAAGACCCCAACAAGAGTTACAAAAACTTTATCAACTAGATTTTAGATCTCCCCAAAATTATCCGCCTCAGTGAAGACTTCTTACATCTGAGTCGAACACCACGAATAACCAATTCGGCTCAGCAATCAGCTGCACCATTATGGTTGCCTATGTACCCCCTGCCCAAGGGATCAAGCAACACGTAGAACATCCAAACAAGCTCCAGAAAACTTAATCATCAACTGAAATCAAATCTGCCGCAATGAAGCCAACTGGTTGAATCATATGAATCTCATCATCATGATCGTCATGGAGAACAATGGTCTTCAACTTGAGCTGCTCGAGCTCACAAACTTTAGATTCATATTTTTTCACAACCAACTTTTGTGGATTCTTCTTGATCCTTCTAACTGCAATCAAATCAATAACTTTTTTTAACATATTCAACATTCAAAATGGCTATATGATCTCTACCCGGTGTCACATCCGATGAGATCCCGAGTGATATTGAACCAATTTGAGTACGTGAAGTAGCATCATCATCCACCCGCTGTGATACTGCCTTGGTCTTCATACTCTCCACCTGCTGAGAGTTAGGCCTTAATATTGAAGCCTCATCGAGCGTGACATACATTCTCAACACAAACTTCTTATTTTTACTGTCCCATAACTTGTAACCTTTCAATTTCTTTTGACACCCAAAAACACAAACTCCTTTGCCCGAGGATCCAATTTACCTTCTTTGACACGGAAGTACGCGGGACATTCAAATTCCTTCAGCAAATCATAGTCTTGACCAGCTCTACCTGACCAAATTTTCAACGGAGTTTAACCTTCTATCGCAGATGATGACAACCTATTCATGAGGTGGCTAGAATATACCAAAGTCTCAACCCAAAATAATTTATCTAATTGTGCATTATACACCAAAAATTGAACCTTCTCCTGTAAGGCACGGCTCAACTGTTTAGCCACCCCAATATGTTTTGAACTGTGATGTGCATATCAGTGTCATTGTTCTGACCAAATCGCAGAAACTGACCTTTTTTATACTCCCCAACATAATTAAATTGAAGTACTTTGATATTCCTGCATGTCTGTTTCTCCATCGACTTCTTCCACTTCACAAATAAATTTAGGACTTCAAACTTTTATCTCATAGGGTATACCCAAAAATGCTTAGCGAAATTATCAACAAAAGATACAAAGTACCAATGAGCTCCAAGTTAAATTTTTTTTATTTTCACATTTGATTAACACATCACCTATTCACCCCCTCTAGGTGATTTCAATATATTTATATCTTATATATAACATGTAGCTATTACCTCTTCTCTATGATGGTAATGCTATGATAATAAAGCTGGTTAGGCTGAGTTTAACTCTTAATAAGTCCAACGCATATACCATGAAGGGTATAACATCAGCTGTAGTACCCTTGGAGGACTTACCTATATGAGAGGAACCGGGACGACCGCGGTTGGGGGGCAGGGCTGATCTCTGAAAACTCTCATGAGTCGGTTATTATAAGCATGTCCATTAATACTCAACCTGCTCGCTCATTAGACAGAGACTTACTGTGTGTTTTTTTTTATCAATATCTGATTAAAGAGACATAACTCAAGGCATAGTCCATTATGCCTGTTAGGTGGTGATGAATTCACTAAGATTAAATTCAAAGCCGCAAGCTATTTACCCCGAATTCACAATATAATGTTGCTTGACTTTATTCTTGTTTTATGATTTGATGATTTGTTTTGTTATGTATTATCATTTTGATTTATCTTCCCCGAAACTCAAGTTTGGGGGTGACGTTGAATTTTGAGTGGGAAAACTTGAGTTTTCTCTCTTTTGCCTTATTTTTTAGTCTCACATTGGATGGGACAAAGGAGATAAAGTGATTTAAATACCAACTCCTCCAAATGATAGTGTTATGAGTTATTGGATCTGGGTCGGGTACAAAACACGCGCGCATGCTGTGCCTCACCACGTCGCGTCAGTGCCAACGCCGCCGTACGCACGCCGCGGCCGCGTGCCGCATAAGCGTGCATTGCGCGAGCCGAGCTCGTTTATTTTTGGGTTTTGACCAAGTCATTTGATTGATTCTCTTTGACGGTTTTCCAAATCCCAAAGTCCGCGGATCTCAAATCATATTGTTGGAACTGCCACGAATTTGGTAACCTAATTGTGGAACCTAGGGTGCTTTTTGGCCTATAAATAGGACCCCGGTTTAGAAGTTAAGACACAATAACAACTACATTTTCTTTCTTCTTTCTCTCTCTATTAAAATTTCTTACAAAAAAATATTACACTTGTTCTTTATTCGGTTTTTGAGCAACAATTCTCCGTCTGAACAGAGGTATGTTCTTCCGTCCAATGGTAGGTGCTGATGATTCTGGAGGAGCTTTTATCGCGACGGGATAACAACCATCTCTATATCTGGATAAGGAGGCGGACTATTGTCTCCTAATGTAGCAACATCACGACTGCATTCTCTAGGCCAACTTCCTTATTCTTAATTATTTTATGTTAGTTGCATGCTATAATTGCTATATTATTTTTCTGATTGCTAGAATTGTTATATAGTTTGATTTGTTACCAGTTGAATTACAAAGAATTGCATGTTTTAAATTATTTTAAGAAATATTGCTAAATATTATACAACACTTTTTAGGTAGAGTACATCATATATTTGTACTATTATAATCTTTATATTATTCCAGATAATCCATTGTTATTGTTAAATATTTTATTTCTTAATAGTACATCATTTCTTTTTTATTTTTGAATTAATAAAAAGTTGTGTTTGAGAATTAATAATGAGTTGGAGACATAGGGAAAAAAGGTAAGATAAAAGAAAAAAGAAGTGTGTTTGAGAACTAACAAAAGCATTTCTACTTATTTTTTCTTTTTGAATTGAAAAAAAGTGTTGTTTGAGAATTAATAAAAGGTTTTGTTGGAGAAATAGTAAAAAAGTAAGGGAAAAGAAAAGAAAATTTGTATTTAATAATTAATAGGTTTTGTTAGAGAAATAGGGAAAAAGGTAAGGAAAAAGTAATAAAAAATAATACTCAAATAGTGGTATTCAAATTAGGTAGGAGAACAATAACAAATACCAACTTTTCTATAATGCTTATTGTGTGATAATTGTTAGGAAAAATAATTCTATACGATGAACACAAATTAGAGTTGATCATATTCTTTGGACTGGGCGGGGAGTCACGTGACCCCCCTTGACCCCCTGCCTCCGCCACTATTTGGGCAGCATTTAAGTGCTTCTACCTTGCAAAATAAGAGAAAACACTTGTTATTGCAGCCAATATTATTGGACATCATGATGTTGCAACAATGCTGGATTTCCTCTGAACTGCAATTGCACATTTAACAGAAAATTTATAAAGTTAACATATGTAGAAGATTCTTGTAGTCCATCCTTGATTGTCTGTCTGATAAGAAGCTAGGGCTTGAGCATTTTTAGTAAGACAATGCTATGCTGCTTGTGAAATTGCGGTTGCAATTAAGAAACCAGCCTAATGCTTGAGTCCTTTCCAGATACGAGAAACCAGATGACAATTTAAGAACAAGTATTCTGGAGTCTGCTATGGATTGTTGCAATTTAAAAACACAGTTCATTATGCTATTTTGAATGAAGTGTTTGAAAATTGTTGTTCAAGAGCTTCTAAAGGAACCATCAGATACTCCTAGTAGTCAGCTTGATTGTAAGGATAATTCTGTGGATCATGGATGAGTCTTCTGTTAGTTTTGAGTGCCTCATATTTGTTGGAGAAGAAATCAGGTTCAGGTGGAGGAGTTACATGCTTCAGAAATCACAAACAAATAGGTCTGCACAGTTTGTGCACATGCTAGTCGACTAATAGCCAAGAGTAGTTGACTAATGCAGATTACTCGACTAATAGTAGCTCAGGAGTCGACTAATATGAATTAACAGAGAGTAAGGTAATCTTAGTAGTCGACTGTATAATCGAGTAATGATCAGGACTACTCAACTAATAATGTGGATTAGTCGACTAACGATGATTCTGACAGTTTTCTTTTGGGGTTCTGTTTCCAGCACGAGTTGGATTCGAGTTTTCTTCTTTCTCTAAGACGGTGTTATTTGTATTTGATAAAGTTTGTGTTAAATTAGGATGATAAACCCGTTTGGGTTGGCCTTTGAGGCAAGTCAATTTTATGAGAAATTTCCACCATTGAGAGTTGTGAGAGAGAGATTCTTGTTACTCTTGTATTTTCTTTTTTGTTTTCAACATAATTTCTCTCCTCCTCCCTGTGGACGTAGGCATGCTTGCCGAACCACGTTAAATCTGCTTTTTTTTGTGTTTTATGGTGATTAGTCTTTATTGCTTGCTAGTTGTAGATCGCTTCTACGCTTCTGTTGCCAAGTCCCTTGGTATTTTCTCTTGTTGTGGCAGCGTTTTAATACAAGTGGTATTTCAGGGCAAGTGTCTCTGAAGTTGATAACAATTGGTATCAGAGCGATAGTTAGTAAGATAGCCACAACAATCAAGTTCGAGGTGGAAAAATTCGATAGGAAGTCCAACTTTTATTGTGAAAGATACGAGTAACATAATTGCTCGTGAAGGAAGACACACACAAGGCCCTACTTGGTATTGAGACATTAAAGATGGATGATGATGAGTGAAACGACATTGACTTTTGTGCAAAGGCGACAATCATACTATACCTATCAGATGAGAGCCTCTACAACGTCATGAATGAAGAGACAACTGCTGATCCTTGGTGTAGGCTGGAGAGCCTTTATATGATGAACAGTTTGTCAAACAAGATCTTCATAAAGAAGCAGTTATACAGCCTTCGGATGAAAGAAGGTACGCCTATTTTACAGCATCTAGATGCTTTCAATAGGATTTTGAGCGATTTGTTGGCTCTGGAGATAAAGTTAGAAGAAGAAGACAAAACTTTTCTGTTACTCTCTTCTCATCCATCAAGTTATGACCATTTGGCGATCACCACCATGTATGGTAAGAAAATCTTAGAGTTGAAAGACGTCCGACAAATGCTTCAGAATAACGAGTTGACGAAGAAGACAGATTCAATTGGTTCTTGCATGAGTTTTTAATCTGGATATAAAAGAAAATCCATTGTGAGAGTTTAAGCAAAACGTATTTGATCTACAAGTTCTCTCTGTCTCCATGGATGTTGTAGCTTGAAATTTACAAAGTTAGTTAATTTTGGGCTGTGAACTGATACACGTAGATATACTCTCATTCTTTCTTTTGTGTCTTCACTATTAAGGGCGTATTTGTTTCGCCGCAAAACGCCGCAAAACGCAAGTCGTAAAACTTCTTTTCCATTTTCCGCTGTCTGTTTCACTGAAAAACAAGTTGCAAAATGCAATTCTTCTTTTCCCACTTGCAGTTGCTACAGTTAAATTTATGGTCATGTAAATGTCACTTTTACACTCATATTTTCTCACTTGCAGTTGCTACAGTTAATTTTGTGGTCATGTAACTCTCACTTGTAGTACACTTACAGTTTAAAACAGTTACTTGATAATCAATATATAATTTAATATTATTAAATATTTAATATTTTAAATAGTGTTCAATTTCTTATTTAATTATATAATTATTTTATATTTTTAATCTTTAATTTTTTATTGTTTTTAATATTATTTTAATATTTAATATTTTACTATTTTAATTTAATATTTTTATTTAATATTTTATCTAATACTTTATTATTTTATTAATACTTATTCCATTTTTATTATTTTATTTAGAGTTAATATTTTATTAATATCACAATATTATACTTTACTATATATTTAATTATTTATTTTTTAATATAAAAATTACTTTATTAATATCATAATATATTTTATTATTATATTTATATTTTATTATTTTAATATGTAATAATAATTCAGTATAATAATACGATAATGATAATTTATTATTAAATTATAATTATATTTTACTTTGTTAATTTTATATTTCTATAATATTACAATAATATTATAATAAAATTTATATTATAATAATTTTCAAGTATTTTTAATATTATAATTTTATAACTATATTTTATTATTTTTGTAAGATTTTTTAATATTTATATTTTATTAGTATTCTTAAAATTTTATTAATGTTCTTTAGATTTTCTTAAAATTTTATATTATTTATTTAGTTAATATTTTAGTAATATTTTACTATTTATACTAATATTTTATTAATATTATTGTTATAAATAAAATATTAAGAATATTAATTTTTTATCTCAAATTTATTAATACAATTTAATTTGCAATAGTAGATTTAATTTAATAGTATTTATAATATTTAAATCACTGCTACAGTTAATTTTGTGGTCAACTTTTCCACTTACACTTTTACATTACCAACCAAACGCCGTAAAACACAATATACTTTACCATTTAACACTTTCACTTTATCAATCAAACACCGTAAAACACAATATACTTTTCCATTTACACTTCACTTTATCAACCAAACACCGTAAAAACACAATATATTTTCTCTACTACAGTTCACTTTTTCCATTCTCATTTTACGACTTACGACTTGCGACGTTTTGCAACGAAACAAACAGGCCCTAAGTACAAGTGCTAGCTAAACCCTCGTGAAGTTGGAGTAAGCACTGAATAATTTCTACTTGCTTCATGTGCTTTGTGTATTGGAATCCGTACATGAAGGGAGTATAATATGAGAATTTGTACTTGCAAAAATACATGATGAGTATCAAATAGTGACAAAGTATCTCAAGGACAAAGTATCACTTTCACTTTCTCTTTGCTGTGCATACGTTCTTGGACAAAGTATTTCATTTTTTTTGCATATATGTATACTTGTAGTATATCTCAAGGACAAAGTATCTCTTTCACTCTCTCTTTCCTATACATGTCTTCTTCATCAATAAAATTTAGTAAGTTCTGTGACAGAAAAACTGGGAAAACTACGATGAGCATAAGTACAAAATAATACATTTTTTGTCAACAGTAAATGTAAGAACTAGGTCCCCCCCCCCTATTGGCCATCTACATTTTAAGTAACTCATTTCCTACAAAAGAAATAGCTCCAGCGGAACTTTCCTCGGGCAAGTCTAGAAAAAATATCGGTGGCGTACACGTAATGATTTATATACCGGATATCGGTGATATATCGATCAGTAAAATTATATACCAGATACCAAATACCAGGTGATATATTGCGATATGGTATAAAATACCGGACATCAAATCTGAAGTCATACCGGATGAAGAATATACATGTGATTACCTACATAAATCATATGAAGCTACCTAAAGCAAGTTTAGGATCATAAACTCATAAGAGATACTTACCTTTTATACAATCTTCTCAAATGCATTTGTAAAAGCTCCTCAAATGCGTCACATAGTGATATATCGGATATTTTCATCTCGGATATCGGTCGATATATCGGTCACGTGCGATATATAGACCCATTTCGGTCCAAAATGATATCCAGTAAAATTTAGCACTCGTCATATCTTTTGGATAAAATGTAAGAATTATATAAACTTTAATGCGGATAAATTGTCAAAGATCTAGAATCAATCATCTCAAGAAATCAAATACGTAACTAAAACAATACTAAATCCATACCTGAAGCCATTGAAAGGTGGAAGAAGAACGTAGATGGATGAAGATCTGATCTTTCTCTTTAATCCTGCAAGAACCCTAATGCAGACCCTTCTTCTCTCTGTCTCCTTTTCTTTTCACAACCTTGCAATTATGATGGAATTCTCTTTCATACTCATAAAATAATGAGCCTAGGTTATATTCTTTTCAGGAGGAGAGATGAGGGTCTAACATTTACCAAAATAACCCTGAGATAAAACCACCCATCATGGTTCCTTTATACCTCATGTTATTATTAACTTATATATAAATGTAACTTTAATATGGGCATCTTTAATATCAGTTAACTTTAATTAGGAATCCAATGTTAATTAACCAAGGTTATTGATCCACCTTAATGTGAGATTAACATTCTCCCACTTGGACCATTAACCGATTAGGTTAAAACTTTAGAAAACAAATAAAAGAAAAGACTCATTTTTCAAAACATTTTGACTCCATTGGATTCCATACTGAAAAACCTTGACACGTGATCACGAATTTTAAAAACAACAACTGATAAGCCCAAATATGAAATACTGTAATACTGCAATTAGCTTGGACCACCAATGCGAGTCATAGCGGTTATACAACATCCATGTCATACTCCCTTCTATGTATCACAACATTGATAACCCTTACTAATTGAGTCCATAACCAAAATGACCCCTGTAATTGTCTTGTAAAGACATTTCCTGTTTAACAAACATCCATACATAATATGTGCACACATAATTGGATAACAGGAAACACAGAAACAAACTTTTATTGCGCAATATTGTCAATTACATAAGTACCAAAACATACATTTACAGATTGCTCAAAAGACCCATTCTAACAACATATTCCTTGAATGTCTTTGGAGGCAATCCCTTTGTCATTGGATCAACAACCATTAAAGTGGTACTTATACTTTCAATTGACACTTTCTGTTTCTCAACCCTTTCTCTAACCACCATGTACTTCAGTTCTATGTGTCTAGAACCATTAGAGTACTTACCATTCTTAGAGAAGAAAACGGCTGCTGTATTATCACAATATATCTTCAGCGGCTTGGCAATAGAGTCAACTACACCAAGTGCTGAGATAAAATTCCTTAACCATAATGCATGATTCGAGGCTTCAAAACATGCTATGAACTCAGCCTCCATCGTGGATGAAGCAGTGATAGACTGCTTTACACTCTTCCACGAGATTGCCCCACCTGCTAGCAAGAAAATAAAGCCTGAGGTAGACTTCCTGCTATCTGGGCAACCAGCAAAATCTGAGTCCGAATAGCCGATCACTACCAACTGATCAGATCTCCTATATGTGAGCATTAGGTCCTTCGTTCCCTGAAGATACCGCATTACCTTCTTAGCTAATTTTCAGTGCTCCATTCCTGGATTGCTCTGGTATCTCCCCAATATCCCAACAGCATAACTGATATCTGGCCTGGTACAAGTGTGTGCATACATCAAGCTCCCAACTGCTGACGCATAAGGAACTTTCTGCATTTGACCCTTTTCTAAGTCATTTCTAGGACACTGGCTCCCACTTAATTTGTCACCCCTCATAATGGGTGCAGGACTGGTTGAACACATTTCCATATGAAATCTTTCCAAGACTCGATTGATATAACCTTTCTGAGACAATCCTAGCAATCCTCGAGATCTATCCCTGAAGATCTCTATGCCAATAACATAAGTTGCCTCACCCATATCAACCATCTGAAAATTCTTGGTAAGATAACTTTTAGTTTCATACAGCAAACCAATATCACTACTGGCTAACAAGATATCATCCACATACAGAACCAAAAAGATAAACTTGCTCCCACTAGTCTTTAGATATATACACTGATCAACAGTGTTTTCTGTAAATCCGAAAGAGGTAATGGTATCATTAAACTTTATATACCATTGCCTGGAAGCTTGTTTAAGTCCGTATATGGATTTCTTTAATTTGCAAGCCAAGTGTTCTTTACCTTCATTTGCGAACCCTTCAGGTTGCTCCATGTAAATTTCCTCATCCAAATCTCCATTCAGAAAAGCAGTTTTCACATCCATTTGATGTAACTCCAAATCATAATGAGCTACAAGGGCCATAATGATTCTAAGAGAATCCTTCTTTGATACTGGAGAGAAGGTTTCTCTATAGTCAATGCCTTCTTTCTGAGTGAAACCTTTAGTCACAAGTCTGGCCTTATATCGTTCGATATTGCCTTTAGAGTCGCGCTTGGTCTTAAAGACCCATTTACACCCGACTTTCTTACAGTTATTAGGCAATTCGACGAGATTCCAGACTTTATTTTGGTCCATAGATTTCAACTCTTCATTCATAGCATCAACCCATTTACTAGAATCATTGCATTCTATGGCTTGTGAAAATGAAACTGGATCTTTATTTATCCCAATATCATAATCAGATTCCTGTAGATACACCACATAATCATCTGAAATGGCAGATCTTCTTTCCCTTTGAGATCTTCTCAAAGCTGCCGGTTGTGGTGGTTCTACAATATTTTCAATGGCAATATCCTCATGGAGTGGTGAACCAACATTATTATGTTGTTCTGGTATCTCAGCTTGATGATCAAGTTGAGGGACAACAATTTCTCTTGAAGGAAAGGGTATTGGGATATTTACCCTTACCTCCTCAAGATCTACCTTTCTTGGTTCATCACTCCCACTAATTTCGCCATTCTCAAGGAATCTGGCATTACCAGTTTCAACTATTCTTGTACTATGGTTAGGACAATAAAATTTGTACCCCTTAGACTTTTCTGGATAACCAATGAAATACCCAGATATTGTTCTTGAGTCTAATTTCTTTTCTTCTGGATTATATATTCTAGCCTCTGCTGGACAACCCCAAACATGTAAATGTCTTAAACTAGGTTTCCTACCAGTCCACAACTCGAAAGGAGTTGTTGGGACTGCCTTACTAGGAACCCTATTCAAGATATACATAGCAGTCTTTAAGGCTTCATTCCACAATGAATTGGGTACATTAGAGAAGCTCATCATTCTCCTAACCATATCCATAAGAGTTCGGTTTCGCCTTTCAGCAACATCATTCTGCTGAGGCGTACCTGGCATTGTGTATTGAGCACAAATACCATGCTTTTCTAGAAATTTGACAAATGGGCCAGGATGTTGTCCTGACTCATCATATCTACCATAAAATTCACCACCTCGATCTGATCTTATGATTTTAACTTTTCTATCTAATTGTCTCTCAACTTCTGTAATGAACACCTCAAGGATGTCAACGGCCTGAGACTTTTCATGAATTAGATATACATAACCATAACGTGACAGATCATCTATAAAGGTAATGAAATATCTCTCTCCCGTAAAACATGGAATGGAGAGTGGTCCGCAAATATCTGTATGAATTATTTCAAGGAGTTCTTTACTTCTTGCGGCACCTTTCTTAGTGTGTTTGGTTTGCTTTCCTTTTATGCAATCCACACACACATCAAAATCAGTGAAGTCTAGGTTATCCAAAATCCCATTCTTCACTAATCTTATTATTCTATCCCTGGAGATATGCCCCAGTCGTCTATGCCACAAGATAGAGGAATTTTCATTAATTAAGCCACGTTTAATACCAATATTCGAATGCAGAGATAATAAAGATTGTGCAAACTCATCATTCAATGAAATTTTACATAAACCATCACATAAAATTCCATGTCCAATCGACATTGAATTATACATTAAACTGAGTTTTCCACAACTGAATAAAACAGAATATCCAAAAACATCTAATTTGGATAATGACATTAAGTTCCTAGAAATCGAAGGTACATAAAAAGTATCCTCAAGATTCATCTGATGACCCGTCTCTAAGAGTAGTCGGTAAGTACCAACAGCCTCGACCTCCACTTTGAGACGGTTCCCCATAAAGACAAATCTCTCACTTTCCTTCGGTTTCCGGGTTGTAAGGAATCCCTGCATTGAATTAGTTATGTGAGTTGTGGCTCCAGAGTCAATCCACCAAGTATTAGAAGAAACTTCAGCAAGATTTGATTCATAACATACAAAAGAAAGATTTATACCTTTCTTTTCGAACCAAGCCTTCCTCTTATTGCAGTCCTTCTTCACATGTCCTTTTCTGCCACAGAAGTAGCATTTGACAGTGAAAACCTTTCTATGACCTTGGCTACTTTCCCCATGGTCATTTCCTTTCTTTGATGGAAACCTCTTACCTCTTCCATATTTACCTTTCTTATGGATAGCTCCTTGAGTTACTGCCAACACTGAGTGCTGCCCTTCTTGCCTCAGTCTCACTTCCTCTTGTACACACATACCAGTCAGCTCATTCAGATTCCGCTTATCCTTATGAGTATTATAGTGGATCTTGAATGGCCCAAACTGAGAGGGAAGTGAGTTGAGGATGAACTGTACTAAGAAGGATTCATCCACTTTCATTCCCAGTGATCCTAACTTCGCAGCCTTATCAGTCATATTAAGAATGTGTTGTTGAACTCCTCTACTACCATCATATTTCATGGTGGTAAGTTCAGCCATAAGGGTGCCAGCTAATGACTTATCTGCAGACTTAAATCGGTCTCTTACAGCAGATAAAAGTTCAGATGCCTTAGTAGTATGTGGGAGTGAAGTCTTGATGTTATTGGCAATGGTTATCTTGATGAACATGAGACTGAGTCTATTCGACCTTTCCCAAGCTTTGGCATGGCTAGCTTGTTCTGCTGTACTTTCAGCAGTCACTTCATCAGGTTTCTCTGCTAAAAGGGTCATGTCAAGGTCCAGAACACCCAGTGTAAATTGTACATGTTCAAACCACTCAGAAAAGTTGGTACCATCCAGGGCTGGAATGCTAGTTGCATGAGTGTGAAGGGAAGTGAGAACGTTCACTGAAACAATATAGGACGTAGCTCACATTAATGCCTCGAATCAATACAAAATCTTTAATTTATGAAGATGAACTATTGATATCACTTTGATTCCTCCTTTGGGCGAAACCTAAGCATATCTAGTGTTCACTCTTTAGGTGAGACCTTTTATCACCTATGTAGGTCTAATATAATTTATGCTATTTAGACAGTAAGTCATGTTACCTTTGGGTATCCAATTCTACACCACTAAGTTGCATAAATTACACTATCCTACCCCGGTTCCTAATTATTTGAAAGAGACTTTCCTTTGGGCTAGTCCCAATCTCCTAACTAGAACCGCTATCGAGAGTATTATTGTCTTTAATGTCACTTACATTGACAAGTCTTTTATGTAGTTGCATATTCATAAGGTTTACTAACATAGGTCACTTTGGCAACTACTAAATCAATAAGCCTTATGAATACAAAACTAACCAATAATATTCTCTAATCTTTTATTTGAGTAATACTATAATACTTCAATTCTATTACTTGACCAACATCAATCAATATTAACACAATGACTTAAATGTGTAACATACATTATGATTGAATCAAATAAGCATTAGTCGACTACAAGAAAGACTAGTCGACTTGGGTCAAGTCAAGTCGACTATACATTTAGGTCTAGTCGACTAGGGCAACGCAAAGTTAGTCGACTATACCAATATTATTAGTCGACTATAAATTTTATTAGTCGACTACAAATTTTATTAGTCGACTCCTGTTGGAAGGCAACTCTCAGTTAAATTATTAGTCGACTTGGGAAAATAGTTAGTCGACTATACATTTTATTAGTCGACTACTCAACATAATTAGTCGACTCCTGTACCGAAACAGAGAGTTCTTAAGTTTCTGAAAAAATACTTAGTCGACTAGTGTTTCGGGCTAGTCGACTAATAGGCGACGAAGCTGTTATCGCGGGTAGTTCCAGATTGCCGGCGAAAATATTTAATTAGGGAAAATTAGGGTTAATAATTCCTGAAATTTGATCCCAATTAATTGTACAATTAGAGGAAATCGAACAGAACATTAGGGTTAATAAATCCTCTTAAAATTCTACAATTAAAAGATCAAAAATTTAATTTTATGAACTGTTAATCAAAAACCCTAATTTTCCATAATCCATAATCCAAGATGTATTGATTCTAAAACCCAGGCTCTGATACCAAATGTAAGAATTATATAAACTTTAATGCGGATAAATTGCCAAGGATTTAGAATCAATCATCTCAAGAAATCAAATACGTAACTAAAACAATACTAAATCCATACCTGAAGCCATTGAAAGGTGGAAGAAGAACGTAGATGGATGAAGATCTGATCTTTCTCTTTAATCCTGCAAGAACCCTAATGCAGACCCTTCTTCTCTCTGTCTCCTTTTCTTTTCACAACCTTGCAATTATGATGGAATTCTCTTTCATACTCATAAAATAATGAGCCTAGGTTATATTCTTTTCAGGAGGAGAGATGAGGGTCTAACATTTACCAAAATAACCCTGAGATAAAACCACCCATCATGGTTCCTCTATACCTCGTGTTATTATTAACTTATATATAAATGTAACTTTAATATGGGCATCTTTAATATCAGTTAACTTTAATTAGGAATCCAATGTTAATTAACCAAGGTTATTGGTCCACCTTAATGTGAGATTAACATAAAATACCGGTATCTCGATCGATATACCAGTATATCGTCTGAGATTTAAAACAATAGATACACGTCACCGAAATTCTCTATACATTAATGAAAGGATATCCGCCGAGGATGTTTATGCAAAGCGTATAAGGAAACAAAAGAAAAAAAATGATAATATGTGTTTAAGGTTTATAAATAATACAAGGTTGTATTTGAAAAGTCACCTAGAGGGGGGGTGAATAGGTGACGATGCTAATCTAGTGAACTTAATGCGGAATTTAAAAAAACTAATTGCAATTACAGCAATGATGCACACACACAAGCAAGTATAAGATATAGCAATTTGCACAATACACAAAGTAAAGAGAGAGATAGAGAGAGAGTCAATGGATCAAGCGCAAACAACAAGATATGTTCCGAGGTTCGAGCACCCAGCTCTACATCCCCGCCTTCGACACACGAAGGATTTCCAATCCACTAGCTTGTCCACAAAGGACTCCCACAAAGGGAACCTCCACCGAGGATTTGGGGCAATCACAATACAAGGAGTACCCAACTCCTCTCCTTACAAACACAACCTCCTCTTGAGGCAAACTCCAAGCCAACTACAACCTCCTCCTTGAGGCAAGCACAACCCAATACAAAGATCACCTCACAATCTTGAGGGAAACAACCCAGTAGCCAAACTTCCTCAACACAATGAGGGAAAGGCACAAAGCCAAGCTAAAGATAGGGTTTACAACTTAGTGGTTTCAAACAACAACCACAAAACAATCTCTTTTTCCCACACAAAATCCTATAGAAAAGATAGTAGATTTTAGCTCAAGTGTGGAGAAAAACCAAGGGATTTGAAATCAGCAACTCAAAGAAAATCTTAGGGAAATAAATGAAAACCAAGATAGAGAAGTTCAATTCAAAAGCTTTTCCCAAAACCCTTTTCTTTGATTTTTCAAACCCTAATGAAAACACCAAAAAGATTGTTCAATTTGAATCAAAAACCTATTTTGATTGCAGCAAAAACACCTGAGAGAATGAAAATTTTAGCCCAAAAATTCTTAGAGAAAAACTCTTGCAAATGGGGTATTTATAGGCTAATCCAAAAAATAGCCGTTGGCTGTAATTTTTGCCAGAATTACCCTGCCGGTCGACCGCCCGGTCGACCGCCCAACGGTCAATTTTTGACCCGTTGGCGCTAGCGGTCGACCGCCCGGTCGACCCAAACAAACAGAGAGCAAACCTGCTCTCAGTCGGTCGACCGGCCCGGTCGACCGGCTATAGGTGTAGCCAGCGTGCACGTTTCTGTGCACGTCGGTCGACCCATACGGTCGACCGTTTACATGGTGCGGTCGACCGTACCGGTCGACCGATCAGCCTGGCAAACACCAAAACAGGTCAGAAATCTGGGGAAATAAATATCCAATAAATTCTTATAAACTACTAAAAATCCCCAAAAATAGTTTTGTCAAATTGCATTGATATATAAACATGTGATAAAAGTTTTGACTCAAATATCAAGCAATTAAAACTATTTTTATGTCTTTTCATTTTTACCAAAAACCAAAAACTGTATTTTCTAAAACTTGAATTCTTGAATAGAAAATACATTTTGTCTAAAACTCATCCAAATATAAAAACATGATATTTAAACATTTTGAACATGATGCATATGGATAGAAATCCAATATACATGAAACATATACATATCATAGTTTTTGTTCTTAATTCCAAAATATGTTTTGTCATAAATACCAAAACATAAAACTCATGAAGTAGACTATCAAACTAAGTTTGTTTAAGCAATAGAAGCATTCATGTATATAGAACAAATCATATATACACTAAACCATGTAAACTTATTTTGATATAAAATCTATTCATGAAAACCAAGATCGGTTAAACCTAAAACCGAAAAACCGAAAACCAATATTCAAAACATGAAACGTGTGTGTTGTGAACTTGAGCTTATCATACTATTCTAATCTTTACAATTAGGATCTAAACCCAAAACTAAAGTATGGTACCGATGTCTTCTTGTAGAGCGTAATCTCCAAGCCGACTCGATCTAAAACTCTTTGATCCATCGAGCAAGTGCTATATATGATCTTTGACGCTTGGGCTCTTGAATCAACATGTGGGTAGCTTCCAAATCATCTTGTTAAAGCTAATCACCTACTAATAACTTGATTAAAGATCTGAAACTAAAATCACAAGATTATTAGTACACATAACTACATGAGTTAATCATCATCCAAACTAGAGTGGAAGGCCTTTTGGGCCAACAATCTCCCCCTTTTTGATGATGACAAAACTCATGGAGTTATATATGCATGGATTAAAGTAAAGCTTCAAAGAAGCTCCCCCTTAACTCATGCATAACAATAAAACATATAAGATATGCAATGAATGTTCTTAAACACATATAAACATGTTCTGGATACTAATTAAAATAAAACATAAACAATGAAACATGCTCTTGATACCAATAAAACAATAATATTGAAGCCAACATATTATTACTAATGAAATACTAATGAAAACCAACTAAAACATATGCATAAATTAACCATGCATATAAACTACAAATTCTTCTCCCCCTTTTGTCAATCATCAACAAAGAGGTAAAAACAAACATAATGAAAACAAATACTTCTCCCCTAAATCTTCAAAACAAAGAAGCAATAAATTATTCCAAGGGGTAAAACCAAAGTCAATAAGATACCAATTGAAAATTAAATCAATTGAAACATGATATTCATTAAAAATTCAAGCTTAACATAACCAAAATTTGTGCTTCAAGATATAGGGATATAATAAGCACAAATAAATCATCTATATATGTATGTAAGAAATAGATACCAATTGAAATTGATACTATATGAAGTGTAAGCATACATATATAAAACAAAACATATATGAGTATACAAAAGGATGCCAAGATTGATACCAATTGAAAGAATTCAATGATACCAATTGAAACAACAATAAGATCAAGTGTATGACTCATATCAACTATGCCTCCCAATCATGGTTCAAGATTTAAATGATTTTCATTTTAAAGTATACATGAACATGATCTCCCATCCAACCGCCCATTGAAGGTAGGGGTTTTCAAAAATAGATTTAGAAATATAGTATGTTTGAAAAACTCTACCTCATGAAGAATATCACAACTAGTCATATGAATCAACTAGTACGAAATCCTTCAAGATAAAACACAAAGATTTTTTTTTCATGAAACATGAGAATCACATGATCACCAAACACTCAAAATCTATATGGCACCAATAGTACTCATGAAAATCAAATCATGAGAAAACATCAAAATAAGGTGAGTGTACAAGTGTTGTTTGAAACATATCATCATGAAAATGGACAATCAAGCTCGATTGAAATTCTTATAAAATATGAACACATGAAAAACTAAATCTTCATTACTAAGGGAAATTTCCTCAATGACACGAAAATCATCATAACAAATTAAACTCCAAGGCATATGCATGTTTTGACAAAACAAAAGTATACATACATATCCCTAAACACAATTGAGTCCAAAATATAGGTTTGCATGAAAAGCAAATGACTCAAGGGGTATACATGTATATCTTAAGGTTTGGCAAAATAGACATATACATGAAGTGAAAACACTTAATCATAGAAAACACATCAAAAATAGGAATACATGTTTGAATGCATGAATCATCAAAACTAGACTATACTAGAACATCTAATGGGTACAAATAGGCATCCAAGCACAAACATATATAAAGGTTTATTTGTGGCCCATTCTATGTACAAGTATAAATCCTAGTTTTAATGAAAACTAACATCTAAGCATATATCCAAATTATTAAGCATAAAACGAGTCATAAATCAACAATATTCTAAAAATGATCATTATGTAAATCCACATGCTATAAGAATCATAATATCAAAACAATTGTGAAAACACAAATTATGTATTCATCTAAACAATGGAGATATCAAATTGCAATATATGTATAGCAATAAACATACTAGTCACAACATGAGTCATTAAAACGAAAAAAAATAGTCAACCATATGATTTGCATGACAAAGACATGTGCATTAAACCTATGATAAATATGATAGCTAAAACATAAAGAGAACACAAAATATGGGTCCATACTAAACATGGGTGTCTCAATAACTAATCATGTAAAGTATAAGTCTAATAAACATGGCAAATATCATACTAATCATGAAATAATGAAACATGATTCAATAAGAACAAAAATCATAAACATCCAAATGGTCATAATGCATATGCATGTGCATTAGATCTAGGGCATACATGTTAGTTTAAACAAGGTGAGAACACTTAAATATAGATCCATATAAAACATGGGTGCTCAAGTAACTAAACATGTATAACACTATTCTAATAAGCATGGCATAGGCATAATAAGTAACAAAACATGACATGCTATAAATAGATGAACATTAAAAGCATGCAAATAAAAATGGGAGTTAGAGAATGATACCAAAACAATGAAGGTGCATCTCTAGTTCTCCAAACCATGGTGGTCCTCCCACCTAATCTCCTTGAGAGTGAAGCATCCAAATGGTTCTCCTTTTAGCTTAGAATGCATCCACCTCAAGGCACCAACACTCTCACGTTATGCGAGAGCCTCCACCTACATCAAACATCAAAGAGGTGGATCTTGGTACCCATTTTCTTGTGGGTCCACGGGGGTTAGTATCTCTCTTAACCCAAACAAGATTAGTTGCTAAATTTTCAATATGTAATCTATCATAGCAAAATCTAGCAAGGTGGCCTTTTCGACCACAATGTGTACAAGTGTACACATGAGCATACATGTTATGATTGTGTCCGTGATGAGCATGTGTATGCCGTGATGGGTGTGCATGCATAGTTGGAGCTTGTTTCTTGCGAACCAAGGATTCCAAACGAGTGTGATTTAAAGCACATTGGCTCAAAGTGGAGCCCAAACAATCAACACTTTTCTTCAAATTATTTATATCATTTTCAATGCTAGAAGATAAAGTGGAGCATGCTATAGGTGTGCAAGAAGTAGAAGCTACACTAGCATGGCAAACATGAATATCAATATCATTTTGCAAAGATTTATTTTTATTCAAAATCAAATTCAATTCTTTTGTAATAGCATCAATATCATTTTTTAAAGTGAGATTTTCTTTAAAAGTAAAATTCAATTTTGAAGATAAAATCTCAATGTGCTTTACAACATCATCACAATCATTTTTGTTTTTCAAAAATTCATTTTCCTTTAAAGCAAGTACGAGTTGAGATTTAAGTGAGTCACATTCACTTGCAATCTCTTCCTTCTCTTTCAACATCAATTCAAAATTAGAGCATAAATCCTTTAATTCATTTTTCAAAACAAGATTATCATCTTTCAACAAATCATGTTCTTCTAACAAATTCTCAAGCTTTTGAACAAGTTCCATATTCAAAGTTTGAACTTCAAAACATCCATGACAATAGGAACTAGAGCTATCATCTATTTGAGAATCCGATTGTACCTCAAGGGAGTTCTTCCCTTAGACCATGAGGCATTGCTCTTCGGACTTTTCTCTCTTAGATCTCCTCATCTTGTTGATAATCCTTGGAAGCTCGGGAGAAGTCAAGATGCTCCAAACTGCAAAAGCCGAATCATAACGATCAAAAACATGTAATAAATGTTCATTTAGAGATGCTCTAAGTGCCCTAAGTGCTAATGCATTGGCCTTCTTATGCTTGCTACTATTTGGGAGGGATTCTATGGTAATAGCTTGATAAACTAGATGTCCTAGGTCTTTTAAATGTTTAGTCATATTAGCCTTCCAAGCATCAAGTCTAAAATGATCAAACATAGGAGGGCTAGCCATAAGTGCAAACTAAATGTGTGCAAATGAAAATGCAAATGAAGATTAGCAAACCAAGATCTCACTCCTAGGTGGTTAAACCTAAATATCAGGAGCGCTAGCTCTGATACCAATTGAAAAGTCACCTAGAGGGGGGTGAATAGGTGACGATGCTAATCTAGTGAACTTAATGCGGAATTTAAAAAAAACTAATTGCAATTACAACAATGATGCACACACACAAGCAAGTATAAGATATAGCAATTTGCACAATACACAAAGTAAAGAGAGAGATAGAGAGAGAGTCAATGGATTAAGCGCAAACAACAAGATATGTTCCGAGGTTCGAGCACCCAGCTCTACATCCCCGCCTTCGACACACGAAGGATTTCCAATCCACTAGCTTGTCCACAAAGGACTCCCACAAAGGGAACCTCCACTGAGGATTTGGGGCAATCACAATACAAGGAGTACCCAACTCCTCTCCTTACAAACACAACCTCCTCTTGAGGCAAACTCCAAGCCAACTAAAACCTCCTCCTTGAGGCAAGCACAACCCAATACAAAGATCACCTCACAATCTTGAGGGAAACAACCCAGTAGCCAAACTTCCTCAACACAATGAGGGAAAGGCACAAAGTCAAGCTAAAGATAGGGTTTACAACTTAGTGGTTTCAAACAACAACCACAAAACAATCTCTTTTTCCCACACAAAATCCTATAGAAAAGATAGTAGATTTTAGCTCAAGTGTGGAGAAAAACCAAGGGATTTGAAACCAGCAACTCAAAGAAAATCTTTGGGAAATAAATGAAAACCAAGATAGAGAAGTTCAATTCAAAAGCTTTTCCCAAAACCCTTTTCTTTGATTTTTCAAACCCTAATGAAAACACCAAAAAGATTGTTCAATTTGAATCAAAAACCTATTTTGATTGCAGCAAAAACACCTGAGAGAATGAAAATTTTAGCCCAAAAATTCTTAGAGAAAAACTCTTGCAAATGGGGTATTTATAGGCTAATCCAGAAAATAGCCGTTGGCTGTATTTTTGCCAGAATTACCCTACCGGTCGACCGCCCGGTCGACCGCCCAACGGTCAATTTTTGACCCGTTGGCGCTAGCGGTCGACCGCCCGGTCGACCCAAACAAACAGAGAGCAAACCTGCTCTCAGTCGGTCGACCGGCCCGGTCGACCGGCTATAGGTGTAGCCAGCGTGCACGTTTCTGTGCACATCGGTCGACCCATACAGTCGACCGTTTACATGGTGCGGTCGACCGTACTGGTCGACCGATCAGCCTGGCAGACACCAAAACAGGTCAGAAATCTGGGGAAATAAATATCCAATAAATTCTTATAAACTACTAAAAATCCCCAAAAATAGTTTTGTCAAATTGCATTGATATATAAACATGTGATAAAAGTTTTGACTCAAATATCAAGCAATTAAAACTATTTTTATGTCTTTTCATTTTTACCAAAAACCAAAAACTGTATTTTCTAAAACTTGGATTCTTGAATAGAAAATACATTTTGTCTAAAACTCATCCAAATACAAAAACATGATATTTAAACATTTTGAAACATGATGCATATGGATAGAAATCCAATATACATGAAGCATATACATATCATAGTTTTTGTTCTTAATTCCAAAATATGTTTTGTCATAAATATCAAAACATAAAACTCATGAAGTAGACTATCAAACTAAGTTTGTTTAAGCAATAGAAGCATGCATGTATATAGAACAAATCATATATACACTAAACCATGTAAACTTGTTTTGATATAAAATCTATTCATGAAAATCAAGATCGGTTAAACCTAAAACCGAAAAACCGAAAACCAATATTCAAAACATAAAACGTGTGTGTTGTGAACTTGAGCTTATCATACTATTCTAATCTTTACAATTAGGATCTAAACCCAAAACTAAAGTATGGTACCGATGTCTTCTTGTAGAGCGCAATCTCCAAGCCGACTCGATCCAAAACTCTTTGATCCATCGAGCAAGTGCTATATATGATCTTTGACGCTTGGGCTCTTGAATCAACATGTGGGTAGCTTCCAAATCATCTTGTTGAAGCTAATCACCTACTAATAACTTGATTAAAGATCTGAAACTAAAATCACAAGATTATTAGTACACATAACTACATGAGTTAATCATCATCAAAACTAGAGTGGAAGGCCTTTTGGGCCAACAGTATTATTAGCGATATTTTAAATTTTGTTAATAGATTAATATTTTTTAGTTTAATTATTAATTAATTAAAAATTCCGTTTAAAATTTAATTGATTGAAATGTATACTTTTGTCATGCAAATTCAACTTACAACGTCACAATGAAACAATGGGAATTAAATTTCTATTTTACTTTATAGTGGTGCCAAACATCACATTTGATAATATACTTTCTCACTTATACTTTCACATTACCAACCAAATACTTGAAAACTAATAAGAACTTCATCGGCCAATTGGCCAATGATATTGTCCATTAGAGTCGACATAAGCCAAGATCCTTCTTGATTCTACACCATCATCATTTGGCAAGTGAAAAAGAGACTTGTATGCGCTTACTTTTTCCAAAACAGTTTATGTGACCTTCGGCTGCCAACATCCCTTCTTTTATATGTGTTTAGTTTACACCAATTTTTTACCGATAATAGAAGCCACATGAGAAAAAGAGAATGAAGTCCTGCATTCTTTTACTGTTTGCCAGCATCCCTTCTTTAAGAATTGTTTTTTTTGTACCCTATTATACTCTTTTACTGTTTCTGGCTGCAATCCTGCATTCTGAGATGTAACTTTCGGCCTGTCTCAGCCTCCCACTCTGCGCCGCCGGTATTTATACGCCTTGAATTCATACGGAGTTCTAGTCTCCAATGGTTCTCAAGAATTTGGCAGTGGTGCTCCTTTGCAAAATGGGCGTGCCGGCTACCACGCAGTGTAGAGGAGTGACCGATTGCAGTACTTCACATAAGGCGTGTCGTAACCTCACGCAGTGAAGAGTTGGATCTCGATAGAGCATTTGATCTTCTAGTGTGCCCTTGCAGGGAGACTCTTTATTCGTGGGAGGATTGTTGGGATTTGGGTCAAATAAATAGTCCCACATCGGTTAGACGTGGGGATAGTCTTGGGTATATAAGGATTTGGGTAACTCTACCTAAAAGGCTAGTCTTTTGGGATGGTATCCCAAGTCCTTCATAACTTTCGGCCTGTCTCAGCCACCCGTATTTATACGCTGGAAATTTTTTTGTGTACTACGAGGCTACCTTCCAGCAGCTTGTGTACTTTTCTTTCTTTGTAATAAAATAGTCCAAAAAGAAAAAATAATAAGAATAAAAAAAGAAAGCTTCTTAGAACAACTTGATTTCTTGCGAAATCAACATGGCAATTAATCTATATTATATCATCATGAAAATTTGATTCCAAAGTAGTTGATGTAGGAAGTTAAGGCAGTCGCGTATCAACAGTTCGATTCTGTTTAGGAGTTTGTTTTTTGGTCTAATTTGGATACCAATTTGTTTCGTTTTTCTTTATTTATTTTTAGATTTTCAGTCCGAGTTGAATTCTAATTGGTTTTATTTTTCTCTTATTTAATTTGGTTTTCTACTTAAGAGTAATATTTTTTATTTGGTTATATAAGGCCATTATATCTTTGTTTTTGTATTCAACTTTGATAAATTCAACTGAGGTTTTCCTCTTAAATTGCTCGTGGATTCCAGTTGTTCTATTTTGCTCATGGATTCGAGTTCTTTTTGCTCATGAATTCGAGTATTATCCCTACCTGAAGGTTCCTTGGTTCGTCGGTGCTAGAACGAGATGTAGCCAGCATCTTCGTTTTTTTGTCTGCGCCAAGTGGTATTAGAGTTTCGACAACTTTCTGACGATGACAAGAGACGACGATGGGTTGCAAGGCATTTCTACAAGGATGGACACTGCTGAAAAGAGGGTCAACGCTATCAACTCAATCTTGGACAACGTAGTCCAAGAGCTCAAGAGATTATTCCTTAAGATTAATGACCAAAGTCTAGCTGATGGTAAATACCAAAGCTAACGAGGTCATCCATCAACTAATCTTCCACCACCACCTCTACCTGTACATCTACCACAGCAACCTCCACCTTATCAACTACCTCCACATCATCCACCACCAAGGTATCCTCTTCAGCATTCTCAATTTAATAAATTTTTCTACGAAGAGGAATTCCACAATCTCATCTAGCAATACAATGAATATAAAGATAAAGGGGTGGTCTATGGAAGGAGAAGGAGGTTCGCTGCGGAGGCAAATTTTCTAATCCTAATAGAGAAGGCATATTTTCTAATTCTATTCACGACAAAGGGGGAGGATACTCAAATCCTAATGAGTTTAGAATTCCTTCTTTTGATGAGAGTCTTGATATTGAGTCCTCCTTGATTTGGATTGATGAAGTTGATAATTAAACTATCTGACATGGTGTATATTCTCATGGAGAATTATGTTAAGTTTGGGGTTTATAAACTTAAAGATAGAGTAGGGGCATAGTGAAATCAATTGCAAAATATTCGTATGCAACAAGACAAATCATTCATAAGAACTTGGAGGTGGATGAGATAACTTTTACAAGGTAAATTCCTCCCTCCATATTATCATCAAATTATTTTCAAATAATTTGAGAGTTGCCCCCAAGGAAATAGAACTTTTACCGCATATATCGAAGAGTTTTATTGGTTTTCCTCTCGCAACGGGTTAGATATAACTGAAGAATAACTAGCGACAAAGTATACTAGTGGGCTCATATATTCAATTCAAAAACATGTACTTCTACACAACGTGTTCTCCTTTGATGAAGCCTATAATCTTGCTTTAGAGGCAGGAGAGATAATGATTCAGTCCCGACCTTTCATGAGATCTTATTGGTAAAACGAGAAAGTGGAGTAACATCAGCAACCATCAATTGAAGAGCAATCAACCAAGAGAAATTCATTATCGACTGACATGCCTGTAACCATCAATCAGATGAATGGCCGAGGTATTCAAACTGATGTTACTTTCATTCAGAAACCTCAAGCAGCTGTTAGTAAAGCAAAATCCTTTGATGACAACAATTTGGTTATGAAGTCTGTTCCACCTATTCCAAAGTCCACAACAGAAGCGAAACCTAAGTTCATATCCATATTCAATCAATGTGAGTTTTTGGTGGAATCAAAGGAAACAAAGTAAAGCCTTGCTTTAGTTGTCAGAGAAGAAGTTTTTCCAACCGCTGAAATTCTTGAGAAGATAAAACCATTGTTAGAAGAGTTCAAAGAAGTTGTTCATGATGAGCTTTCAAAAGGATTACCATCTATGAAAGATATTCAGCATCATGGTGCATCAATTCTTCATGATTTCGAAGATGCTTTCATGCGGAAGGAGGGTGCTGGAGATGAAAGTTTTAAATTCTTCAAGTTCATATCACCTACTATAAGCACATGGGTGTGACGTATTCTGCGTGGTATGCAAGTTCTATCTCCAATTGCACTTTGAAAGATCTTCTTTATGGAGGTGAACAAATAAGGTATGGGAGCATGATGTATGTATATGACTAGATGATGAGGAGCACTAACTAATTGGAATTGATTATCAACCAATCTAAGATGATGATTACATTTAAGATTCGATGATGCAACACTTCATGGAGTTTGATGAAGATCATCGAGACGAATCAAGATTTTGTGATCACACTTTTTCTCTAGCCGAGTTCACTAAAGATGGCATCATTCATGATTTTATTGATTGGAACTTGATGACGAATTCTTTTGAAGAGGAAGGGATTGATGTAGAAAGCCAAGGCAGTCGCATGTCAGCAGTTTGATTCTATTTAGGAGTTTATTTTCGGGTCCAATTTGGATTCTAATTTGTTTCATTTTTCTTTATTTATTTTTAGTTTTTCTATCCGAGTTGAATTTCGATTGGTTTTATTTTTCTCTTATTTAATTATGTTTCCTAGTTAGAATAATATTTCTTTTTATTTGCCGATATCAGGTCATTGTATCTTTATTTGTATATTTAACTTTTATTCAAGTTTGATAAATTCAATTGTGTTTTTCCTCTTAAATTGATCGTGGATTCGACTTGTTCTCTTTTTCTCTTGGATTCAAGTTCCTTTGCTCGTGAATTCGAGTATTATCCCTATCTGAAGGTTCCTTTCAGGGTTCGTCGGTGCTAGAACGAGATCTAACAGCATCTTCGCTTCTTTATCCATGTTAAGTGTTGAGGTAGAAATAAAAAAATGAAGACAGAATTTGATTAGAAACTAGGGTTTTAAAAAGAATTAAAGAGCAATGCTTACTTATCATGTACCACTATTAACTTGCTACCCTATTCTAGAATATACTACACTTTGGATCATAAAACTTATACCTTGGAGTTGCATTCAATTCAAGTAAGATACATAAGAAAAAAACCCTATCTGAAATAATCACTAAACAAAACTTAACATTAGACTATTAAAGTCTTCCATAGAATAAGAAGAATAATCGGAATTTAACATTAAATTTAACATTAAACTATCAAGATATTCTAAGTATAGAATAAGAAAAACGATTGACTAGTATTAGCAAATAATAAAATAATTAGTCATCGTCATGTGCCATCAAGAATATTAACTTATTGTAGGGTTTAAGCATGCATATGATTCAATCGGTCATCTAACACAAACTAGAAGTAGTGGTGGGTAGAGATTAATAAGTCATGACATAAATTAGCTACGCATGATGAAGATTAAAGAAAGCATGGTAAAAAAATTGCATGATAAAAAAGAGAAAGCAAGTGAATAATAATAAAAGAGAAACTAAAAAGAAGAATAGAATAACCTTATTATTCACGTTGTCACCTTCAATTAAAAAGAGCTTCCTCCTTCTTTACAAATCAAACTTGAATTAAACCCTAAAAATTACAAAAAAAATCAGAAAAAAGACTAAAGAAAAATCCTAAGTTATGATTTCTAGAATTGATTCTGAGATATCTTTTTTGCCACTGCCTCTTAGGTAGTATTTATAGGAGAAATAGGAGGTAGATGTATAACTCATATACCCAACCGCCACAGGAGAAGCCTCTGAAATTTCGCATTTCCGCGGCTTTTCAGGAGAAGCTGGGTCAATCCTGTAGTGGATGAGGCTGCGTTTTGGACTCTGACTTTATCTCGTCGATCCATCAGAAGATATATCCTTAGAATCTTCATTTGAACTCTAGATTTTTAAAAGATAACCTTTTAGATAAGTTGAAAAGCAAGTTATCTCCAAATCTGGATTTAAATTTAAATTCTACCTCTTTATCTTTGACTTGGAGCTTAAGCAACCTGATTTAAGTTGATTTTTTCTTTATCTCAAATTAGGATTGAGATTATCTCTGAATCATTGTCTTCCTCTTGATTTCAAATTGATTTAAATTGAAATCTAAATGTTAATAGGATAATTAGAACCTTCCTTCATCTTATCTTCATATTTAAATAATTGCACACCATAAACAAAAAGAATAGAAAAATTAAATAAAATATAATCAGGGATAAATGTGCAAATGTGACAATAAATATGCAAATATGAAATGTAATCACCTCTAATTTAGACTCTTTCTTCTTCGTTTAGATCTTTGAACAATCAATCTCTAGTATCCTTCTTCTCTACAGAAAGCACACTAGTTCTTCATCAAATCTTCACGACCACTAGTTTTGTACTTTTCAAACTCTCCCTTACCCTTCCTATGATTGGAACCCCTTTCTCTTGCAGTCATCACCTCTGCTGTTGTGCTACTGAAAGAAGACTGTTTGTCCCTCCTCACTTCGTAATTCACAAGAGCAGCTAACACATAACTATAGTTAAGTGATTGTTTACCATTGATCAATGTTAGGATGAAGGTATCATATTCTTCATCAGCAAGAGAATTCCAAAGAATCAACTCTTTGTCCTTTTCTTCAATCGCCACATCCACATTAATCAGGTCTGCAAGAAGTTTCGTGTAGTTATTCATGTGACCATCAATGGCGAGTCTTCTCTTCAAGTGGAAGTGATAAAGCCTCCTCTTCAGATGCAATCGAGTCTTGATGCTCTTCGTCAGATACTTCTTTTCGAGGGTCTCTCAAATCTTCCTGAAAGTTTCATACAACACATGATTCTTGATGTCTTGTATCAAACAAGACATGATGACGCCAAACGCCGTCTGATTCTTCCTATCCCAATCTTTTTCAAAAGTCTCTTCCGGCTTTTTTTCAATCGTACAGAATCTTTGAGGTTTGATGTAGTCAGTGCATCCATTATCTCACACCTCCACATCCCGAAATTGTTCACCCCGTCAAATTTCACGACATCAATCTTTATCAAAAGATAACTCACGAATTTCGCAGATGATTGACTATTTTCGGCCAGCTCAGTAGATTCCTCAAAGTAATGAGAAAAACGATTAGTGAAAATAAATTCAAATATGAATGATCTGATCTTTACCTCCGAAAGAAACTGTAGACAGTTAGTCTCCAAAGCGATTTGCTCCACCCAAATGAAACTCGCCATCAAAACCTGAATCTGATACCACTTATTGAGAATCGAGGAACTCAAGCAACAGAGGATTGCAGCAAGACCGGAGACTAGTCGGTAATTGCATGAGCAAACAAACAAAAGGAAGAAAGCGAGAACATAAAAATTTAATGAGGTTCGGCAATTGCTTACGTCATCGGGGTAGAAGGAGAGAGAGATCTTATTAATTAACCAATTATATGTACAAATACTGGGGACAATTACCCCTCTTTATATAGCCAGAAAATTCTTGAAGAAAAAGAAACCAACGTAGCTGAAAACGGAACAGAAGCGAATTCGGAATCTTAAGAAAACTGCCCAGACCTGACATGCGGTCGACTGGGCGGTCGACCGCGCTTTGTGCACTATCGAATTGCGCTCTGTGCGGTCGACCGCTCCGTGCAGAGCCAGTTTGGCCCTCTGATAGATCGATTGGCTAGTCGACCGGGCGGCGACCGCTACCCTCCTTTCTTCTCGTGCACACTTTTGTGCATGCCCGGTCGACCGGCCCGGCTCTCTGTCTTCGACTGCGTCTGGTCTTTTACCTTCCATCGTTGAACTCTGATCTCTGCGCTATCTTCTTCTATGAGTTTAAAAAAAAAAACTCTACTAACAAGATTTTACACTCTTCTCTAACACTGCTCATATGTTCAAGTCTATAAACTAGTTTGGGTTAAGGATTGCCAAACTATTTTGGTCATCTGGTCCTCAAGTCTCAAAGTGACCGAGGCCTGAGATGACGAGTATGTCATACTCCAAGTGAATTTTCCTACTCTGAATGGTAAACCAACTCTTTGTCACATACTTTACCTACTATAATGCCTCTTCATATATAAGAACTAACAGCGTTATTTAAGTGCACTGCCGAAAAATTCAAAATGCTCACTGTCCTGTTCTGCAAAAGTGTGAAGTTCCAAAACTTGGGGAGCTAACCAAACTAGCATGCGGTACAAGATGTTCTGAGATCAGACTCTTCCTGTCATTGCATCATTCTTTCTTTTCTGTAATCTCTCTCTTCACTCATTAGGGCCTGTTTGTTTCGTTGCAAAACGTCGCAAGTCGTAAGTCGTAAAATGAGAATGGAAAAAATGAACTGTAACAGAAAAAATATATTGTGTTTTACGGTGTTTGGTTGATAAAGTGAAGTGTAAATGAAAAAGTATATTGTGTTTTACGGTGTTTGGTTGATAAAGTGAAAGTGTAAATGGTAAAGTATATTGTGTTTTACGGTGTTTGGTTGGTAATGTAAAAGTGTAAGTGGAAAAGTTGACCACAAAATTAACTGTAGCAGTGATTTAAATATTATAAATACTATTAAATTAAATTTACTATTGCAAATTAAATTGTATTAATAAATTTGAGATAAAAATTAATAATCTTAATATTTTATTTATAACAATAATATTAATAAAATATTAGTATAAATAGTAAAATATTACTAAAATATTAACTAAATAAATAATATAAAATTTTAAGAAAATCTAAAGAACATTAATAAAATTTTAAGAATACTAATAAAATATAAATATTAAAAAATCTTACAACAATAATAAAATATAGTTATAATATTATAATATTAAAAATACTTGAAAATTATTATAATCTAAATTTTATTATAATATTATTGTAATATTATAGAAATATAAAATTAACAAAGTAAAATATAATTATAATTTAATAATAAATTATCATTATAGTATTATTATACTGAATTATTATTACAATATTAACATAATAAAATATTAATATAATAATAAAATATATTATGATATAATAAAGTAATTTTTTATATTAAAAAATAATTAATTAAATATATAGTAATTTTATATTAAAGTATAATATTGTTATATTAATAAAATATTAACTCTAAATAAAATAATAAAAAATGGAATAAGTATTAATAAAATAATAAAGTATTAAATAAAATATTAAATAAAACTATTAAATTAAAATAGTAAAATATTAAATATTAAAACAATATTAAAAACAATAAAAAATTAAAGATTAAAAATATAAAATAATTAAATAATTAAATAAGAAATTGAACACTATTTAAAATATTAAATATTTAATAATATTAAATTATATATTGATTATCAAGTAACTGTTTTGAACTGTAAGTGTACTACAAGTGAGAGTTACATGACCACAAAATTAATTGTAGCAACTGCAAGTGGGAAAAGAAGAGTTGCATTTTGCAACTTGTTTTTCAGCCAAACAAACAACGGAAAATGGAAAAGAAGTTTTACGACTTGCGTTTTGCGACGTTTTGCGGCGAAACAAACACGCTACTTTCTACTACGAGAGACAGTGGCCAGTGACACCAGTTGGTAGATAATTTATTTATATTAGCATGCGCACCAAAAGATCTAATTGAAAACTGATGGTTCCTCCTCTCTTTCCCTCACATTCATCACCTTTTAGACAAGACCACTTACCAAATGTCAAAGTTAAACCATAAGAATTATACATGCACTTGAAAAGATTCATGCATGGACTTTTGGCTCCCACATGCATGCATGCATGTGTGGAGGTTACTGGTTCAAAGCCTTTAACTTTTCCAATCAAGGGTCAAGATTAGAGATACTTACAAATAGCTCCCCACCCTTCATTTTGATTTGTAGAATCTTAGAATTGAGACCAAGTCTAGGGATGATGAGGCTTCTTTTGTGCTTACTTATCTAATTTGTTTATTTATTAAACCCATCGCTTGCTTTCCTCATCTGATTTTTTGAGGAATCTTTGCATGACTGAGATTCAGTAAAAAAAACATTGTTTTCTCTGAGATCATGAGTAGGATTCTTATTATTTTGTTTTATTACTCTTAAGACATAAGTAGCTGCATTATGCTTCTATCAAAGCGCACGATGCGATATAAAATTAAAAGATTCACTCAGTTAACATTGATCATCTACATGTTATTGAAGCTATGTAAGTCAAAACTCAATTATCTTTATGACTTTTACGGATGCATCTAAAAGTTGCAAACTGAAAGTAATATCATGATTCATGATCTCGCCTATTTGGTTATCCCAATGCACAATCCATTCTGATCATCATAATTTACAAGCTTTTGTTCCCGGTTCTTTCCTTGAGAAAAAGAAAAGAAAATAATTTACAGGCTTTAAATTTAAAAACTCGAGTTTTTCCCCTTAAGACTTTTAACTCATGGATCATAAGATTCTTTTAGTTATATTTTCAAAAAGCTTCGATTAAATAGCGATATGATGTACGAGTAAAAAAGTATTCAAAACACATGATTTTAGCTTATAACATTTTAAATAGCATGTAGATCACATTAGCAGAGTGAATCATTTGTCACATCATGCACTATAATAGATAGGCATAATTAAATTAGTTATATTCTTAGAGTACTAAAACGCTTTAAATTTGGATCCAGTGGCACCATCAGTATTCACTACAACTCTTGAAATTTAAAGTTAAATTTAACTTCGGTTTTAAAAAAATCTGATCTGAAAATTTCGAAACCGAGAGAAGTGAGATTTTCTCCGTGACTCTTTTACAAATTTTGTTCGTCTGTCTGTCTTTTCGACGCGAGATAGAGAGAGAGAGAGAGCATGAGAGATCCTTCTTCTTTCCACAATCTCCTCCTCCTCCTCTTTCCCTCGAGCTGCCGCCTCCTCTTCCTCTCTCGCCACAATCGCCGCCTCTCTCGCCGCTGTTCCTCGATTTCCCACCGTCACGGCATACTAGTTAACTCTAGAATACATTAGAGGGAAAAATAGAGTTTGTGATGAATCTGTTTTGCATCCCAATTTTTTTTATGGAATTAGCGAAATTAAGTTTTTTCAAATCCATTTAACTTAGCCCAAGTCCAGCCCACCCTTTAATTCTGTCCAGCCCACGGTCGTTTCATATCGACCCATGGGCAAGCCCAATTCAAAGTAGAGGCTTCTTCATTTTTCGATCCTCCATCAAGCGCGGCTTTTTCGAATTTTCTTCATCCATGATTGATGAAAAGAAGCACACGAAGCAAGTGCAAAAGACCTCTCCAGGTAACTTCATCCACCCACAATTGTAGTTCCCTCCTACATTTTGATAAATTTAATGTTATTTTCTCAACTTTTGCTTTCTGTCGTGCTTTGATCATTGTGTTGGTTTGTTTGAATTTTTACTGAGTTTCTTTAAATTATCGGTTAGGTGTTTTGGTTTTAAGACGAGTTGCATGTCCGTGGGAATTTATTTGTAGAGGTGAATAAGAACCAGGTATATTTGTGTACGCTCGGATGGTGTTTGATTGAATGCCCAAAAGGAATATTTGTAACTTTGAGATCAAATTACCTCATAGACTTTTGTGCCTCTTGGAGCCTTCTATAATCTGACCATATGTTGTTTAACCCTCATCGATAAACAAGCTGATATCTTGGAGTGAGGAGAGGGTAAATAAAACAGAGATTATTAGACTTGGTATCGACTTTATCACTTTAAATAGATTGTGGCCTCATGTTGCTTTGTGAAGGTGTATATCCACTTTGAATATTCTTGAATAGTAGAAGCTTCTTGTTTTACTCCATTCTTTTTTCTATAGTAGATGCTTCCTAAGATGATGAGATATTGTATGAATAATATCAAAAGTTGGTGATTGGTATACGTTGCATTTGCTAAGATCTTCCAGAAAAGAAAGAAAGAAAGAAAGAAAGAAAGAAAAAACTATCTAGTGCTTGAGATCTGTTTGTGTAGCATTGACTAACGAGTTGAAAGACGGAACCAATCTTTAGCAAGCAACGTGGAGCGGGAAATGTTAAGGTTTGAGTTCCCCACCGAAGTTCTCTCTCCTCTGCACGCCATAAGATCGACAACCTCAAGCACGCAAGATGAGAAATCACATACAAGAGAAGAAGAACACTAGATTTAATGTGGTTCGATCACTCAGTCTTAGCCTACATCCACGGGGGAACATCAATGTGAAATTCACTATAAGAAAGGAGAACAATTACAAGAGTACAATAGAATCAAATTTCTCTATCATCTCACCCTCTCCCTCTCATCTAATTGTTTCACATCCTCTCCAAAAGCCATCCCTCATCTAACATATACGAGATTATATATAGTGCTAAAAAACCTAACACTGTTTAATACTTAATGATAGCCCATACCACTAAGTGATTCTGGCCCAAAGGCCCATTGGGCACAAAGCCCACCTGGATGCTAAGCCCAACGTTAGTTGTAGATACACCATGATTTTTCTTTCATCAATCATTGTTGTAGAACAACCAGTATATTGACGCTTGTCAGATTCATTGCTATGTTGTTGATGATCTCAACCGATGCCAGCTCCACTAATATCCACGATGATCTCATCATGTCACAACTAGTTTGTCGCAACTCTGACTTGTACCCATTCTTAGTGATTACCGTCGATTCCTCATTAATCCGTACAAACCTTCTCCAAAGATTGGAATCTCTTGATCCACATCCTCCAATGCATCTAGAACATTGAAAAATATAGAGTTTGACTCTTGGATTGCCCGAATCGGCTTCCGATTCATCAATCCATGTCTCGAATTATTCTTGCCATTGATTGCTATCACAACCCTTTCTATTTCAGCCACTCACTATTGTGTTTGCTGTTTGAAGCTTGCAACAGACCCTAGCACAACTTTTTCCTCTCCCCTATGTGAAAACCATCACATGAATTCACTTCTATCCATCCATTAGATTCATTGATGCCCCGTGTTTGTCCTGCACAAGGGATCCCACACGATCTAGTCTCCTTCCTCTCAGGTACCACAAAAAAACCTTACACAAGCCAAACACGCTGTTATTCTTCACCATGACCTCGTCACTGGCTCCTACATCACGCGCACCTTCGCACTGTCGCCTGAACGCTTCTGCAGTGCCTCTCACGCAAACTCAAGGTCAGCTCTAGCCACTGCAATCTTTGATATGCAGTCATGAAGATCATACTCCTTGCATAATGCATTGCACAGTATCGATCTGATCGTCAACGAGCCTTCGACGGCTCCACCTTGTTCGATGTACTCTAACATTCATTTATCTATCCCTTGCAATATATCTGAACTTTTCCTTCTTCTTCCTCGGGCGATCACCGATCACGATCTCAGACTTCCACAAACTCATCCATCTTGTATGCCTGAGCACGAATCCATCGTTGTAGCTTTGATACAATTTGTTAGGGATTGAGTTCCCTGCCAACGATCTCTACACGCTGTGAGATCGATAACTTCGAGCACACAAGATGAGAAATGACGTATAGGAGAAGAAAACACCATATTTAATGTGGTTTAGCTGTCCCACCTCGACCTACATCCACAGAACATCATCGATGTGAAATCTACGATGAGAAAGGAAAACAATTACAAGAGTAAAAACGAACCAAGTTTCTCTCTCATCTCATCCTCTCCCTCTCATCTCATTAATTCACTTCCTCTCCAAAAGTCACCTCTCATGTAAGAGAGATCAAACATAATACTACAAAGAAGTCCTAACACCGTCACGCTTAATGATAGCCCATACCACTAAGTGATTCTGGCCCAAAGGCTCATTAAGCACAGAGTTTGCCTGTATGCTAACCTGATACGAGACAAAAGTAGCGGGGGCAATAGATAAGGGTAAACCTGTTTACCCAAAAAATAGGGTAAGGATAAGGGTTATTACCAATTTACTTAAATGGGTAGGGTAAGAGTTAGAGTCTATTACCTGTTAATATATACGGGTAGGGTAAGGGCAAGAGTCTATTCTTACCCGTTTACTCGTTTAAAAAAATATTATTAATTCGGAATAGGACAAGTCTTAGATTCTCATGAACATATTGCATAGTTAGAATATTTTGTGACGTTGCTTTCCTAGTTCTTTTCTTTGTTGGACGTTTATGTGCGCCACCTAATTTTAATTTAGTAGAATCAAGAACGAGAATTTTTATGTAAATTACTCTATTTACCCTACAGGGTAAAGAATTTTTTTTATTCGTTACCCTATAGGGCAGGGTAAAGATAATTTAAGAATTACCCTATAAGGTAAGGGTAAATGGTTGACTACTTAGGTTAAGGGTAAGGGTAAAACCTTTACCATACCTTACCCTACCCAATGCCTAGACACAACCCAATAGGAAATGCATGACTACTTGTCATATAAAAATGTGCAAACTGTTAGTGATGTAAAACAGAAGGATCGCAATCACTTTCAAACTAAAATTGGGAACTAGAATTTAAAAAGAAGAAATAAAAAGATAAATTTGGGTTAAGAAAAAACCGGATAGATTTAGGCTTCACACCTTGCACCTCGGGTTTCACACCCTTGCGCCACGGGCTTCACACCCTAATCTTAAGAACTCAAAACCTTAAAAAAAGTTAAATAAAAAATTTTAATTTATTCATTGTCTACTGATAATAGAAGTCTGGGACTTATTTATAGGCTTTACAAAATAGCACTTAAGAAGATAATTGATATGGTATTAAACACCACATAAAAAATAATTAATCTCAAAATAAACTAAGGCATAGAAAACAACTAGCCATGGTGATGTCCTCATCATTTACTAAACTGATATAAAACGAAAAGATCACAATCACCTTCAAACTAAAATTGGAACTAGGGTTTAAAAAGAAAAAAAATAAAAATAGAAATTAGAGTTTAAAAAAATAGGATATATTTGGACTTCGCATCCCATGCACCATAGCTTTCACACTCCTTGCGTCACGGGCTTCATACCCCAATCTCAAGAACTCAAAAGCTTAGAAAATTTAAACTAAAAATTTAATTTCTTCATTGTCTATTGATAATATAAGTCTGGGGCTTATTTATAGGGTTTACAAAATAACATTTCTAGGAGATAACCGATATGGTTCTAAACACCACATAAAAGAAAATTAATTAATCTCAAAATAAACTAAAGCATATCAAACAACTAGCAATGGTGATATCCTCATCATTTCCCCTGGGGTGGGAGAAACACGACCCTATCGAGCGAGGGCACCCCTCATGAAGTATCTCAATCGGGCTATGGTGGTGGTCATGGCAGCAACACTTGTGCATCACATCGAGATCAAGGTAGTGGAGGTGGGAATAGTGTCTGTGACATACTGACTGCAGTCGATGGTACCTCGAAAAAGATACATGTAGCATAGAAAGGCAACTCAGCTCCACTGAAAACTAACCCACATACCAAGACACCAATCTCCTGTAAACCTGTCTCCTATAGAAAAATCTGTAATGAGTCGTACACATCAGACAATCTCAAGAAAAATGAGGCCCTTATAACTGTCAAAGATGATATTAGCTCTATAATAGGCTCTACTGAAAGATTTACAATGGTCTCAATAGGCAGCTCTACAACTTATGTCGGCTGTGAGAAAATCTTTTCTTGCAGTGACACCAACTCAGCAACAATTTCAAACCCTGGCTCTGGCTTATCATCAACTTCTGGCTCTGGTTCTGGATTTTCAACAATCTCTACCATCTTGCTTTTTAGAACTTTTACCATGCCAGTGAGGATCTCCTTACATTCAGCGTTCAGATCACTGAATTGCGGGCTCTCGAGGTGTGGAACATACCGAGTACGAGTAAGACCAACAAATCTAGATAGTTGATATGACTGTCTTCCCACCACCAATAAGCTTCTCCAACCAGCTTCATTTGAGCATAATAGAACTTTTGCACAGGTGTCAAGAAGAAATATCTAAAGAAATTTTCAAGTTGAGTTTCTCACTTTTCATACCCATCATTAGGGTGAGCACCAAATCAAAAAAATCGTCCGAACCGGCCGATTTAGTCTGTTCGGTTTACATAAAAAATCAGGTCGGATCTGTTTAACTTTTTTCAAAATTCGGTTGATCGGAAACTGAAGTCTCTCTTCATGCTTCAAACACACACCAAAAAGCTGAAGCCCACAAGTCAAGGCCCATCTTTCTTTACTCTCTTTCCTTTCATTTTTCCCTTTTTCAGTTCAGCCCGCAAGCCTAGGCCCACTACATCAACCCCAGCCTCCCTCCTTTTCTCTCTTTTCATTTTTTGAGCCAGAGACCTGAAAGATCACCTAGAGGGGGGGGTGAATAGGTGATTATGCTAATCTATGAACACAATGCGGAATTAAAAACTTAATGCAATACACTCAAGTGCAATCAACAAGTGATGCACACACAACCAAGCCAAGCAATATGAATGCACAATATGAATAGTTGCAAGGCACAAAGTAAAGAGAGAGATAGAGAGAGAGTCAATGGATCAAGCGCAAACAACAAGATATGTTTCGAGGTTCGAGCACCCAGCTCTACATCCCCGCCTTCGACACACGAAGATTTTCAATCCACTAGCAAGTCCACAAAGAACTCTCACAAGGAGTACCCAACTCCTCTCTTTACAACCACAACCTCCTCCTTGAGGCAAGCTCCAATCCAACAAACAATCACCTCACAACCCGAGGGATTAGCACAAAGCAAACACAAGGATCACCTCACAACATGAGGGATACAACCCAAGGCACAAAGCCAAACAAGATTGGGTTTTTAACTTGGTGGTCTAAACAACAACCACAAACAATCTCTTTCTTCCACACAAAAATCCTATAGAAAAGATAGTAGATTTTAGCTCAAGTGTGGAGAAAACCAAGGGATTTGAAATCAGCAACTCAAAGAAAATCTTTGGGAAATAATAGAAATGAAGATAGTGAAGTTCAAACAAAAGCTTTTCCCAAAATCCCTTTTCTTTGATTTTTCAAACCCTAATAAAAACACCAAAAGATTGTTCAATTTGAATCCAAAAACCTCTTTTGATGCTGTGAAAACACCAGAGAGTAAGAAAAATTCGCACAAAAAATCTTTTTGAAAAACTCTTTCCAATGGGGGTATTTATAGACCCCAGAAAAATATAGCCGTTGGCAGCAGAAAAAGCCAGAATTACACTGCCGGTCGACCGTTCCAACGGTCAATTTCTGCCCGTTGGCAGCTGCCGGTCGACCGCCCCGGTCGACCCAAACAAACAGAGAGCTCTGCTCTCAGTCCCGGTTGACCCGGACGGTCGACCGTCCCATGTCTGCCAAACGTGCACAGATCTGTGCACGTCGGTCTCTCTCAGTCCCGGTCGACCCGGACGGTCGACCGTCCCATGTCTGCCAAACGTGCACAGATCTGTGCACGTCGGTCGACCGACCCGGTCGACCGACTTCAAGCCAAGTCGACTTGTCAGAAGACTAGTCGACTGGTTGAAGCCTGGAACAGAAAACTGGATTAGAAAAACAGTTTAAAAATATTTTGAAAAATCTTTAAACACTCCTAAAAATCACCAAAAATAGTTTTATCATTTTGCATTGATATATTAACATGTGGTAAAAAGTTTAGCTCAAATATCAATCAATATGAACTATTTTTGTCTCTTATCATTTTTACCAAAAACAAAAACTGTATTTTCTAAATCTCGAATTTTCCAAATGAAAATCTGATTTTACCAAAAACTCTTCCAAATACAAAAACATGATATTAAACAACTTTGAAGCATGATGCATATGGATAGAAATCCATGAAGCAAATATATATCATAGTTTTTGTCCTTAATTCCAAAATATGTTTTGACAAAATACCAAAACATAAAACACATGAATATGAAAGTCAAAACTAAGTTTGTCTAGGAAATTAAGCATGCATGTATATAGAACAAATCATATATACATTAAACTATGTAAACTTGTTTTGATCTATCTATTCATGAAAACCAAGATCGGTTAAACCTAAAACCGATAAACCGAAAACCAATATTCAAAACATGAAACGTGTGTGTTGTGAACTTGAGCATTATCATACTATTCTAATCTTTACAATTTGGATCTAAATACAAAACTAAACTAGGTACCGAAGTCTTCTTGTAGAGCGCAATCTCCAAGTCGACTCGATCCAAAACTCCTTGATCCACCGAGCAAGTGCTATATATAATCTTTGACGCTCGGGCTCTTGAATCAACATGTGAGAGCTTCCAAATCATCTTGTTGAAGCTAATCACCACTAATAACTTGATTAATGATCTGAAACTAAAATCACAAGATTATTAGTACACATAACTACATGAGTTAATCATCATCAAAACTAGAGTGGAAGGCCTTTTGGCCAACAATCTCCCCCTTTTTGATGATGACAAAACTCATGGAGTTATATATGCATGGATTAAAGTTAAGCTTCAAAGAAGCTCCCCCTTAACTCATGCATAAACAAATAAACATAATGAATATGCAATGAAGGCTCTTAAACATGAATCATGAAACATGCATATCTATGCATAAACAATAAAAGGTTCTAGATACCAATGAAATGTTTAAAACAAAACATGCTCTAGATACCAATTACAAAACATGCTCTAGATATCAATTAAAATTAAACTAAATTAAACTTAATATATGCAAAACATAAACATGCATATATAAACAAAAATACTTCTCCCCCTTTTTGTCAATCATCAACAAAGGGGTAAAGGCTAAAACAAAACAAAATCTTCTCCTCTTTTAATACAAAGAATCAATCTTCGATGAGGGGTAAAACAAAACCAAATCAACAAATCTTTCTTTCCCTTTTTGTTCGAAATAATGAATTAATGAGGGGTTAAAAGCAATAAAACAATGTTCTCCCCTTTTGTCTAAAACAAAAACAAAGTCAATTAGGGGTAACTATCAATTAAGATATCAATTGAAAATATGTCAAAGAATAGCATCTTGATACCAATTGAAGGGAAACAAATAGCAAAAAAAATTGATACCAATTTTAAGCAAAACACATGAAAATCTTGATACCAATTTGAAATTAAACATAATTAATTTTGAATGTCTAAACACAAATATTTTGATACCAATTGTAAATAATTTTCATTTTGAACACATGATACCAATTTGAAATTTTCAATCATAAAGTAAGGGAGTGGGAATCAAATACCAATTGAAAAACAAAATCAAATTTTCTCCCCTTTATGAAATACCAACAAAAATTATACGTAGGCTTGTAATAAGATACCAATTGAAAACTAAATCAATTGAAATAAAGTTGAATCTCAAGCTCTAGCATAAACAAAATTTGTGAAAATTTATATCTTAAGCACAAATAAAACAAGTATATGTGTATGAAATAGAATGAGTACCAATCACCAATAGATGATACCAATTGAAAATATACATACACAATAAACATATGAGTATACAAAAAAAAATCAAAGTGATACAATTGAAAGAGTTCAATGATACCAATTGACATAACAATAAGTTCTCAAGTGTATGCATCATATTACTATTCCTCCCAATCATGGTTCAAGTTTTAAATGATTTTTATTTAAAGCATACATGAACATGATCTCCCATCCATCCTCCCATTGAAGGTAGGGTTTTCAAAAATAGATTTGAAAATGTAGTATGTTTGAAAATCTCTACCATAGTGAAGAATACGAACTAGTTATAAGAAAATTTTTTAAACTAGTACGAAATCCTTCGAGCAAGGAATAAAACAAAATTGTTTTTCATGAAACACATGTAAATCACATGATCAGTAAACACTCAAAGTCCATAAAGCTCATATCATAGTCTCATGAAAACAAATCATGAGTAAACTAATAAAGTGAGTGTACAAGTAAAATGTGACACATATTAACATGAAAATATTCAATTAGGCTCATATGAAATTCCTTGAAAACATGAAATTCATCTAGGATGTGAAATCACCAATTGAAATCATCTTAAAAGCATGAAATTCATTATAAATGAGAAATCACCTAGCAAACATGAAACTCATCCAAACGATTTAAACTTCAAGGCATATGTATGTCATGTACAAACTAAAATATACATACATATCCTAAACATAATGAGTCCACAAAAGTATATGCATGAAGGCACGTGGCTCAAGGATGTATATGTATATTCAATAGTTTGGATATGATAGACATATACATGAAGTTAAAAACAAATAAACACGAAATCAAGAAAAACTTAATTTTCACCAAAACTAATTTCATTTCAAGGTATATGTATGAATTGTCAACACAATAAGTATACATACATATCCCCAAACACACTTGAGTCCATATATATAGATTTGCATGAAAGGCAAATGACTCAAAGGGTATACATGTATATCTTAAGGTTTGACAAAATAAACATATACATGAAATGAAAACTCATACTCATAAAACAAATCCAAAAATAGGAATACAAGTTTAAAATGCATGAATCATCAAAACTAGGCTATACTAGCACATTTAATGGGTACAAATAGGCATTCAAGTACAAACATATATAAAGATTTATTTGTAGCCCACTATATGTACAAGTATAAATCCTACTCTTAATGAAAACTAACATCTAAACATATATTCAAATCATGAAGCACGAAACGGGACATAAATCATCATTACAAACATAAAACGATCATTATGTAAATCCACATGCTATTAGAGCTATGAAGTGCATAATAGCTAAACAAATGGAGAGAACACAACATATGGGTCCATATAAACATGGGTGATCTCATAAGCTATACATGCATGTCAATGGTCTAATAGACATGGCATTTAATATACTCATCAAAACAAAACATGAGTCATCAAAAACAAAACATCATAAATATCCATATGATCATTATGTATATGCATGTGCATTAGATCAGGGCATACATGATAGTACTAAACAAGGTGAAACACAAAGATAAGATTCATATAAAACATGGATGTCTCAAGTAACCAAACATGTAAACACAACTAATTAACATGACATAAGCATAATGAACGATAAAACATGACATGCTATAAATTGATGAACATGAAAAACATGCATAATAAAAACGGGAGTTAGAGAATGATACCAAAACCGATGAAGGTGCATCTCTAGTTCTCCAAACCAATGGTGGTCCTCCCACCAAATCCCCTTGAGAGTGAAGCAATCAAATGGTTCTCTTTTAGGCTTAGAACGCATCCACCTCAAGGCACCAATACTCTCACGTGATGCGAGAGCTCCCACCTACATCAAAAGTCAAGGAGGCGGTTTTTGGTACCCATTTCCTTATTGGTCCACGGGGGTTAGTATATTTTCTAACCCAAACAAGATTACTTGCTAAATTTTCAACATGTAAGAGATCATAACAAAATCTAGCAAGATGACCTTTTCGGCCACAATGTGTACAAGTGTACACATGAGCATACATGTTATGGTGGTGACCGTGGAAAGCATGTGTATGCCGTGTAGGGTGTGTATGCAAAGATGGACCTTGTTTCTTGCGAACCAATGTTTCCAAACGTGAATGATTCAATGTGCATTGGCTCAAACTGGAGCCCAAACAATCAACACTTTTCTTCAAAACATTTATATCTTTTTCAATACTTGAAGATAAAGTGGAGCATGCAATAGGTGTGCAAGAAGAAGAAGCTATATTATCATGGCACACATGAGAATCTATATCAATTTTCAAAGATTCATTTTTCTTCAAAACCAAATCCAATTCTTTTGTAATAGAATCAATTTTATTTTTCAAAGAAAGGTTATCTTTAAAAGTAAGATCCATTTTGAAGATAAAATCTCATTGTGCTTCACAACATCATCACAATCATTTTTGCCTTTTAAAACATCAATCTCATTAAGGGCAAGGTCTAGTTGAGATCTTAGTGAGTCACGTTCACTAGTGATCTCTTCCTTCTCTTGCAAAACCGATTCAAAATTAGAACACAAATCCTTAATTCATTTTTCAAAGCAAGGTTGTCCTCTTTCAAAAGATTGTGTTTTTCCATAAAATTTTCAAGCTTTTGAGCAAGTTCCAAATTCAATGTTTGAACTTCAAAACAACCATGGCAATAGGAACTAGAGTTATCATCTAATTGAGTGTCCGATTGTACCTCAAGGGACTTTTTCCTTGGACCATGAAGTAATGCTCTTCGGACTTTTCTCTCTTAGATCTTCTCATCTTGTTGATAATCCTTGGAAGCTCGGGAGACGTCAATAAGCTCCAAACTGCAAAAGCCGAGTCATAACGATCAAAAACCGGTAAAAGATGTTCACTAAGAGATGCTCTAAGTGCTCTAAGTGCTAATGCATTTGCCTTTTTATGCTTGCTACTATTAGGGAATGATTCCATAGTGGAGACTTGATAAACTAGATGTCCTAGTCTTTTCAAATGGCTACTCATATTGGCCTTCCAAGCATCAAGTCTAATATGGTCAAACATAGGAGGGCTATCCATGAGAGCAAACTAAATGAGTGCAAATGAATAATGTAAATGAAGATTAGCAAACCAAGATCTCACTCCTAGGTGGTTAAACCTAAATATCAGGAGCACTAGCTCTGATACCAATTGAAAGATCACCTAGAGGGGGGGTGAATAGGTGATTATGCTAATCTATGAACACAATGCGGAATTTAAAAACTTAATGCAATACACTCAAGTGCAATCAACAAGTGATGCACACAACCAAGCCAACCAATATGAATGCACAATATGAATAGTTGCAAGGCACAAAGTAAAGAGAGAGATAGAGAGAGAGAGTCAATGGATCAAGCGCAAACAACAAGATATGTTCGAGGTTCGAGCACCCAGCTTTACATCCCCGCCTTCGACACACGAAGGATTTCCAATCCACTAGTAAGTCCACAAAGAACTCTCACAAGGAGTACCCAACTCCTCTCTTTACAACCACAACCTCCTCCTTGAGGCAAGCTCCAATCCAACAAACAATCACCTCACAACCCGAGGGATTAGCACAAAGCAAACACAAGGATCACCTCACAACTTGAGGGATACAACCCAAGGCACAAAGCCAAACAAAGATGGGTTTTTAACTTGGTGGTCTAAACAACAACCACAAACAATCTCTTTCTTCCACACAAAAATCCTATAGAAAAGATAGTAGATTTTAGCTCAAGTGTGGAGAAAACCAAGGGATTTGAAACCAGCAACTCAAAGAAAATCTTTGGGAAATAATAGAAATGAAGATAGTGAAGTTCAAACAAAAGCTTTTCCCAAATCCCTTTTCTTTGATTTTTCAAACCCTAATAAAAACACCAAAAAGATTGTTCAATTTGAATCCAAAAAGCTCTTTTGATTGCTGTGAAAATACCAGAGAGTAAGGAAAAATTCGCACAAAAAATTTTGAAAAACTCTTTCCAATGGGGTATTTATAGGCCCCAGAAAAATATAGCCGTTGGCAGCAGAAAAAGCCAGAATTACACTGTCGGTCGACCGGTCCGGTCGACCGTCCAACGGTCAATTTCTGCCCGTTGGCAGCTGCCGGTCGACCGCCCCGGTCGACCCAAACAAACAGAGAGCTCTGCTCTCAGTCCCGGTTGACCCGGACGGTCGACCGTCCCATGTCTGCCAAACGTGCACAGATCTGTGCACGTCGGTCTCTCAGTCCCGGTCGACCCGGACGGTCGACCGTCCCATGTCTGCCAAACGTGCACAGATCTGTGCACGTCGGTCGACCGACCCGGTCGACCGACTTCAAGCCAAGTCGACTTGTCAGAAGACTAGTCGACTGGTTGAAGCCTGGAACAGAAAACTGGATTAGAAAAACAGTTTAAAAATATTTTGAAAAATCTTTAAACACTCCTAAAAATCACCAAAAATAGTTTTATCATTTTGCATTGATATATTAACATGTGGTAAAAAGTTTAGCTCAAATATCAATCAATATGAACTATTTTGTCTCTTATCATTTTTACCAAAAACCAAAAACTGTATTTTCTAAAACTCGAATTTTCCAAATGAAAATCTGATTTTACCAAAAACTCTTCCAAATACAAAAACATGATATTAAACAACTTTGAAGCATGATGCATATGGATAGAAATCCATGAAGCAAATATATCATAGTTTTTGTCCTTAATTCCAAAATATGTTTTGACAAAAATACCAAAACATAAAACACATGAATATGAAAGTCAAAACTAAGTTTGTCTAGGAAATTAAGCATGCATGTATATAGAACAAATCATATATACATTAAACCATGTAAACTTGTTTTGATCTATCTATTCATGAAAACCAAGATCGGTTAAACCTAAAACCGATAAACCGAAAACCAATATTCAAAACATGAAACGTGTGTGTGTGAACTTGAGCATTACCATACTATTCTAATCTTTACAATTGGATCTAAATACAAAACTAAACTAGGTACCGAAGTCTTCTTGTAGAGCACAATCTCCAAGTCGACTCGATCCAAAACTCCTTGATCCACCGAGCAAGTGCTATATATGATCTTTGACGCTCGGGCTCTTGAATCAACATGTGAGAGCTTCTAAATCATCTTGTTGAAGCTAATCACCAACTATAACTTGATTAATGATCTGAAACTAAAATCACAAGATTATTAGTACACATAACTACATGAGTTAATCATCATCAAAACTAGAGTGGAAGGCCTTTGGGCCAACAAGACCTAGAGCCCCAACTCCTTTCTTTATTTTTCAAGTCATATCCCTCTAGGCTCCAGCAGCGGCGAGCGGCGGCGAGCTCGATGAGGATGACAATGAGCTCGGCACGAATGCTCGGGGAGGATGACACCAGCTCGGAGAGGACAACTCTAGGACGATGACGACGAGGAGCTAGGAAAGGATGACTTTAACTTGGGGAAGACGGGGACAAGCTCGGGGAAGATGACGAGACAACGTAGCCGTGGCGGTTGAAACCGAAACCAACCAGAAAATATCGGTTCGATTTCGGTGCGGTTGCGCTCCAACTTTGGTACGGTGCGGTTGCGAATTTTTGGCAAAATCCGCACCGCACCGCACTGCACCGTTTCTCGCCCCTACCCATCACGATCATTAAAACCCCAAACGGGAGAGTTGCATACATATCTCTTTAATTTCTTTTCATCACCATCAATATATATGTATTTATCACAAAAATAAAACCTCATGAATAAAACTCAGTGCATAAAGATTAAAGGTTACCAAGAATCTCAGTGGCTTGAAATGGACTCAAATTGGGCTGAAAATGTGACTTGAAATGCAGATTTTCTACTGCAGGGACAATACCGCCACCAAACACGGGCTCGCTGAGATTGGATCTACTGCTCTAGTACTATGAATTCTCTTAAGTGGCTCGAGGCTCGGTCATGAACCCAACGCTTCAAATAGAGCTCGAAATGAGCTCCAAACGGACGAGTTCGGGGGTGGGGGATGAACAGTAATCGGGGGTGATTATTGTTCACAGAATAGTAATTGGTCGATTTCTGTTCACGGAAAACTAATCAGAACAATTCCTATTTTTAAAGAGTAGATCTAGGGTTTGGGTTTAGATCTGGAAAGTGGAAGACGCCAGGGTTTGAAGAAAAGAAGAATTTTTTTTGAGCAAGCTAGGATTTTGGATTTAGATCTAGGGCTTAAAGAAGGATTTTTTTAAAGAGGATTAGAACCAAAGCTCTGATATCAAACTGATATAAAATGGAAGGATCACAATCACCTTCAAACTAAAATTGAGAACTAGCGTTTAAAAAAAGAAATAGAAATAGAAATTAGGGTTTTAGAAAAGAACCAGATAGATTTAGGCTTCACACCCCTTACACCACGGGCTTCGCACCGCAATCTCAAGAACTCAAAGGCTTAGAAAATTTAAACTGCAAATTTTAATTTATTCATTATCTACTGATAATAGAGGTCTGTAGCCTATTTATAAGCTTTACAAAATAGCACTTTTAGGAGATAACCGATATGGTACTAAACACCACATAAAAAAAACAACTAATTTCAAAATAAACTAAAGCATAGAAAACAACTAGCAATGTGATGCCCTCATATGTCAGTTTTTGAATCTTAATTGAGTAATATAGATTGAGCACTTGGAAGCCATCACGTTTAGTCCTACATGGGATAGGGGACTATAGTCTTCTGGGTTTATATTGAAACATATGAAGATCTCCTCTTGGTATCAAGTGTGGGGGTTGTACACGCACCTGGTGCAACCTAACCTATAGGAAAAGGTCTGATCCGGGAATGTATCTATCCGCACGTATATTGCACGGGGGTTGCAAATCCCTGATTATGTCCTGCGCGGGTGTGCCTGCGTTTAACTTTGTTTTGCCACTCATTTATCAATTATTTTTTATTTTTATTATTATTTTTTCAGATGAGATGCTACACGAGCAAGGCTTATTGTCATATCTCAAGGTTAGATCGTCGCGAACCGGCTTGTCCGTGCCTCGATAAGTCCATGTTCTGAAACATCATTTTTCTTCTGTTTATTGTGCATCTTATGGGCCTGCTTTCATTATTTCCATTGCAAACTTTCATATATGGTAAAGAAAGAGTGTACATAAATAGATAGATACTTCTGTGCTCACACACATTTCTTGTAATGCAACATATAACATTTACATATATTCTAAAGATTAGCATATGATACATTCCTATGACTTTGCACAAGGAACAAACCTTTTTTTAAAACTTTGTACGGAAGTGTTTAATGCATCTCAATCCGTTTACCGATACAACTCAACTCATCATAATTTGATACATACCAATATTTGGACATCTTTTTCTACTGAAGTGTAGTCTTTGATATGTAACTGGCAGTAAATAAAATCACGAACATGTAATGTTCGCAAAGAAGTATTTGAGAAATAATGAACATGTGTTAAGAGCAAGGTTCTAATATCAGATATCGGGATCGTATCGGATGGGGTTTTTTCATATCAGATATCGGATATCGGAGATATCGGGGATACGCGCGCATATCGGGCGTTCATATCAAACACTATATATTATGAAATATTGATAACTAAAAGTTAGTTTAATGTCATAGATATCATCTACCTAATAAAAATGATATAATATGCACGCAAAGACAGTAAAAAATAATGTACATTTGTGTGCAGTCGTGCAATAAATAAGTTATTTCATATCGGGCAATATATCGAGCGATTTGTCAGCCGATATCGGGCGATTTATCGGCCGATATTTCAAATATCGACCGTTTTTTGCTGCAAACGATATGACGAACAATTTCCCCATATCGTATCCGCAGCAGGCAAAAAGGAGATATCGGACGATATCTCGGCTGATTCGGTCGATATTTAAAACAAGGGTTAAGAGATGTCTTAGGAGTGTTAGAAATTAAAATTAAAATTATAAAATTGAGGATATATTTGAGAAGTGTTCATGAAGCATCGAAGTTCACACGTAAAAATTTATAGTAGATGATCCATAATACATAGAGTATGATGTCCTTGAAGGGAAGATAGGCAACCTATAGAGTGCAATCTCATGAGAGAAATACCTTTAGGGAAATCATAAGAAATTTCCTTGGCAAGGATTTACACGGACATTCAACCATTTCCACTTCTGTTGCCTGCACTACCATTAAATCAACATGTCAAGTGTGTTATTGCCACCTAGAGTCTTCATCATGGATTCATTCATCTAGATGTTTCGATTTAGTCCCCACTCTATATACAATGAAGATCTAGTTTTAATATCCTTGTCATTACACCAAACTCTAAAGTTGTAGTGAGGGTTGAGGGTTATGTTTTATATTCTAATACGTCCCCATAGGTTGATCGTCCTCTTTATAGACTGAAATCTAGGCTTTTGCTCTGAAATCAATTTAAAGTCTTTACCACTGCAGAAGTTATTGTGAGGGTTGGGAGTAGTGTTTCTGTATTTAAATAGTAGTAATTTAATAGAAGCTTCTGGATGGTTATTGGAGGTAGTCAAGCATCTTCAACATAAATGTTGATTATTATGGTAAGCTTTATACCATTACCATTGATGGAGACAACTTGAAAAGTGTCGTGTTGAGAGTTGGTTGAAAATCTGAATTTAAACCTGGAAAGGAAATTGCATTCTATCAACTAGCATAGCTAAAATAATCATGCAAGGTATGTGGTTAAGTATTAATGAATCAACGACTTCTCTACTGAAGGAAAATTTGAGGAAAGGATTGTATATGTTGTCCAATCTCATCTGGCCATATTTTTCTTGGATGTCCATTACACTTTAATCAATGTGCTCACCCATAGGAGGGCAAGTAATACCCTCAAGCATGTTACGAAGATGTTCATGCTCTGTCTTATGCCCAGTGTTTTAAATGTGGCCGACATTTTCAAAATATCGGCCGACATTTCATTTTCAAGCCTTCACCGCCACGACATCCCCACCCTCATTTGAAATGACGTTTTGAAAAATGTCGGCTAACATTTCGGAAAAATCCAATATGTCAGCCGACATTTTGGGAAGTGGGCACCATTTTGTTGCAAGGATTTTCACTTTCTAGTCTCTTCGAAGTTCAACAAGCCCTCTACACCTCTCATTATCTGAATCATGAATTGTCTTGATAAACATTCTCCTCTTGTATAAACTAGTGGGTACTCCAGTGGATCGGGGGGGGGGGGGGGTGTTGGGTTTGTTTCTAATCTAAGCAAACATCTAATTAAAAGCACACAATAAATATAAGCCTCTCAATGAGAAATAGAAGCAACTACGTATGGTTCTCTCTCTTCTTTCCCCCCTTTTAGTATCGCAAATAATTCTAAGAAAATCACCGATCAATAATAGTCAATACCTATCATGGAAGAAATTAAACAGTAAATCAAATAGCCGCTTTATTTATTGGCATAAAAAGCTCCAGTAGAAAACTGCGATTCAAACAATACTGTGACGACACAACACACGAACAAGAGTTCACTTGGGGAGGATGTTTTTTTGGAAAAATGTGATATATAAAATATACAGTAAGAAACCCCGCCTGCTGATTCTCCTTATAGAGGAAATGCTTAAAACAAGTTAATTAACTTCTTATATTTATTTGAAGGGTTACATATAACTTTTGTTTTCCATTAGATACAGTTTTTGTGGCATATTTTCAAATTTATCAAATGGTACAATTTGGTATTATCAACAAAGTGTTAGTTTATTATCGGATCAGACAGGCAAGGTCCAACATCGGTTCATGTCGTGTCCAACTTTGTTTGTGTGTTGGACATGGATATGGGTCCCGATTTAAAAACGTGTGCTTTATAGGTTAGTTATTATGATGATCTTGTAGATTCTACTTGCTTGAAAGGTGAATTTTATCAGAAATAGTAGTGATTACCTCCCAAATGAACAATAACCCATTAAATGATAATGGACATACAACTATTACTTTTTTTGTTGGTTAGTATTTATTTTTTGTCTCCTAGATGGCAGTGTCATGTCCTCCATCAGCGATGGAGGCATTGAAGTCAACTTTGGCGTGTGAATCATTGAAAACTCTGGATGAAGAATCCCTGATGTGACGTGTGCATATGTGAGACGCAAGATATAAGGTGGGTTAGTTGAGTCTAATTCAAGTTTTGTTGTTTAAAATCCTTATTATTTTGTTCTCTCTAAATTGTTCAGCAGGTAGTCATCATTACTGTGTCCCAAATCTGATGAAGGTTAGGTGGAATGTCATGGGGATGATCTTGAGTATATAAGGATTTGCTGCTCCACCTAGAAGGCTAGTCTTTTGGGATGGTGCCCCGAGCCCTTACAAATGGTATCAGAGTCATGCCCCGAACTTAGTCGTGTGTGTGGGTGATGCTCGATCCCCCCAGGGCGCTCGATCCCCCTAGGACGCAAAAGGCGCAGTAAAAGTCCCTGTAAAGCTAGTTGGGCTCTCGAGATCGATAGCAGAGTCCTGCTTCACATAAGATGTGCCTGTAAATGCGGTGAAGAGAGGAGTAATAAGCTGCAAGTTTTGCTTCACGTAAGGTGTGTGCTGAAACGCAGTGAAGAGAATCTCGTAGAGCATATGTCTTCTACGTGTAAAGATGAGCTTACAAGAAGACTCTTTGCTTGAGAGGGGGATTGTTGGGATTTGGGTCGGGTCAAATAAATAGTCCCACATCGGCTAGACATGGGGGATGGTCTTAGGTATATAAGGATTTAGACTACTCCACTTAGAAGGCTAGTCTTGTGGGATGGTGCCCGAGCCTTACAAATGTCCTAAGTGCCTATATAAATCCCTCAGGGGTGGCCTTTTGAAGGTGTGTCAAGAATTCAAGAGAAATTCTAAAATTTCACCATTGAGAGTTGTGAGAGAGATCTCATTGTAACTTTCATATTTTTTCAATAAATATTTTCCCCTCCTCCCCGTAGATGTAGGCACATTGCCGAACCACGTTAAATCTTGTGTTCCTTGGTTGTGTGGTGATTGCTTGTTAGTGGTAGATCTTCTACGCTTTCGCTTCCGCTGTCGAGTTTTCGACTTGGTGTTCCTTTGTTGTTTGATCGGTGATAGATCATCAACAATTGATATCAGAGTAATGGCTAGCAAGACGACCACGACAACTAAGTTCGAGGTGGAGAAATTCCACGGAAAGTCCAACTTCCTATTGTGGAAGATGCGAGTAACATTGTTGCTTGTGAATGAGAGCACACACAAGGCCTTGCTTGGTGACAAGAAGCCATTGAAGATGGAGGATGATTAGTGGAACGACATCGACTTTCGCACAAAGGCGACGATCATACTGTGCCTATCAGATGAGGTCTTCTACAATGTGATGAACGGGGAGATAACTGCTGGTCTTTGGTGTAGGCTGGAGAGCCTGTACATGACGAAGAGTTTGTCGAACAAGCTCTTCATGAAGAAGCATTTATACAGCCTTCGGATGAAGGAAGGTACGCCTATTTTACATCTCAATGCTTTTAATAGAATTTTAAGTGACTTGTTAGCTCTAGAGGTTAAGTTAGAAGAAGAAGACAAAGCTCTTCTGTTACACGCTTCTCTTTCATAAAGTTATGACCACTTGGCGACCACCATCATGTATGGTAAGAAGACCTTAGAATTAGAAAATATCAGATAGATGCTCCAGAATAATGAGCTAATGAAGAAGACAGATTTTACGGAGGAGGCCTCATGATTGTTTGTCAAGGGCCAGAGGGGAAGATCAAAAGTAGGGACTCAAAAGGGATCCAAAGGCTTCTAGCAATTTCTCTTGCTACTTTTGCAAGAAACCAGGGTACATTAAGAAAAATTATATGAAATATAAGGAGATGCTGAAGAGGAAAGGCGGTAAAGATTCTGATGGCTCTAGTACTAGTAGAAAGGCAGATCAAGCTGGGGTTGTCGAATCATGTGATGTCTTGACAGCTGAGTCAGGAAAAGGTAAATACTTAGATGCGTGGTTACTCGGGGTGCATATATCACATGTGTCCAGAAAGGGAGTGGTTCAGTACTTACAAGCCTTACGATGGCTCTGTCCTGATGGGAAACGACGTCGTGTATAAGACTGTTGGTATTGGCAACATCCATACGAGGATGTTTGATGGACAGGTTCGAACCCTCACGAACATTCGACACATTCTGGATTTAAAGAAGAATCTTCTCTCGTTGAGAGCTTTGGAAACTTGTGGGTACAAGTTTTCTGGTGCAGATGGACCAATCAAAGTTACTAAGGGCTCTATGATGATTCTCAAAGGAGAACAAACAACAAACTTATACAAGTTGACAGGAAGCATTATTGTTGGTGATGCTTCAGCAACAACAGAGGAGGAGGATGCTACAGGACTTTGGCACATGCGTCTTGGACACAAGAGTGAGCGAGATCTTAAAATCCTGCACAAAAGGAATGCTCTACCAGGTATTAAATATTTCCAACTTAATCTTTGCAAATTTTGCATTATGGGTAGGTAACGTAGAGTAGCTTTCTCTACATCTCAGCACAAAACAAAGGGTTTGCTAGATTTCATACACACGAATGTGTGAGAACCTTTGCCAGTAGCATCCATTGGAGGTGCTAGGTACTATGTTACTTTTATATATGATTTTTCAAGGAAAGTTTGGGTATACTTCTTTAAACAGAAATCAGAAGTATTTCAGAAGTTCAAAGAGTGAAAAATTTTAGTGAAAATCAAACGGGGCGGAAGGTAAAAGTCTTAAGGTCCGATAATGGAGGCGAGTGCACTTCCAAAAAATTCAAAGACTGCTTAGCAAGTAAGGGCATCAAACACCAGCTAAGTATTTCAGGGCGACTAGAACAAAACGGAGTAGCAGAGCGCATGAATCGGACACTTACAGAGCAGGCTCACAGTATCAGATTACAGGCTGACATGTCAGAAGGATTTTAGGTAGAGATGGTGAATCATGCGAGTTATCTGGTAAACATGTCACCATCAACAACTATTGATCTTCAGATCCCAAAGGAGATATGTGAGATCTTTAGACTATTCAACCTTACGTATTTTTGATTGCCCGGTAGTTTGGTTGATAGTCAGAAAAGAAACTAGAGTTTAAGTCTAAGAAGTGTATCTTCATCGGGTTCACCAAAGGAGTCAAGGGTTTTAGACTTTGGGATTCCGAGAAAAGGAGCACCTTTGCTAATAGAGATGTGGTCTTTGACGAAAATTCAATGTTACGAGAAAAGTCAAAGACGGAGGATAAAGCGCAAGGTGGAGCTTCAGATAGATCGACAGTAGACACTCAGGAAAAGGGAGTCGAGTTTTCAGATAGCCTTAAATGGCCTGAAGAGTCAGAAGAGGACTCCTCAGATTCGATGGAGACAAACATAAGGCTACTCAAGAGCAACCTAGACCGTTAAGGCGGTCAGTCAGAGTTACGGTGCCACCAACAAGGCATGGCTGTGTTGAAGATCATATCTCTTTCGCATTAGTAACTGAAACAAGAGAACCTGACAATTACAGGGAAGCGATCGAGGCAGATGACTATGTCAAGTGGATTATAGCCATAGAGCGAGAGATGGAGTCTTTGGATAGAAATCAAACTTGGACATTAGTCGATCTTCCAGAGGACTCCAAGGCAATATGTTACAGATGGGTCTTTCGCAAGAAGGACAATGAGTAATACAAGACAAAGTTAGTTGCCAAAGAATATGCTCAGAAAGAGGGTATTGACTACAATGAGATTTTCTCTCCTGTAGTCAGGCATACATCTATTCGGATGTTATTGGCGATAGTTGTTCAGTTTGATTTAGAGTTAGAGCAGATGGACGTCAAAAATAGTGTTTCTGCACGATGAGCTGGAGGAGAAGATATACATTAAACAACCTGAAGGATATATTCAGGAAGGTAAAGAAAATAAGGTGTGTCTTCTAAAGAAGTCCCTATATGGACTTAAGCAGTCTTCCAGGCAGTGGTACAAACGGTTTGACTCTATCATGATTAAGGCCAAATATAACCGATGTGAATATGATAGTGGTGTCTATTTCAAGCAGAGTGATGATCCGGCATATTTGCTTTTATATGTGGATGATATGTTGATTACTGCAAGAAACAAGACACATGTTCAGAAGTTTAAAGCTAAGCTCAAGAAAGAATTTGACATGAAGGATTTGGGAGAAGCCAAGAAGATCTTAGGTATGAAAATCACTCGAGACAGAGGCTCAGGAAGACTTTAGCTATCTCAGGAGAACTATGTTCTCAAGGTGTTGGAGAGATTTAACATGACAGAAGCAAGACCAGTCACCACTTCTTTGGCAGGTCACTTCAAATTATCCTCCAAGCAGTGTCCACAATTACCGACAGAGGAGGAAGAGATGTCTCGAATACCATATGCTAGTGCGATACGATCATTCATGTATGATATGGTCTGCACTAGGCCTTACTTAGCCTATGTAGTTAGTACAGTAAGTCGGTTCATGTCAAATTTAGGAAAGCAACATTGGGAAGCAGTGAAGTGGGTGCTACGATATTTGTGAGGGACTGCGAGACTAGGCTTGGAGTTTCAGAGATTGGAAATTGGAAAGCTTAGGTTACTACAAGGCTATGTTAACGCAACTATGCAGGAGATCTTGATCAGCGAAAATCTACGACGGGCTATGTGAAATATACCTAGAGGGGGTGAAAAGGTGTTTTACTAATCAAATGCACTTTTAAAATTACTTATGATGAATTATGCAAACAGTTACTCAAAACAAGAATTGAAGCTGAATACCCCGTGAAGGGCTCCAAAATTCTCCTCTTTGATTTCTCTAGATAATGAGTTGAGGTGCTCAATTGCTTCCTTGCTGAGATGAGTATAAACCGATAATAAAAGTGATGGAATGAAAGCAATTATAGAGTGCAAGATGAACTACTATACAAGTGTGAATAATGAAAAATAATAGAGAGAAAGACACAAGTAATCACAAACACAAAGGAATTGTTTCGAGGTTCGAACCACCGCTTTACGTCCCCGCCTTCACCACTATGAAGGATTTCACTATCCTCTAAGGGATCTTTCACAAAGGGACCTTACACAAAGCAATTACAATTTGATCCACACAAGACCGGAGTACACAACTCCACCACTCAACCTTCTACACAAGAGGTAGCATAAAACCAATTGAGGTTACAAAGCTCTTGGTGATCCAACAAGATGACAAACACTCTCTCTTACAACTTCCTATAAAATAGAATATGAAGTGTAGCTCAAGAAGTTAAGTGAATGATGAAATTAGTTAGAAAGAATAGAAGAGCTTTAAAACCAACTGAAAATAGCTTTGAAAAGAAAGAACTTGAAGATTGGAAGCTAAGAAAACTTTTCTCTTTTGAAACAAACTTGAAAACTTATAAACTTGTGTTATCTTATTATATTAAAATCAAAACCAATAACCCATATATATAGACAATAGATAAATATCATTTGTTAATCATACCTGGTCATTTGGGGGTGTGTTTAGACACTTGGAAACCAAAAATGCCCGTTGGAATTCACTAAAAACAAAACAGATCTAAAAACTAGCCATTATAGATAATTGGCAAGCTGTCGGTCGACTAGTTTGTCAACCGCCAGCTCACCCAGAAAAGAGCCGTTGGCTCCAGTTGACCGGCCCGGTCGACTGCCCTCTAGTTCAAAGGAAAAAATACAAGGTCGGTCGACCGCCCTGATCGACTGGCCCACCCGAGAGCACAGGGCTTTCAGTCGGTCGACTGGTCGGTCGATCGCAAGGGATAGTGGTCGACCGACAATGTACACAAACGTGCACGGCCATTAACCAAAAGCCCAGTCGACCGTTTTGACCTGCCTAGGCACCGGTCGACCGAACGGTCGACCAACTTGGCCTGAAATCTTTCTTTTAAATATTTTGAGTTTCAAATATTTTTAAAAATATTTTGTATTGGTTTATAAGTAAAATAGTAATGTATAGGTGATGAAATGCATGTTCTAAACTTGATATAAAATTTTTAAAAAAATATGAGACATATATCAAAACCAAACATGCTAAATACCAATACTATCAAAACTTGTATTTTTGAAATCGTGTATTTTTGTGTGTGTAACTTCTTGAGCATTACAACTATATTCTACACTTTAACAAACCAATATTTTACAAGACTCTATGTGACTACAAGATCTTCAGCAGGCTTCTCCTTTAGTGACATCGAGTGCATTGAATTTCAATCTCGTACTTGAATATCCTTGAGCCTTCAACACCTTCCTTTAGAGGAAGAAAACTCCTTGAATCCATTAGAACTCTGAAATATACTTAAACACTTGAACTTGATTAGTACTAAATAATCACATATGTTTTGTTATCATCAAAACCATAAAATCGGGTGATTAAAACCTTAGGCCAGCAATTTTTCCCTTTTTTATGATGACAAACATACGAGTTAAATAAATCAAAAGATAGGAAAGAGCTTGAAAAAGCTCCCCCTCAAATTATGCTATCTATCAGGTATAAGAAATTATTATGACTTTAATTGGATTTGACAGTATAAGCAAGTCACACATGTATGCATATGAAAGATGATACCAATTTAGAATAATATGCATATATAGCCTACCATCTCTTTTGATTCATATAGCCTACCCCAAATACTTGGGACAAATGACTTAGTTGTTGTTGTTGTATAGCCTACTATTCTTACAATCCTCCTTCCTCTAAAAACAATGCGCAATGAATGAAAACAATAAATCATGGCATTGCATATGAGCATGGTAATGAAAATGGATATACACGAAGTTCACAAAATACCAAAACAACTTAATAACTCATCAAATATCTCTCCCTTTTTATCATGCATCAAAAAGGGAAAAGATATCAACATAAAAAGATATTAATTTAAAAAATATATGTATAAAGGATTTAAAAATACATGAAACAATTTCAAAACTTATGAATTCATAATACAAACATTTAACTCACCATAAATGAATGAAAATCTATTATAATCTACTGGTTTAGTAAAAATATCGGCAAGTTAAAAATTGATGGAAACATAATCAATTTCAATATCTCCTTTCTCATAGTGATCTCTAAGAAAGTGATATCGAATATCTATGTGCTTGGTCTTACTATGTTGATTTGCATTCTTGGTCATATGAATAGTACTAGTATTATCACAAAATATTTTAATATGGTCATAATACAAATCATAGTCAGGAGAGTATGTTTCATCCATAGGACTTGTGCATAACAAGCCCTGGCCGCAATATACTTCACCTCAGCGGTTGAGAGAGTGACGGAATTTTGTTTCTTGGAAGACCATAAAACAAGGTAATTTTCTAGAAATTGACAAGTATCACTAGTGTTCTTCCTATCCACACTACAACCGGCATAGTCGGCATCCGAATAACTCGTCATGAAAAATTATCCAGTTTTCGGATACCATAAGCTCATTCCAATAGTGCCCTTAAGATATCTAATAATGCGTTTTACCGCAATTAAGTAAGACTCTTTAGGATAAAATTGAAATCTAGCGCATAGACACACACTAAATACAATACCCGGCCTACTAGCTATTAAATAAAGTAAACTACCAATTATGCTTCTATAAAGTTTAATGTCTGTATTTATACCTTGTTCGTCCTTGTCAAGCTTTGTTGTAGCGACCATGGGAGTCTTACTTAGCTTTGCATCTTTAAGCCTAAATTTCTTGATGAGTTCTCTTGTGTGCTTGACTTGATTGATGAAAATTCATCACTCCTTCGCTTGATTTGGAGTCCAAGGAAACAGTTTAGCTCTTCCATCATAGACATCTCAAACTCATTTTTCATGCATGACTCAAACTTTTTACAAAACTTTTCATTAATGGATCTAAAAATAATATCATTAACATAAATTTAAACAATTAGGATATCACTATCTACACGCTTTGTAAACAAAGTAGTGTCAACTTTACCTTTAATAAAATCTTTTGAAATTAAAAAAGTTGAAAGCCTTTCATACTAAGCTCTTGGAACTTGTTTTAAACAATATAAAGATTTATCAAGTTTGAAAACAAAATCCGGATGTGTAGGATTAACAAACCCGGGGTTGTTCAACATGCACTTCCTCTTCTATAAAACCATTTAAAAACACACTTTTGATATTCATTTGAAAAAGTTTGAAATCTTTAAAAGAAGCAAAGACAAGTGTCATCCGTATGGCTTCAAGCCGCGCTACGGGTGCAAAGGTTTCCTCAAAATCGATACCTTCGATTTGGGTGTAACCTTGGGCGACTAACCTAGCCTTATTTCTAATAACATTGTCCGACTCATCCAACTTATTCCTAAAATTCTATTTAGTACAAATAGTTGGTCTATCATAGGGTCTAGGAATAAGCTGCCAAACTTGGTTGCGGTCAAATTGATTGAGCTCTTCATATATTGTAAGCAACCAATATGAATCGGTCTCGGCTTCGAAGATGTTCTTGGGCTCAATATGTGAAATAAAAGCAAAGTGGCCACATAAATCATGGAGTTTGGATCGAGTAGTTACCCCCTTGGATACATCAGATGAGGTCCTAGGGATGATTTGAAGCAAATCTCCAATCCTTCGGAAGTGGTTATATTGGCTCCACTTCAACCTCTTGAACTTCACCTTGTTCATCAATTTTTGATTTTTGTTCTTTTATAGGTGAGTCCTTCAAGGTTATCCTCTCCATATTTTTACTTAAGAAATCAATCTCTATAACATTCTTCACAAAAGCATTAGATTCCTCAAACTTAATATGTATAGATTCTTCAATAGTCAAAGTAGACCTATTAAAGACTCTATAGGCCTTACTAGTATTTAAATACCCAACAAATATGGCTTCATAAGATTTGACATCAAATTTTTCTAAATTATCTTCAGTGTTGAAAAAAAACATTTACAACTAAAAACTTTAAAATAAAAAACGTTAGGTTTTCTCTTGTAGTAAACTTCAAATGAAGTTTTAGAAGTATTTTTACAAAAATAAATTCTATTTGAGATGTACATGATGTGTTTACGGCATCGGCCCATAAATATTGAGGGAGTCCGTATTCATTTATCATTATCCTAGTCATTTCTTGAAGAGTACGATTCTCCCTTTCAACGACTCCATTTTGTTGTGAAATTCTAGGACATGATAGTTCATGTTTGATTCCATTTTCTTCACAATAAGTGATTCATTCATCACCTCTATTACTTCTTATGCGTATAATTGAAATTTTTTCTTTTTCAACTATTTTTCTGAACACTTAAAAATGTGAAAAAGTTTAATCTTTGTGTTTTAAAAAAAACCCAAGTAAACGGGAAAAATCATTAACCAAAACAAAAATAAAACGATTTTCACTTAGACTTTTGGTTTTTGTTGGACCAAACAAATTAATGTGAATTAACTCCAAAGGTCTTTATGTCATCATATCCTTGATAGTTTTTAAAGAGGACTTGGTTTGTTTTCTAAATTGGCACGCATTGGAAATGCGGTATTTTTCAAATTTTAAACAAGGAATACCTTTCACCATTTCTTTATTGTTAATTCTAAGTAGATGGTCAAACAATACATGGCCTAGTCTCCTATGTCATAACCAAGAATCTTTATTAAAAATATTTAAACATGTAACATTGTAATATAAATTAAACATATCAATCATGTACACATTATTTTTACGAAAACTGAAAAGCACACATGTATTGATTTGTCTATTTAAAATATTGCAATATAAATCATCAAAATCACTATAAAACCTCTATCACAAAGTTGATTAATACTCTCAAGAGGTTATGCTTGAGACCATCAACTAAAATAACATTTTTAATTAAAGGAGATGAGTCAATTTTAATATTACCTATACCGATAATTTTTCCTTTGGAATCATCTCTGAAGGTGACGGTGTCACATTCATGGTATCTTGATAGGGTTGCAAAATTGTTGATATCTCAAGTCATATGCCTTAAGCAACCGCTATCAAGATACCACCGCTCCCTACGTCTTGGAGCCTTGGTGTGTACCTACATCAAGTAACGAATTGGTTGATTTTGGTACCCAAATTTTCTTGGGTCCTATACTGTTAGCTTTTCGAACCCAAATGTGATCATTAGAAGCATTTATTCTATCAAAATAAAATTTGGCTAAGTAACCCTTTCGGCCACAATAAGTTCATGAATAAACTATACCATATATAAAAGCATGATGAGAGTGTGGGGTATGAGCATGCTTGGTGTGTGTAGTGTGTCGAGCATGATGTGTATATATACGTTGTGATTTAGGAGTGTGGGTATGTGTAGTATGATGAGCATGTATCGTATAAACATGTTTCTTTGAAGTATGTTTCTTAGAAAACATTGTCTCCAACCTAGTTTTATTAAACTCACATTTCTTTAACACGTCTCCTAATGAGCTAATTTTATTTTTAAAGATAGAAATCTTATTTTTATCAATTAATGAAAATTTTGCTTTACATGAAATTTTGTACGCATCAAAAATTTTTTATGTGGATATGAGTATGGAAGATAAATTATCTTTTTCTTTAGAAAGTGTGATAATTTTATTTTGAAGAGTTTTATTTTATTTTTTTCATTTTAAATACCTTTTTTTTAAGAAAATCATAGTTGTTAGACAACTCTTCAAAAGCCTCATCCAATTCATCCATTGTTAATTCACAATCATCAAGTGAGGGTTCGGATGTTAACTTAGGTGTGTTATCATTAGCCATGAAACACATGTGTGCTGTATCTACTTCTTCATCGATTTCACTCTCCGAGTCTCAAATAGCTTTGAGAACCTTCTTTTTGTAGGACTTCTTAGAGATTGAAGGTTTGCTTTTGGTCTCCGGACAATCCGTAACCATATGACCCGGCTTCTAGCAATTGAAGCATATGACCTTCTTGTCTTCTTTCCCTTGCCATCTTCTTCTATTATTAAACTTGGCCTTGTTGTACATCCTCACATTTTTCACTAGTAGGGAGAATTTTTCATCACCTTCTTATTCATCATCATCATCAGAGATGGTGGGAGTGGATTTGAAAACTATCATCTTTTTTTTTGTGGTGCCATTTCTTCCTGTGCCTTCCTCTCCATTTCATGGGTCTTAAGGTTTCCTATAAGATCGATGAGCTCCATCTCTTCTTTGTCGTTTAACTCTTTTAATATACTAGCCTTGACTTCTTAGGAGGGTGAAAGCGCACGAATGACCTTCCTTACTTTTTGATCATTGTCAATGGAATCACTTAAAGAAGCAAGATCATTAGTTATTTTAATAAATCTTGTTACCATGTCATCAATGGTGTTATTATCATGCATGGTTAAATTTTCATATTGGGAACGCAAGAGATCAATTTTTTCTCTCTTGACTTGTGATGTTCTCTCGTGTGTGACTACTAGGTGTGTCCAAATCTTGTAGACGAATTTGCAGTGGATGACCCTAGAAATATCGTCATCATTCAAACCTTGAAGTAAGGCAAAGTATGCCTTAGCATTTGCATCAAACTCCTTAGTGGCAATGTCGGACCAAGTATCTTCATCACCAATTGATACACTAAAGGGTTTAGTCACCACTTTTGCAACCCAGCTTCCTAAGGATTGCAAAAATACGGTCATCTCAACCTTTCATATAGAAAAGTTAAAGCCATTAAATTTGGGAGGGGTCTTAATACCTTCGGCCATCTTTGCTATAGTGGATGAAAATGAAATTGTGAATGAAGTGATTAGCAAACAAGATCTCTCTTAGGTGGTTAAACCAAAATCTAGAGACCAAGGTTCTAATACCAGTTGAAATACACCTAGAATGGGAGTGAACAGGTGTTTTGCTAATCAAATGTACTTTTAAAATTACTTATTATGAATTATGCAAACAGTCACTCAAAATAAGAATTGAAGCTGAATTTCCGGTGAGGGCTCTAAAACTTCTCTTTATTCCTCTAGATAATGAGTTGCGGTGCTCAATTACCTTCTTGTTGAGATGAGTATAAACCGATAATGAAAGTGATGGAATGAAAGTAATTATAAAGTGCAAGATGAATTACTATACAAGTATGAATAATAAAAAGTAATAGAGAGCAAGACACATGCAATCGCAAACATGAAGGAATAGTTTCGAGGTTCGAGCCACCGCTCTATGTCCCCGCCTTCACCACTATGAAGGATTTCACTATCCTCTAAGGGATCTTTCACAAAGAGACCTTACACAAAGGAATTACAATTTGGTCCATGCAAGACCGAAGTACACAACTCCACCACTCAACCTTCTACACAAGAGGTAGCACAAAACCAATTAAGATTACAGAGCTCTTGGTGATCCAACAAGATCACACTCTCTCTTACAACTTCCTATAGAGTAGAATATGAAGTGCAGCTTAAGAAATTAAGTGAAAGATGAAATCCAGTTAGAAAGAATAGAAGAGCTTTAAAACTTAATTAAAAATAATTTTAGAAAGAAAGAACTTGAAGATTGGAAGCTAGAAAAACTTTTCTCTTTTAAAACAAACTTGAAAACTTATAAACTTGTGTTATCTTATTATATCAAAACCAAAACCAATAACCCATGTATATAGGCAATAGATAAATATCATTTGTTAATCATGTCAGGTCATTTAGGGTGTGTTTAGACACTTGAAAATTAAAAAATGCCCGTTGGAATTCACTAAAAACAAAATAGATCTAAAAACTAGCCGTTATGAACAACTGGCAAACTGTCAGTCTACCGGCCGGTCGACCGGCAGCTCACCCAAAAAAGAGCCGTTGGCTCCAGTCGACCGACCGCCCTTCAGCTCAAAGGAAAAAACACAAGGTCAATCACCGCCCCGATCGACCGGCCCAACCCGAGAGCAAAGGGCTTTCAGTCGGTCGACCGCAAGGTTAGCGGTGGACCAGTTGGTCGACTGACAACGTGCACAAATGTGCACGGCCCTTGGCCAAAGGCCCAATTGGCCTCTCGATCGACCGTTTTGGCCTGCAACAGGCACCGGTTGATCGAACGGTCGACCAACTTGGCTTGAAATCTGTTTTTCTGAAATATTTTGAGTTTCAAATATTTTTCAAAATATTTTGTATTGGTTTATAAGTAAAATAGTAATGTATATGTGATGAAATACATGTTCTAAACTTAATATAAAATTTTGAAAAAAATTACGAGACATGTATCAAAACCAAACATGCTAAATACCAATACTATCAAAACTTGTATTTTTGAAATCGTGTATTTTTGTGTGTGTAACTTCTTGAGCATTACAACTATATCTACACTTTAACAAACTAATATCTTACAAGGCTATAGGTGACTACAAGATCTTCAAGCGGGTTTCTCCTTTAGCGACATCAAGTGCATTTAGCTTCATTTCCGTACTTTAATATCCTTGAGTCTTCAACACATTCCTTTAGAGGAAGAAAACTCTTTGTATCCATAGAACCCTAAAATATACTTAAACACTTGAACTTAATTAGTACTAAATAACCACATATGTTTTGTTATCATCAAAACCATAGAATCGGGTGATTGTAACCTTGGTCTAACACTACGTGTTCACAATAGCTGAGTGTGTCATTAGTTAGAAGGCAGAGTTGCAAGATACAATTGCTCTTTCTACGACAGAAGCGGAGTACATGGCTACAGTTGAGACGTCAAAGAAAGCTTTGTGGTTGAGAGAATTGGTTAAGACATTTAATATCATACAGGATTCAGTTGGGTTCATTGCAAGCCAGAGTTAGATTCATCTCGCTAAGGATCACAGGTATCACAAGCGGACGAAGCACATTGATGTGAGTTATCACAAGATACGTCAGTGGGTCGTGAATGATAAGGTAATCAATTTGGTACAGATCAGCACGAAAAAAAATCCAATAGATATGATGACGAAGACCATCCCGATGGAAAAGTTCATAGCATTTCTGAACTTCATCAAGATTCTCCAAAGGTAAAGTGACGAGCGGGCTCTTAGGAGGGAGCCATGTGAAGTCACAAAAGGGGGGAGAAAGGAAGGCGAATGAAGCAGACGCCAATTTCTACGGAGGAACTCAATGAACATGAGTCAAGGTGGAGATTGTTAGTATTAAAAATGCCTCATATTCATTGGAGAAGATTCAGGTTTTTGACAGTTTTTTAATGCAGATCTGTCTCCTATTTTGATTTGAATACAGGTTTCCTATTTCTCTAAGGAGGTGCTGATTTGAGCTTGTGTTGGATTAGGATCATCCTAGGTGCCTATATAAACCCCTCAGGGGTGACCTTTTGAAGGTGTGTCAAGAATTCAAGAGAAATTCTAGAATTCCATCATTGAGAGTTGTGAGAGAGATCTCATTGCAACTCTTGTATTTTCTTCAATAATTGTTTCTCCCCTCCTCCCCGTGGACGTAGGCACATTGCTGAACCACGTTAAATCTTGTGTTCCTTGATTGTGTGGTGATTACTTGCTAGTGGTAAATCTTTTACGCTTCCGCTTTCGCTTCCACTGTCGAATCTTCGATTTGGTGTTCCTCTGTTGTTTGATCGGTGATAGATTATCAACATATAAGTGGTCAATTATGGATTTGAGCTTTATCAGAATCAATAACCAAATACCGAGGGAATATAAACACCTAAGAAAAAGGTGTATGGTGGATTCTTTGCTATTTTCTTCTGATAAGGTTGCCTCTAGTTAGAATAATTTTCTTAGAAATCAACCATAGGAACACCTTAACCTTAAGCCGGATTGGAGCTTTCCAGGTCACCTTGGCTTCTGCAGAGCAGTTGTCCTCATGATCAATAAACATATATATTGTTTCAACAGAGATTCGGCTGTTCCTTTCCCATCTCCAACTGATGGAATCTGTATCCCAGTCCTCCCTATGTTATTTATTCCTGTAGCTGAGGGAGCAGGGTCTCCATGCAAGCTGCCAAATCTAGTCCTTCGTCGCCAATGGTCGTTGTGCCATTGTCTAGTGAAACTTTCTTGAAGTTTTATCTCCCTTATTATCTTATTCCTCTTTGCTATTTTCTTTTAGTTTGTCTTTCTCACCTTTCATATTAGATTTATTTGTAGATAGTTGTACTTGGCATTTAATTTGGTTTTTGTCTAGCTGTTGACTCTTTTAGTTTAGGTTAAAATTTCAATTTCTGTAAAGGATTACTGACAAACTTTAGTGCATATTTTACAGTTTGTGTTTCTTTTAGGGGCTAAAGTAAATTTAAAATAGGCTTAAAATCTATATAATGGATAGGATTTAGCCATATCAATTATGGTTAGTTTGGATTATCCACATGAATCGAAAGAAGTGGAGTTTTGTAACTACCGTAGCAATATTGTATAATATCAGTTCCTTGCATATTGTTTTATTTCTTTAGTTTTTCCATGTATAAGAGAAATTAAAGTTTCTAACATAAGTGCTAGATATATTAGTTAATTAATTAGTAGTTATTTAGTCACTGAATCCTAATAGGATTTGGAATCTTATAGTCCTGCTATGGTTACAAGTCGTAGTTTGAATATGATTTAGTCTTGCATGGGTCTATATTAAGAAGGATTGATCATGACTTTATGTAATAGTATTTTTGCAACTCTTCTCAATATCAATAAATATGTAGTTTTTCGTAGTCTATCATGGTATCAGAGCTCTACGATTCTTGATTGCATCCTTCAACATCAAACGATCTCCATTGCCATTACGAGGATCATCAATGAAATCTTCTTCTTTTTCTTCATCTTCTTTTCCGTTTCTTCAGATCTGATTTGAATTCAGATCTCTTAAAAAAACGCACTCTTTGCGCTGAGAATACAGATCATGAACGGTAACAGTTAAAGAAAATAAGAGCATCAGGTTTAAGGATTTTCTTTTGAACCTTCTTTGCAAGGTTTTAGTTCTTTTAGATCTCATTAGTTTTGCCAATCTCTGTTCTTTGACAATCAATCGTCAGCAATCTTTGTTCGAATTTTAATTGTTCTTTCTTCCTCTTTGTATTTTTTGTCTTTGACTTTGAGATTTTCGGCAACTTTAGTTTGATTTCAATTCTGATTCGTGACACTATTTTGTAGACCAACTTGATAATTAGTCTCTCATTTTGCTCAAATTTTGTCTTTGAAACTTCTTAGAATTTTCTTGTTCTCACAAGTCTTTTTTTTTGTTATCTGCAAGTCCTCACAAGAAATCACAAGTCTATTTTCTTCTTCTATGAGATCACAAGTTCAAATTCAGTTCACGTACAAGTTCTTGATTCATGATTTCCGTTGAGTTTCAATTCCTATTAGAAATCTGATTGCAGTTATGATTTGATCTCCACAGTTTTTTCATCAACAAATCTGGTCACAAAATCCACTAACAAACAGAAATTGGCCTATTCTCTTTGAATTGTGAGTTGTCATAAGTCTAGAAACATTATATCACATTTATATATGAGTGTCTATCACATGTTTATATCTACTATAAATAAGAATTAAAGAGGAGAGAGCTCATCAATGTTTCTCATACTCTCTCTATATTATTCTAACATAGTATCAGAGCGAGGTTTCTTCTTATCGTCATTCATGTGCCGCCTCAAGCTTGCGTTGGGCCGCACTCATGTAGCAGGCGCCTAACGACGGGCCACCTTTCACTTTCTTCTTCAGATCTGTTTCTATTGTGCCGCACTCTCTCGATCAATTCTATCGTCATGTATCATCTACCTACTGCTGCTACATATTCCTATTGTTGATGCTGCATATTCTTGTTGCTGTTACTATTGACTAATCAACAATATCTACATCTATTCCTATTGCTACTGCTACATGTGCCACTGCCTGCTATTGCTGATTAACTCTGCAAGCTACAATCATCTCCTTTTGTCCTATTGAGCTTGAGGATCTCTCAAAATCTCTACTTCTACTAAGTTTGAGAATCTCCCAAAATCTCTCTTTTACTGAGTTTCAAAATCTCTAAAATCCTAATCCTATTCAGGGAGATGAATAATGATCTTTTATGCAATTTTTGTCCAAGTGTTTGATTCGACTCAAATCCAGTTCACTTCGGTTTGCAGTTTAGGTATCAACATCATTAATTCAGCAGATTGGCATCAACATTAGGAATTTTATTTTTGTTTACAAAATATTTTACTAGTTTTAATAACAAGCTGGACATGATAGATATATGTGCTCCAGCTAGAGGGGTGTTAGAATTATGAGTTGTCATATTGTAAATACAATGTTTTACATGTTTATATCTACTATAAATTAGAATTAAAGGGGAGAGAGCCCATCAATATTTCTCATACTCTCTCTATATTATTCTACCACTCTTTTATCTAATTCAAGATTGAGGATTGCAAACAGAAATTGAATCGAAGTCGAAAATCGAATTGGGTGCGAATTTGCAGACATGATTTTCACTCTTGTGCATCTCTTTGGTTCAAAATTCACAAGCAAGTTTTGTTTAGACCTATTTTGCTTCTCACCCGTTGGAAGATTGCAATTTGGTTACGACTCAGATTAGAAATCTGATTGGATTCTGATTAAAAAACTGTTTTGCCTGAAGATAAAGACTCATGTTGTTCAGCTTGCGATTTGTTCTTGATGTGATCACGAATTGGTTGGTGAAGTGGGTTGCAGTCCACTTGAAACAGAAAACTACATGAAAGGGGAGAAGGTTGAAAGGGAGAATCGGGTGTAAGGCAGAACCACAACTAGCAAACACTAACGTTACAGGCTGGAATTCTGTTAATCTAACAGCTAAGTAGATTTGGCCATAACTTTGTGTTTTAAAGGATGTTTTTGATGATCTTGGAATTGATTCCCAAGTTTTTAGGCTTTTTGAACGCAATGGTGGAAGTGAATTTGGGGGATTATACTGTTGGGAGTATATTTTGTACAAATTAGTGCAGAAATTGATGGTTTAAGGCCCGGTTTTAGCATTTTCAGCATGACATTTTTGTATGGTGTTTTGGCTTTTGAGATCTTGCATTTAGTTGCATAGTGGAAGAGAAAGATCCGTTGGTGAATTTTCTAGGAACATTTGGTTAGATTCCCAGTTTAGGTTTGAGTTCGGTTCACATTTCTTGTCGTTTCGGTCTTGATTTGGACGCTTTGTGGTTTGTTTCAATTTGAATTTTGACAAATTGGCACTTTATCTTAGGAAATTCGAATTGGTTTGGTTCAGGTTCAACTTCTTGTTTGGCTATCTTATGTTCTGTTGGGGTTTTGATCTTGTAATTTCTGCATATGAGTGAGAAATGTTTGGATTTTTGAAAGATTTGGAATTGGCTTTGATGTTTGGAAAATCGTTCTCAGTGGTATTTCAGGAATTCGACAAAATGTTTTTAGCAACTCGGTTACTTGAGAACTCGCTTGGATAATTTGCATTTAGCATTTGTATCATATAATGGAGATTGTATTAGGTCCCAGAAGAGGATCATTTGAGTTCGTGTGAAATCCCAAGGTAGTATCATTTGACTTCATTTGAGATCCCAAGGAAGGATGGGATGAGTTCGTTTGAGGTTCGAGAGGAGGATCATTTGAGTACATTTGAGATCCCAAGAGAGGATCGTGTGAGTTTAAGGTCCCCAGATAGGATCGTTTGACTTCATTTCACATCTCAATGGAGGATCATTTGAGTTCATTTCAGATACCAGGAGAGGATCAATTGAGTTCATTTTAGATCTTAAGAGATCATTTGAGTTCGTTCTAGATCTCAATGGAGAATCATTTGAGTTCATTTGAGGTCTCGAGAGGATCATTTGAGTTTTTTTTCAGCTCTCAAGGGAAGATTATTCAAATTCATTTGTGTCACGCCCTGCAAAGCAAAATACATTTAGATGGGTACATGACGAAAGCTGTCAACGTATTTATTTTATATGCTAAGTCTCAATGCAATAGTTTCCATAATAAAATCCATAAACATTCTGACTTTTTTAAAATCAAGGACAATAATGTCACCAAAAGTTTTGCTTATTACAACCATAATTAAAATTTAAATAAAATAGTAACAAGTCGTTACGAGCTGAAAATGATAACACCCTACTGAAGCTCTACGATGGGCTCAAAATACTTTTGGTCTTGCAGAGTCTCTGGGTTTGTACTTGAGTAAACAATTTCAGGGTCGTCAATAAGCAACCTAATGAGTGATAAAATGAAGGAATATAGTATAGTATAATATAATAATAATCAGTATATTAAAATTATATTACAAGCATAGTAACATGCAATACATAATTAAATAGTAATGTAATCAATCTATGATAGAATCATATATCCGAATTTTTATCATTTTATGTCATTATTAGCTTGTTATTTGAAATTGATAGTTGGAAACGAGAATCTGTGTTTTAGGTGGAGCTTGTACATACCCGAAATCATGACCCAGTTTTCTAGCGTTGAATTAGGCCCTACCGTTAGATAATCAGTAACGGTAACAATACAAACAGATGGGATACCAGTCATCTCCCGGAATCTTGCAGTAGAACCGTCTTTCAGCTGTGCAACCTATATCTTTGATCCACCCAAATACTGATATCATCTCCTCTATCAATTTTCCCAATCTCGGTATAAGTTGTCTAATGATTATATTACCTAAGTTGCTAGGCGTGGATAATAACAGTAATGATGGTAGTGTGACAATAAGAAAGACCTATTCCAGTGCCAGTGGTAACATGATCTATAGTCAGTGTCATTATAATAAGGTAAAATATGTCAAATCATACAATAATATCAATATATAACTCAAGGTCTAATATCTATTTTTTTTATTTCTAAAAATCTCCACAATTTTTATTATATATTTTAAACATTTTCCAGATAACAATTTACAATCCTAAAAATTTCATTTCTAGAATTTAATAATTATGTACTAGGCATATATTTAGATTGATTCCAAGCAGGAAAAAACTGGTTAATTCTAGGAAAATGTAATTCTTTTTTGCAATATGAATATCATATAAAAGTGCAATTTTTTTCTTTCTAAATTTTAGAAAATTTGACAATCAATTTAATACCTAAACATTAAATAATGAAAATAAATAGATATTTCATGATTAAAACATAACATATTTAAAGTGAGTTAAAAACGATCACTTGAGTTGGTCTCGAGTTCAAGTACCGAATTCTGGGATCCCGATAAATCTACATTAATTTCACTCCAATTAGAAATTGATCGTACTTTACAAAGGATATTCTAATTTGGGATTGTCCAGTATTTTAATCCAATTTAAATTGTCCAGAGTTTAGAATAAGGTTCTCTGATATTCTATCAAATTTTATTAGGATTATTTAACTCAATTTCTGATTAATTGGATTTAAATAGGCTTAAAACATGAAATTACCTTAACAGGTTTGAATGCTACAGTGATTGGTCTTTATTTTTGATTGAGTCATTTGGATCATTTTCTGCAAAATAATTTTACAGTATCTTATAATAGTCTTCTAAATTGATTTGCATTTTTATTCATTTTTAAAATTTTAATCTAATTATTTTAATTGTTTTCAACAGGTTAACGGGTCTGCTTTTGGAATTGCATCAAGTGCAGGTTTACGGGTCGGGTTCAGACTAGCGGGTTCAGGTCTGCTGCCAGGTGGGCCGGGTTTTATAGGGGTGTGATTAAAAACAAACATAAGAATTGAACTCCTCAGGAAAAGCCTGGTTCAAATGCCCAATAAACTTAAGAATTGACAAATTAGTCAATTAAAGATGTCCTAAATTGATCCCGAGGGTTAGCATCAAATTGATAGAGAAATATGTATTGTGTGTTCTTGATTATATGACTCAGGAAATTATGATATACAATGTTAATTTGATTATATATCAGTATGTTGGTGAACTTGTGTGCATATGTGGGTGTCCAGTGTGGATGCATATGATCATCACCGTCATCATCCAAGCCTGAACCAATCAAATGGGTCAACCATGGGCAAATTAAACAGGTCTGGCTCCAAAAAAGAAGGCCAAAGTGTGCAGGTTGGGATGTGGGCTGTGTTTTGGGGGCTTAAAGAAAAAAGAGGAGGGAAAATATTTTTGAGCTGCTGCTCTCGGCCATGGACGAGAGTAGGCAGCAGGTTTATCTTTTTTTTTTGTGATGAATAAAATTTCTAAAAGTTATGTAAAAATCATGTTAATTATGAGATGCAAGTGTGAATGATCCTATGTATTTTTTATTAGGTTTTTGGGTTGAGTTTTAGTGTAAAAAATCAGGAGCAAATAGTACTGTCGACATGGTGATTGTACGATACCTAAACGAAATTGATCACAAAAGTTAGATCTACATGTATATTGACTATTCCTCAATCCCAGTGCTTTGAATCACCTTAATTAGGTCACCACTGGTGTGGGGAGAAGGGAGGGGAAATTTTGGAGTAAGGTTTTTTTTCCTTCTCTCTTTCTTCTTCTTTTCCTTTTTTTCCCTTTTGAGATGATGAACAAATGAGATAGGATCAAATTTATTAGATTAGGGTCATAAATTCTGATTTTTAATTTTTAGGTTACACCTAGTAGATCTAATTGTTTTGAAGATGAACAAAGATCTTATGAGATTTCGATTGAAAATCTGAAATTAGAAATTGACTTTTAATTTATTTCGAATAAATTTGATCACTCTCACAATCATGCACCAATATGGTATATTGATCTAGGCATTAGGATTCGACATAAGAGTTCTTGAGTTCGAATCTTGGTTTTTAACAATTTACACAATTTTTTTCATCATTTTAGATGATTAATCTAAGTATTATGAGATAGAATATTACAATTTCAGATCTTAAAGGAGGATCTTTTGAGTTCGTTTGAGATCTGAGAGAGGATCGTTGAGTTCATATCAGATCTCAAGGGAAGATCTTTTGAGTTTATTTGGATTAGTTGTGTTCAGTTAAAAGCATCACCATCAACAATTCAAGATTAAATCAACAATTAGTATTTTGGCATCAGTAATTCAGTTGTCTGCATCGGCATTAGCTTTTCAATAGTTTCAGTATTTGTTTTTTTAGCTTTTGTTGTGCAAACTCTCGATGTCATACCATCTTAAGTTTGAGGATAAAGAAAACCTATGACAAGTTTGTTTCTTAATATAATAAGTAGATATATGGACATATCCTTGTTTCTAGATTTGGAGAACTTTCATTTTCGGACATCATCTCCTCTTATTGAAAATATATGACAATTTTGTCAACTAACTCACTAATTCAGAATTTTTAAGACAGAATTTTGAGACCCTTTGATCTAAGCCAAAATTCTTAAGACAGACTTCCAATGAATCTCTCTAGGATTGTGCATAAATTGACTCACTAATCCAACAGTGTAGGCTATATATGTTCGGGTAACTATGATAGATAAGTTTACATGTGAGTCTCTTGCACTGAGAAACATCCTCAAATAAGAGTCCAGTCTCATCACACAAATCAATATTTATAAGAGTACGCGCTAGCTTGCAACCCAGTAGTCTAGTCTTATGTAGTAAATCCAAAGCATATTTTCATTGAGAAATAATTATTCCATATCTAGTATGAGCAATCTCAATCTCTAGAAAGTATATTGCCCTACCCATATCTTTGGTCACAACTCTTTACCTTTCACAATACCAGCAACATTACTCGGCCAATAAAATGTCATCAACATAAATAACAAGAATTATAGTACCAGAAGAAGTTTTGAGAATGAAAGACTGAATGATCAAGATAGCACTTCTGGAACCCCGCATCATGGATGATACAGCTGAATGAAATCAGGCTCATGGACTTTGCTTAAGACCAAATATCGCCTTTTTAAGTTTGCACACTATATTCTCTCCCTGGACAACATTCCAAAGTTGTTGCACCATATAGATCACCTTCTCAAGATCACCATACAAGAAAGCATTATTCATATCCAACTAAAATATTGGCCACTGCTGGTTGCAGCAAGAGTAAATAAGACATGAGTGGAATTGAGACAAGTCACAGAAGACTCCACATAATCTACACCATAAGTTTGAGTAAAACCTCAAGCAACTAGACGAGCTTTATATTTGTCCATGGAGCTATCGGAACGATGCTTGATAGTAAACACCGAGCAACAACTAAGTACATGTAGTCCAAAGAAAGTAGGCACAAAATCTCAAGTTTGACGTGAGATGAGAGGATCTATCTCATCATCCATGGTCTGCTTGTATTTCGGATACATCAACGCTTCCTGATAAGACTTATGTATGGAAAGAGAAGAAACAAAAATAGCAAACTAACAAGATAGTGGGGTAAGATGATCATAAGAAATATAATTAGAAATATGATGTTGAGTATAAGATTGGTACCCTATCGATGTGCAATAAAAAGATTCAAGTCAGAAGAAGTTGAAGTGTCCATCTTAACAGTAGAAAGTGGAGGATTAGTAAGCAGAGAAGTAGAATTAAGAGGATCAGGATCACCAGATGTAGACTCTGGATCAGTAGGAAGTGAAGTAGAGGCCACATCCTTGGAACGTTTGGTATACACCTGCAATAATTTAGGTACAATCTTTTTCTCTAAATCCCCAGAACTAGATATAGGCTGAGGTATAGGAGAGGAAGTTGTGGAAGGAAAATATGGAAGTGACTCAAAGAAGGTTTCATCAGCAGAAGTATAAAACTTAGGTGTACGGGATCAAAACACCTATAGCCTTTTTGAGCTCCTAAATAACCAAATAGCTCTAGGTTCTAACTTATCCAATCCAGGTTGAAGATTTTGAACAAAATAAGTAGAACCAAACACATGAGGAATAACGGAAAAAATAGGTGTATCAGGATACATGCAAGAAAAGAGAGTTCTATCATGCAGTACAGAAGAGGGCATTCTATTTATTAAATGACAAGCGCAGAAAATAGCTTCAGCCCAAAAAGTTTTTGGTATATGCATGTGAATTAACATGGTCGAGCTACATCTAGAAGGTGTCTCAATTTTCTTTCAGCAACCCCATTCTGATGTGAAATGCCTGGACAAGTAGTCTGGTGTAAAATACAATGAGATACACAAAAATGAGAAACTTCTTTTTGAGTATACTCAAGAGCATTATTAGAGTAGAAAACTGGGTTTTATTTTATGATAAAATTTTGATAACTATAAGAAGCTGAGTCTTTTCTTTTAGCAAATACACCCAAGACATCCTCGAATAATGATCCATAAAAAGTAGAAAATAACAACTATACACGAAAATCTAAAGGAGAACTACTCATATTATTGACACGACTAGAGTTAAAAGCACGATGATACTTTCTTAACTGACAAGACACATTCTAAAACAGTAATAGAAGACTCGATATGCAATATTTGACATAATTTTTGTAAGGAAGAATGCCCTAACCTATGATGTAATTGTAGAATATCAGAGAAATAGTAGCTAAACCAGAATGGAGTGTACCATTGTCCAAGTAATAGAGACCGCCATATTCATGATCTGAACCAATCTTGATTCCAGTCTGTAGATCCTGAAACACATAATAGGAAGGATAAAATATTGCATGACAATAATTTTGTATAGTAATTTTGCTGATAGATAGTAGACTAACAAGAAAATTGAACACAAATACGATATCACCTAGTGAAAAAAAGTAGCATGAACAACTCCACTAACAGTGGAAGAGATGTCATCAGTAATATTAACATGAGAAATATTATCCAGATAAAAAATTGAAATTTTCTTTGATACTCCTCATATGAGTGGAAGGTCCTGAATCTAATACTAAATGTTTATTAGAATAAGAAATAAATGTGCTCGTACCTGAAGCAGATCCATGCAGAGTAGTATTAGCTGACTGGGATGCCTGAGCAATCTGTAGCTGAAGGAAATACTCATAATCTGACTGGGAAATCTGCACAGTAAAAACAACAGTGGATGATGTAGTAGTTGAAGTAGATGTAGACGTAGTGTCAGCAATCTGAGCCCACTCATTTTTACCAAACTTGTTTAGCACTTATCAGATGTATGTTTCTATCACAACGAGGGCAATCACATGGACTCTTATCTCCGCGTCCATGTCCTTCCACTGAATCGCGGCCACAATCGCATCCACGTCCTCCACCTCTGTCACGACTTCCAACAACCATAGCAGAGTTTTCAACACCAGAAGAAATACCAGAAGAAAGAATCATCACCCATAGAATACGACAAACTCGAGACAGAGTAGTAGAGAAAGAAAGAACTATATCGCCACTAAGAATTTGTCCTTGAACTTGGTTGCCTGAGGAGATATCTAGTCCAAAGAGAAATATAGTCGCTGCTATCTCATCACAATACTGCTGAAACACCTTCAAATCTAATATAAGGGGTTGACAGAAATTAACTCATTGAGTTCGCTTCAACTCAGAGTAGTATTCAGATAGAGAACGACTATCCTGCTGCAATGAGAATAACTTCTTATACAGATCAACAATACGAGAAATATTCTGCTCGTTGGAATATATTTACAAACTATTCCATATTTGTTTGGCAATTTTTAAAAACATGACACTAGCACTGACTTTCTCATGTATATTATTGAGTAGCCATGTCATCACGCTATAGTCACTAGCCATCAAATCATCATAGGTAGTCGTACCTTTTGTTGGAGGATCCTATGGAAGATGTTTTACCTTCTTATGCGAGCCGACAAAGAAATAGAAATATTGAGCCCAGAGAATATAGTTGGCGCCATTGAGTTTCACGTTAGTAGCAAAAAAAAAATTTGAAATCATGAAATCGAAAGTGTGCTTAATGTCTTCAAAAGACATAGTAGCCATTAGTAAGGTAGACATAAGCACGTAGATAGACAAGTAGCCACGAAAATGTCAACACGGACAATTAAACAAGACAACATATAGTAGTAATGAGGATGGATGACCTCGATGAAGTTTTAGGGGCATCAAGAGGTCATTAGCAGGCACGAAGGAGTAGTAGGAACCTCAATGAGGTCACGAACATTTAGCAAAGTCTTAACGAGGTCACATAGGTAGGAAGAAGAGATGTGGTGTCCGTGAGGTTAAGGAAAGATGATCTTGTAGTGGCAATGGCAAGAAGGCTAGGGTTGTAGATCAAAACAAATTTTTTGGCTTTCACTGTTCACGATAAACAGTGCACTGTACTGTTAATTGTGAACAATATTTTTTTATTTCTAGAGAGGTGGATTCAGATTTCTAGATCTAGGAGGGGAAAAAAAAGAAAAGGAAAAGAAAATAGAAAAAGTTGATGTAGATGGTTAGGGTTAGGGTTTCTAAAGAAGAAGAGGTTAGAGTTAGAGTTTTTGCTCTGATGCCATATCAGAATTTTAGAGAAAAAGATTTGAAAGAGTTGATGATTCCTCTCTCAACACTTATTAGGCATAGGCAATTACCAATATAACTCATAATATGAGTAGGACTCCTAACAATATAGAAACCCTTAATAAAATAAAAACTAAAATAAAGACTCCTAATAGAAAACTAACTAATCAAGAGTTTAACATGTTTATTTCAGTTCTCAACCGCTGGTGTTAGTGAACATTAACTCAGTTGTAGCTTTATTCAATTTGTGCCCAGCTGCATCTTTATTATTACCGATTTTCAACTACCACTGATTTTCTGATATTACTATCTAACTTCTGTTAACTTCATTTTAGCTTCTAATCCTGCATGATACACAATGGTTTATTGTGGCAGAAATAATGCTCAAGAAGCATCAAAGAGATCGAACTCGAAGGTCACAGAAAGACAAAAATTTAATTTTCACTGCGGCATAACCTCGGCAAAGAAACATATATCATTTGTAATTTTCTGAGAGGTAACAGTTCTTTTTCAATTTCCTTGGGACCACTGTCTTTCCAATTAATTACTTTAGCTCAGGGACTACATCCTGTTGACTGCGGTTTACAATATTCTAGTTTCCAGTAACAGAATGTGATACAGTAATTTTTAAAAGATATACATATTTTAATTCTTCCACGCAGAATGGGAAAGTATCGTAAAATGTTAAGGGGGGAAAGGGGCAAAAAAAACTAAGGACACGAGTATTTGTTTCAAAGCTTGACTGTTATTTGTTGTGTTATTGACTGTTGAGATGTGATCCGCTAAGTCAGTGGAGCACACTCAGCAGACTACAGACTGCAAGTTCATGGAAGTTTTGCACGTCCTGGTATTCCACTTTCAGGACCCTAAATGTTGTCGTTGCCCCATATGACACTTGTTCCTTTGGTTGAATCTGTAACCTGCAGAAGATCTAATTGTTCACATGTGACGGCGGTGGACCCTCTATGATGCTTTGAGTAGGATAGATAGATGTATACTGTCAGGTAGTCGGTAATGTTTAATGTTTTCCCAGTATTACATGTTTAAAAGTTTTATGTTGCTTGTCAAAAGTTCAAGATTCTCTGTTTATGCAGATAAGCGGACATATGGTCTTGATTTTCATTTCAAGTTAGGGATTTTTTTTTTTTTTTTTACTAGTTGCTGAAATTAGGCTTATGTTCATATTAGTCTCTCAAATCTTAATAATTTTCATATTAGTCCCTCAAATCATTTAAAATTTCACCAAACTGATCCCTCAGGTTAGATTAAACCACCAATAACTATAACTACAATATTTCTCAACTCTATAGTTGATAATGATGTTATGACCGTTTTCCCCTTCCATTAATAACTTGCAACAGTCATCTTCTTTAGTTTCTTCTCGAGGAGAAATAAACGGTGGATTTTTGCAGAGGAAACAGCATAGGACTTCTGAAGAAAATGACTTCAGCTGTCGATAGAAAGATGAACATTGCAATGATTGATTGGGGTGGAAAACAGCCCTTATGTCATTCTGAGTTAGGAATTAATATAAATTTTCAATATTAATGTTTTAATCTAGTTAAACTTGTTCCGCTTCAGAGACGGAAAAAGAAGAAGAAAGAAGTGTCTCCTAGTTAAAAATGTTTGCAGAAGGCATAGTGCGGATGTACTACATTCTTTTGCTGTGGTGTTTCTTGCAACCATTTCCAGGTACATAAAATAGTCTTCAATATCATAAGGGAGTTCAGTAAACTTAATTAGTCATATTGTCTCTTAGGTGCCAGTTGTAGAAATAGTTACATGAGGTTCTCGGGTTTGTCATTGTAGTATCTTTGGAATATTGGTTGTGGGACTTGTTTTGGTAGTTACACGTGATGTTAGTTGGCAAGTCAGAAGGGGTAGTTTATTTCTTGAGATTCCTTAGTTTGTTGGAGTACCTATTTTGAAGTGCACATGGTTCTGAAGGAAAGATGCCATAGCTTTTAGCATCTCATAGTTTACACTGGTGGATCCACTATAAGAATCATGTTTTCTCAGAGAGCTCATGACAGAGTAGAAATTATGTTACTTGATAGCTGGCCCTATTTTGGATTGTTGTTGTCTTTCATGCTACGAAGTTGCATTTTGGGTGGCTAGGCTCGGAGGACATGTTCAATGATTGACTGTTGGAAATGATAGTAGCACATGATATATACAAGCTGGCATTTCCTCGAAGGATAGAGACATGTTACAATCCTCGTCTGCATTAATATTAATGTAGATTTGGGTTTCAGCTGAGTAAACTAATACATCTAGGTAGTTACGCCTTCTTGAAATGTGTTATTTTCGAGAATGGAATATTTTCAACTCCAGGAACCAGCCCCAGAGTGAGAACCTTTTTTTTTTAAAGATAAGATTTGGAGAAAATATATGTTACCAGACTAATAATTTTTAGAAATCAATAATAGCACAAAGAGAATCTACAAAAAGGGGTAACTGGACCACCACATATTTTGTCAGACTGAATTGACCTTTTAGTTGTTTAGAGCCATCATGTCCTCTTTGTTTAGTTGTAACATGTCTGGGATGTTGCATTTTCTGTACTTTCAGTCTGGTCCAAACATAGGAGTTTCTGTAACTAGAACAGAGCTTTGTTATAAGGATCTGCTTGTGATGTTAGCTGTGGATTCTGATAGGCAGGGGTGAGATGGCAGAAAATTGAAATAGAGTAGAAGACACAAAAAAATCAGGAATATTCTCTGTAATTTCGATGTGACTTTTATGTGGAGGATGAGCTTTGAGGTTGTTGTGCGCACCGACAACAACTAACAGAGAATCACACAATCTCCAGCACAAAGAACAGCCCAAATCACACGAAGAACACACAATCGCAAACAACAGATCTAACGAGGTTCGGCCTCAATGCCTACGTCCTCGGGGCAATCAATGGAGAGAGTTTTCAATTTAGGAAGATGATTACAATCGCTGTAGATCTCTCTGAATGCAAGAGTATCCACAGTTTTTCTCTTTCAAGGCACTAAACCCTAGAAATTACACTTAGGGCTTAAATACTCAGTTTCCTGAAACAGCAGTTTTCCGCCCAGACCCGACTATCGGTCGACCGGACGGTCGACCGAAGAAACCCGAGAGCACAGTCCCTGTATTCCGGTCGACCGGCCGGTCGACCCAGAAAACCCGAGAATTGGGTTCCTGCAGTCAGAGCACTTCGGTCGACCGGGCCGGTCGACCGCTCAAATCCCTGTGCATGCTGTGCACGTCGGTCGATCGGACCGGTCAACCGAACCCTGCCAGATACTGCTGCTGCTGCTTTCTGCTGTTTCTTCCATCGTCTCTTGTCGCCGACTTCCTCGACGATCCCTTGACGGTCCGGGTCAACTCCCTCAGTAAAAATCTCTCTCTTTCCAACAATTCTCCACCTCGGCGAAGATTCCAAAATCTGAGCCGACATCCAACGAACCCCAGTCTATCACCTGGCGAAATCGACACACGATCTCGGCAAAATCGACACACGATCTCGGCTTGGAATCTTTAGCTCAGCTATCCACTGGAATGCACCACATATGCCTTCCCTATACTTCACCTTAGGAGAATTTCTACACCTGCCGATCACCAACCCGTGTCTCCTTCTCCGCAGCTTCACGACCTCATGAAGACTTCCACATGAGTCAACACTGACTCTCCACTAACTAGCTCTATCTAGTCTACCTGTCTTCCACTGACGGTCCAACCAAGTCTGCGTAGAACACACCAAACATCATCGGCTTCAACTGGATGCATACCACTCCTTATGCAAGCTCAACATCTTCTAACCGGAAGATAAACCTGTTCATCGAGATCACACCATCTCACCACTATGTGAGATCCAACTGGCCGCACCACTTCACCTCTACATGAAGTCTCTTTACCTCTACGTGAAGTCTCTCCATCTCTACGTGAAGCTTCAATAGGCCACAACTCTTCACCTCTCCGTGAAGATCCAAAATAACATCTCGAGAACCCAATTAGCTTCATAAGAGTTGCATCACCAATGGCTGCGCCTTTACGGCTGCCTACGTACCTTTGCCCAAAAGGATCAAGCCAACCGTAGTTCATTGAAATGAGCTTCAGCAAGCTCAAATAATGGTACCTGTATCTGCAGCAGTGAACCTGTCAGACTGAGTCATATGAACCTCTTCCCGACCATCATGAAGAGCAACGGCCTTCAACTTGAGCTTGTCGCGTTCACAAGCTTGAGATTCATGCTTCTTTAACCACGAGCGTGGTTCACCTTGGTTCCAATGGCTGCAAATAACTCGATGATGAGGACATCACGCAGTTCTTTATCTTTTCATGCCCTAGCTTATTCGGGAGATTTAGTATGTTGTTTCAGCTTTATTTGAGTAGGTATTTTAGCTTTATTTGTATTCCTTTGTGGGCGTTTAGTACCACATCGGTTATTTCCCAGTACTTCTCTTTTGTAAAGCCTATATAAGGCCCCCTAGACTATTATGTTGAATGGATGAATGATAAAAAAACTTCCACAAATTATTTGGTAATTCTTGAGTCTCTGTTGCTCTCGAGTTTTGGGTGAGAAGCCCGCGTAAGGGGTGGAAACCCAAATTTTATCTTTTCTTCAATTTAAATTTTGGTCTCGAGTTGAACGTGATTGCGATCCAGGTGGTTTTACATCATTTTGGTATCAGAGCACCGGTTTCAATCCCCTTCAATATTGTCTTTTTTCAAATTTTCAGTCCCCAAACCCTAGATCTATTCCAGATCCATTCCAAAAAAAAAAAAAAGATTACACTGTTTCACAAAAAAGAGAAAAAGATTACAGTGAACAAAAAAAAAAAATCATCGAAATCTCCCTGAAAATCGAAATCCTCACTGTTCACCATCTCCTCCAACTGCCGACGCTTCTTCACCACCGGCCGTCGACCTTCGCCGGAGATCTCCAACGCCATCAGTCCTTCTCCAAGAGATCCCAGACGCCATCCACGACCCGTCACCACCGCGACCGGAGCGCCGCCATCGTCCTCGTCTTCGTCCTCTTCCTCTGCCACGTCGACAGAGCCATCGTCGCCCAGATCTCATCGCCGACAGTCACGACCAGGTCAACGCCGCTGCCGCTGGTCCACACCGACTACCACAGCCACGCCCTTCCTTTCCTGTTCTTCAATTCCCGCCGCCTTCAACGATCCAGCCACGCCACCTCCGCCGCGCCCACATCGCCGTCAAGCAACGCCGCCATCACTGCTGTCTTCAACCATCTCCATCGTCATCAGCATCATCTAGATCTCCGTCCTCTGTCACCGTCGCCGTCGCCGTCAGAGCTCAACCACAGCCACGCCGCGCCTACATCGCCGGCAAGCATCACCACCGCCGAGAATCTGACGCCTTCGCCGCCTCCTCCGGTCTGCACTGACGACTCCGCCTCACAGATCCAACCAATTCGCCGACCTCCTCCGACGTTGTCCAGACCACATCGGAACGCCGCCGACAGCGGATCTCCACAGCTGCTTCTAGGGCGCGCTCGGGTTTGGATTTCCACCACCAGTTGAAGCAGCCACCGTCGCCTTCGCCTGTCTCCACCAACGCCAGTTCTTCTCCGGCGCCTCCGACTGCAGCACGACGCCGGTCACTGTCGCCGTGCATAGGGCCAAGCCCTAAGGGCAGATCGAAGGAGGTGACGGGCTCGCCGGAGCTCCCCGATCCTCATCTTCATCCTTACCTCCGTTCGACGAAGCCGTCGTCGCCGACGATCACCATCGCCGACCCTCTTCTTTCCTGCCCTCGCCGACGACCATCCACAATTCGCCACCAATCCGTCCTTGTCGTCGGAGACTCTCGCCGGCGATGACTCCAGACCACCGACATCGCATCGCCGCCGCCACCTTCGTCGCCCGTCCCCTGCCGAGCTTCGCCGCCGCCTCCTTGCCCTAGCGAGCGACAGCGAAAAGGATAGAAAAGGGAGCGGGTGAGAGTGAACAGGCTGCTGGGTCACTTTTAAAACCCAACCCGAATCCTGGGCTTGGGTCAGATCCTAAGGGGTTGGGCTCGCTGCAATCGGGTTTAGAGCGGACTCGAGTTGGGTTAAAACCACACTCGACCCAATCGGACCCGGGGTACTGTTGAACAGACCAGACCGGGTCTGGTTCAACTAGAATTCAGATCAGACCACACCCGAGTTTACTCGTACTCGGTTCAGACCAAGTCTGGGTCAAATACAGCTCAGACCCAATTCAGTTCAGCGGCAGATTATATCTTCTGGAGGCCGTTCAGGGCTCGTTTCAAGTCCGAATTGACCCGTTTTCGAGGCAGTGGATTCGTGACGACCAGTACTACGCGCCTACAATAGTCTCATTCCGGATTGAGTTACGGTCGCCTCCCCAGGTTCAGCTCAACGCGCCAGAGTTTGTTCCTGCCCAGGTTAAAGCCTGATTGGCTCCATTCTCGAGGTGATATCCTAACTTGATCTAAGTTGTTAACTGTTAATTACTTGCAACTACTACACGGACTGCTATAATTTGTTGGTAGAAATGCTATTTGCTTCGATCTAGTGGTTGCATCTTTTCATCATTTTAGGAATGCATTTTTATTTGCATTTGAGACTTAAACTTTAGGGAATTTCTTTGTTTAGTGCATGCATTTAGTTTAACCGACTTTAGAGCTCTCCATTGCATCTGCTTGCTTGTTTGAGTCATCATGACTAATCAGCATGATAGGGACTCCCACTTAGACCAGCTACACAATCTCCAACAGGGTCATATGTCCGTTCATGAGTACATTACCATATTTAAGGACTTAACCCATCGTAGTGAAGTGAGCGAGCACCCTTCTGAGGCTCTAACTAGGTTTATTTGGGGTTTACGGCCTAAAATAAAACATGCTATGATTACTGACCCCTATGACCTAGACACCGTTGAAGATGCCTTTGATGTGGCCTTAAGATTAGACTTGACTTTCAAGACGCTGGTCAATGCCAAGGTCAAATGTTCTAAATGTAAGGGCTATGGACATTATAATTATCAGTGCCCTTCAGAGAGTCAACATCCTAAAACTGTACCCACTGATGAAGTTGATGATTCGAAGACTGTTGAGGATGTCCACGTTTCTTCTAAAACTGTTAACATAATTGAAGACATGGCAGTTGATTCTATCACACAGATTATTGATGAAATTCATATGTCTTCTGATAGTGCCAATGATGACGTGGACGAGACAGTTGAACCTAATATACCCACTGTGCCGAACCAGCTAGTCGAGTCTCCTTGTGTTGAACCTAGTTTTATGGTGATTCCTATCAATTCATCTTTTAGGGAATCACCTGAATCTCTTGGCAAGGTCCAGCAAATGGTCTCTAATACTTATTCTTCGGGTTGTTTAGAGTTTGCATCCGAGTCCTCTGTACCTCCATCTTTAGGTGTGTGTCCTTCTAGGCATATCATATCACTCATTCTCCCATCGTTAGGAGCTATGCTTAGAATACCTACTGCATTGCATCTGCCTGTTGCACATATTGATGATATCACTAGGCTGATAGCAATTTGTAATAAACCCTACAAATTTGCTGCATACCCATATAGTATGTTGCAGGAATTTACAGTTGATAACAGGGTGATTGCTTACGAGTTGGATAGCCCGTGGGATCCTGGTATCAGCTCCGTTTTCAGCCAGGATGATGCACCTCGCTCTACTCCATGTTCCTTGATCGTGCTGCTATCTTCCACCACCGATCTGTCATGGAGACCAGCTCCTCTTCCGCCACCATGGTCTCGACATGATGTTCCCATGCTGCAGCCACGACCACCACCTTGGCCCGATTGAGATGCTTCGTGAGGAGAGTCCTCATTCGACAGGGTCGAGTTCTTCCCACCCCGAGGGAATTGATGAGGACATCACGCAGTTCTTTATCTTTTCATGCCCTAGCTTATTCGGGAGATTTAGTATGTTGTTTCAGCTTTATTTGAGTAGGTATTTTAGCTTTATTTGTATTCCTTTGTGGGCGTTTAGTACCACATCGGTTATTTCCCAGTACTTCTCTTTTGTAAAGCCTATATAAGGCCCCCTAGACTATTATGTTGAATGGATGAATGATAAAAAAACTTCCACAAATTATTTGGTAATTCTTGAGTCTCTGTTGCTCTCGAGTTTTGGGTGAGAAGCCCGCGTAAGGGGTGGAAACCCAAATTTTATCTTTTCTTCAATTTAAATTTTGGTCTCGAGTTGAAGGTGATTGCGATCCAGGTGGTTTTACATCACTCGACATCCTCAACAATGTCGTCAACCTGTTCAGCATCACCTTTGGTATCACGAACTCCACCCGGTGTCACCTCCGCTGAAGTATCCTTTGATGCCGAACCAACTGGAGATGATGGAGTAGCATCAACCTCCACCCGCTGCAATCCTTCCTTGGTCTTCGTCCTCTCCACCTGCTGAGAGACAGTGGACTTCAACACTGAAGTCTCTCTAAATGTGACATGCCTGCTCATCACGATCTTCTTGTCTTCGGGGTCCCACAACCTGTAGCTATTTCCCTTGACACCCAAATAGACAAACCTCTTTGCTCGCGGATTCATCTTGCCACTCTTGGCACTGAAGTAAGCCGGACTTCCAAATTCCCTCAGCATACCATGATCTTGAGCAAATTTTTCAGACCAAGTTCCCAATGGAGCTTTACTTCCTATTGCCGTCGATCTGTTCCTGAGATGGCTAGCATACTCAGTCGCCTCAGTCCAAAGCGACTTGTCCAATCATGAATTAGACAATAACTTCCGAACCTCCTCCAGCAAGGAACGGACTATCTTTTTAGCCAACCCATCTGTACCTGTTGAGAAGTGAGTAGCAATCCCTATGTTCTGGCCAAACTGTAGGAATTGGTCAATGTCTATTCCAACATTACCGATGTAGAGCTCCTTTATCTTCCTACCTACCTGCCTCTCCATTTTTCTTCTCCACTTCCTCAACACATCTAGGGCTTCACCCCTTTGTCTCATTGGATATATCCAAACCTGCCTAGATGAATCATCAATAAACGAGACAAAGTACCTGTGACCTCCAAGCGATGCCGTCTTAGCAGGTCCCCATACGCTCATGTGAACACAATCAAGAAGACCTTCATTGTGGTGAGTACTGGTGCTGAATCTCACCGTCTTCTTGTCCAGAACGCTGTGTCCACCTTCCAAATTGCAGGTAGCAGCACCTTCCATGGATTCCTTCTTTGCAGGAGCTTGCAAAGACCTTCCATCTTCGTGTCCGACCTTTCCCTGCAAGTCCTCCGGGCCACCTTTATCTGAAGAACTTGAAGTCTCCACCTGATCTGTAATCGTACTACCCTTCAAGTAGTAGAGATTGCCTCGGCGGACGCCCTTCATCACCACCATCGAGCCCTTGATCATCCTTAGATCGCCATCTCGAACAGATATTACCAAGCCCGATGCTTCCAAAATTCCCACGGAGATTAGATTTCTCTTCAACTGAGGTACATACCTCACTCCTTTCAGCTCCCTTTCCATCCCATCAGACATCCTGATTCGGATTGTACCTACACCCTCCACGCTACATGGGTGATCGTCGCCCATAACGACCGAACACCCCTACAGCTGCTCAAAGTTGGAAAACCAGCCCCGATTAGGGCACGCATGGTATGTTGTACCTGTATCCAGAATCCACTCATCTTTCCATGAGTTACCAATAATGGGAGAACTGACTGAAAACGAGAAACCTGACGAGTCCGAATCTGCTCCATCCGCCTGTGACCTGCTCCTCTGAGTATTCGTCACTTTTGCAAGATTTGTTTCAGCCTTCGACTCCTTCTTCTTCCCCTTGAACTTTGGACAGTCCACTTTCCAGTGCCCTATCTCTCGGCACAAAATGCACTGATCCTTCCTCAGATCCCTATAGCCCGACCTGGACTTCGATCTTCCTCTCACCTCCTTGCCCTTCCGCGATGAACCTCTGCTTCTTACTTCCAGTGCCTCCGCCACTGAGCTTGACTGTGAAGGATGTCTTTCATTCTTCTTGTTTCATAACTCATCAATGAAGTTGACACCTCATCATAATCCAAGCTCTGCCTTCCATTAATGAAGGTCAGTGTGAATGTCTCGTACTCCTCTGCAGGTAGTGAATTCAGAAAGATGACCGCCTTATCTTCCTCTTCTAGCTTGACATCCAAATTCAGCAGATCTGTAAGAAGCTTCGTATATCGGTTGATGTGCTCATTGACTGCGCTCCCCTTCTGCATCCTGAACTGATACAGCTTACTCTTAAGCTGCAACCTGGACTCTACACTCTTCTTCAGGTACTTCTTTTCAAGGGTTTGCCACAGTTTCTTCGCTGACGTCTCATGTTGCACAAGGTATTTTATGTCTTGTGACAAGCATGAACTTATCAAGCCACATGCCGATCTGTTCATCTTCGCCCACTCTTCATCAGTGGTAGTGTTCTTCTTCCTCTCCAATAGGAGAGTGTCCTCGAGGTTTGATGAATTCAGTGCATCCATAACCTCACATCTCCACATACCGAAATTGTTAGTCCCATTAAACTTAACAACTTCAATCCTTGGGTGATTGTTCATTGTCTTAACAGATGCAGTTTTTTCTGCCATTGAGATCTTCTTTTGATTCTCTATTTATGCGGAAGAATAACCAAATTGGAATAAATCTCTACTCAGATAAAAATGGGATTTTTACCTGCCTCTTGAAACGCTAGATCGAGTTTCTCACCGGATCTGCTCCAAACACAGATTCAACGAGCCCTCCTTGCGTCCTCCTGAGATCGACACACGATCTCCTCGAACACCAATACCTCTGACCTGAGATCGTCACACGATCTCCACCTGATCAGATCTGGAGCCCTTCGAATCCTCAGAATCTCAAGCGTAGCCTGGATGCTCTGATACCACTTGTTGTGCGCACCGACAACAACTAACAGAGAATCACACAATCTCCAGTACAAAGAACAGCCCAAATCACACGAAGAACACACAATCGCAAACAACAGATCTAACGAGGTTCGGCCTCAATGCCTACGTCCTCGGGGCAATCAATGGAGAGAGTTTTCAATTTAGGAAGATGATTACAATCGCTGTAGATCTCTCTGAATGCAAGAGTATCCACAGTTTTTCTCTTTCAAGGCACTAAACCCTAGAAATTACACTTAGGGCTTAAATACTCAGTTTCCTGAAACAGCAGTTTTCCGCCCAGACCCGACTATCGGTCGACCGGACGGTCGACCGAAGAAACCCGAGAGCACAGTCCTTGTATTCCGGTCGACCGGCCGGTCGACCCAGAAAACCCGAGAATTGGGTTCCTGCAGTCAGAGCACTTCGGTCGACCGGGCCGGTCGACCGCTCAAATCCCTGTGCATGCTGTGCACGTCGGTCGACCGGACCGGTCGACCGAACCCTGCCAGATACTGCTGCTGCTGCTGTTTTCTGCTGTTTCTTCCATCGTCTCTTGTCGCCGACTTCCTCGACAATCCCTTGACGGTCCGGGTCAACTCCCTCAGTAAAAATCTCTCTTTCCAACAGAGGTGTAGTTAAAGATAAAGTAAGAGAAACTAACGTTGAAATTTCTTAGGAACTACAAGTAATATCTTTCAGATTAGAAAAGTCTGAAAAATCGAGACACGTTCAAATTTCTTAGTAATATCTTTCAGATTATCTCTAATAGGACTGACTACGGGTTAATTGCAGCAACCGTGTGATGTTCACAGTGACCTTTCTTTTGGCTTTCATCTTTGACATAAGATGGAGCCTGGAATGTCAGAATGCCTACCCATCGTGTTTGACTGATCTCTTGATAATTTGCTCCTTATTGAGAAGTTCCCCACGCTTTTCTAACAAATTTCTTTTTCCATGCTGAATTCCTGTTGCTAAAAATATTTTGATTGAATTTTCTTTTCATCACTTACTCAGAGAGGGATGAATACTTCCATATACAAAACCACATAGTATATTGAGTGGAAAATTTTGAAACATAGGAGGAGCTGGGCCCCATACTTTCTAGTGGTGGTATATCATCAGTTGGAGTTGGGTGGATAGCACTGTTCCTAAAACTTCTTGCACCAAATTAGCCTCCTTTTGAGAACAATGGTGGTGGTGTGTTGAAAATTTCAAATTTCAAGCATTTTGAACCAAGAGAGTCACAAAGGTAAGGTTCCGTCGTTAGGTCACCACTCAACTCTCTTTTCAAGTGGATCTTTTGTCCAAAACCACTAGTTCTCCCTGATTGGCATATTAAGGGCTGGTAGGGTTCTCAAGTTGTTGAGTGGGAGAGCCAAATGCTGGACAGAATGATAGCTACATGAGGAAGGGATCATGTTATTTAAATGTTAGCTCCAACTACATTTTCCTTTTTTCGTCTTTCTTTCTGTTTCTGATCAAGATAGGTTTGGAAGCTTGTTTGATTAAGAGTCTTCTCTTTAATTGTCGTATCAAAGGTAGCTGTTCTTCCATGCCCCCATAAAAGTATTTAGTAATGCTAGATTCTAGAATAGAAAGGGAGAAGACAAGTACCTGACAAAATTAGCTCCTCTTTCTCCCTATGATTTTCAAATAAACATCAAATTTTGGAACTATGCAGGAAAAGAAATGACTTGAAATAAAATACAGATACTTTGATTCTTCTTCTCATACTAAGGTAAATCTTTATGAGAGAAAATGTGTGGAGCCTATCTTTTACTGAAGATTTTGTTATTTTGCCTTTTCAGGTGGAAGTTGTCCTTGGAGGAAGGAAGAGATCATCACTAATGCTCTTTTGGGCTGGTAACTTGGGACCTCATGCCCGGCTCCTCTAACTGTAGCTAACGTCAATCCATCATATTCTTCTACATAACCTCCAACCTGCAATCACGAAATTAAAGTTGTGATTGTTCATAAATTCATCAGCGTAAGATTTTAGCATTATCTGTTTATCTACATTGCTTAAAGGAAATATGAAAACAGTATCTTCAGCATTAGGAATGTACATCTGAAAGAAATTTACCCCATTTTTGAGATACCATGGACGCCATGAGTTCTTAATTTTCAAACCGAGCATTTTGATGGAGTGCCTTGTAGATGTTATTGGAACTACACTATCAACATCGCCACTGCAAAATGTTTCTATTCTTTAGCGTGGTCCGTTATATCTAGCTGGCAATTATCAAGTTCAATAGTGTTTTTTAGCTTATTGAACCAAAGTTACCTATAAAGCCAGAAACTTATGCCACTAGTAGTAAGCTCCTTAATGATCGGTAGCACTGTAGCAGGTCTGTCATTCCATGGCAGGATCCTGAAGAAAAAAGGAGAGTGATGAACCCTGATTTAATTAGAATTAAACAACAATTGATATGAATGGAGAGATTAATGATGATATTGATCTACCCGCAGCCTTCCCAATCATATGACAACTTGGTGATATTCGCATGAAGAGCCTTCTGAACTGCAGGGTTGTTCAGATACGCATATACATAGTTATCCGAACAAGGATCAAAATCTGCCATCTGAATTCACAATGAGGATTTATTAGTAGTAGAAAACATCATTATTTGGATCAAGAGTAATGTCTATTTACCGCAACCCCGGATGAACTGTTTGATCCATCACATCGTGGAGCATATATGTTGTAGTAATCTATAACTCCAACTTCTTGTACGGCCTTGCTAATTGCTGTCCCACATTTATCAGAGTAACCTCGGCTGCTAAAATTGCAGCTTGAGTGAATAATGGCATATGTATGATCTGAGACTAGGGCATGATTCCAGAAGTACGTGTATTGTCCCATATAGTTGGAAGCTTGATCTACATAAGCATTCCCAATCTGATGGTATCATACATCACGAATCATTAGAAAATTCTGAAACTGATATGAAACTGATAACTAGTTTTGTTGACTGTGAACAAATTTCTATATACTTACAGCGACACCTCGAAGGTTGATTATGGTCTGATTGGTGACTTTGTTCTTCTGCAGGATGAGATGAGCGAGTTCAGGTATGTAGTGGCCTGCATAGCTCTCTCCTGTTATGTAGAAGTTGCGAGTCTTATACTGCGGGAACCTCTCCAGCCAGTTTATCAGAAAGGTATATGAATCTGCCGCAGTTCTCTTATCTCCGCTCTGATCAATATCTGAACTCGTGTTTGAATATGAGAAGCCAACCCCTGCTGGTGACTCCAGAAACAGAACATTCGCCACTGCCATTGCAGAAAGACGTGAGTATCACATTGAAATTTACAGAACCTATTCTTCAAATAATAATGTGAATTTTTTTTTTTTTTTACCATTATTCCATGCATAGTAATTTCTGGTTAGTGTCTCGCCATCGCTGTTTACTCTGAAGGGTCCTAGTTCCTCCATGGCTCCATATCCCAAAGAGGAGCATCCAGGTCCTTAATCACATCATTATTAAAATACAACATTTAGTCAGATTATTCAGAGACAATGACAACCACCATTAGGAAGACAAAACTCAATTATTGTCAAGTATTGACTCTGTAATAATACAGATGACACTTCAAGAAAATTACAAGTACTGGGACCTGGGTTGAGTAGCACTTTTCATATGAACAATCATAGTTTTTCCTAATTGATTGAGATATTAGTAGCAAAGTTTGTTTTGTATACCAGTAATCTAAAACAATAACAAATTTCATTAAAATAAAACAGAAACAAATGGTCTGAAACAACAATAAAATTCATTAAGAAAACAGAAACAATCATATATGATCAGTAAATACCTCCATTGAGCCACAGCACAAGAGGCTTGCTAGAAGAATTCGTAGGGGACTCAACAAAGTAGTAGAACAGTGCCCTTCCATGAGCCGGGTCAACGGTCACATAACCCCCGTACTGATCAAAATCAACGCCCTCTGGCTGCCCCGGCAACGCATCAATCTTGTCGGCCTTCATCATTCCATCTTGACGACCAATGTAGACTGGCGAAAATGACTCAGTTGACAACAGCTCAGGCAACAAGTCGTATTCGGAATCACTCGAAGAGTACCTCTGAGATTTGATGAGCTCTCGCAGTCGTTCTGCTTGGTTGGCCTCGTTGATGTTGGGAAGAAGAACGATGAAGGACAAGAGAAGAAGCAGAGACAAGTAGGAAGCCATCATCATCATACTCTTGTTTGTTGCAGTGGAATGAAAGAAAGTTGGGGCTTTATATAGAGTTAGTGCGTGAAGGTTGGCAATCAGAGTTTGTGTATTGTAGTAGGAAATGGAATTAGAAAATTGAGTGAGAATTAAATTGTTATTTATGATTTAGTTAGCACGGCACGCTATACGTGTATGTGTACGTATTTTGTGGACCAAATGTTTTTGAACTTTTCGGTGGTCTACTTGATTGGATTCATATGGGTACATTGTATAAGTAATTGATTCCAATTTCCATGCAATTTTTATTTATTTATTTATTTTTGAGTAAAAATCACTGTCCAATCAATGTTTCCGTCAAGTTCACACTGCATATTAATTTCTATGCAATTTTTTTTTTTTTTGAGTAAAATTGCTTACAATGTTGAGTTCAGATTGCACATTTATTTCATTGTAGTTTCACACTTGCAAATTATTTTGAGAGAGGGTACTGAAATTCTCACACGTATGATGGTTTCTTTGAAATTTGTTCAAACTTGTTACTATTATGAGAGAACATATTGCCACCCCCAAAAGTGATAAAAGCCCCCCATGGATTAAGGCACCCCAAAATTAATAAAGGCCCCCTCAAAAATTTCTAAAATGGAAAAAATGTTCTCATCTTCTTCCCTCCTCCTCACCCACCCTCGCCCGTGAACCACCCCCCCCCCCCCCCCCCCCCAACAACCTCCCCGGCCTCCCCCTCGCCGGCGATCCCCCCCCCCTGATCCCCCCCCCCCCCCAACAAAAAAAACCCCAACCTCGCGACCCATCCCCCCCCCCCCCCCCCAACACCGCTCTCCTCCCCCAGAGCCCCCCCCCCCCCCCCCTGTTCAGCCACTCCGGCCGAACAGAAGGGGGAGGGGAGCTCCAGGGAGGGGGGGCGAGGCCGGGGATGTCGGGGGAGCGCGAGGGAGGGGGGTGAGCGTGGGTCGCCGAAGAAAACGACGGAGGACGATGAGGATGGAGGGAAGGAAGGAGGAAGAAGATGGGTGTTCTGGACATTTCACCATGGGTGAAATGGGCAAAAAGTATAATGGCACACTTGTGAATATTTTGTGGGGCCTTTCTCATTTTTGGGGGTGGCAATATCCGTTCCACTATTATGATGGAAGAAGTACAACTATTCTGAAATTACAATGTTGGAGCTGTTAAAGATTTGTTGATCTTTGCACTGGGCATTTTCAAAAAAAAAAAAAAATCAATCTTGTTCAAACTAAATTCTATTGAAATTTTTAAATTTGTGTTTTCTTTTAGAAAAAGATTCAAATGTTTTGGTCTAATGAAATTGGACTGATTTCAACAGCTAATTCTTTCTTCGTCAAATGTGAAGAGAGGAGGAAGAGAGGAAGAACTCAAGAAGAGAGTGCTTCTTCCTTTCTTTGAGTGTTTGGTTTGCAAAGGAAGAAGTTTCTTCCCTCTTCCATTTTGCTAATGTAACAATGATGTGGTTCTTTCTCTTCTAGTTTTACTTCACATGATTTTGGATGGAAAATAATTTTCATATCCGCATAGGCCTTACTCAGTGGCATACCCACACTAAGCCTGTTAGGATTTTAAAAGAGACAGAAGAGAGGAGGGAGAAGAAAGAGAGAATGAAGAAGGAAGATCTCTTCCTCTCATACAGTATTTGTTTGTCAAATTTGTAGAAGGAAGAGAATGAGAAGAAATAGGATATCTTTGATTAAAAATATTATAGTATATTGATGTAACAGAGAGGTGGAAGAAGCGGTCCTCAAGAATAAAAGAATAATTTATTACCGAGATCCTTGTGCTGAGGGAGTTCAAATTGGAAGAAGTAATACCACATAGACGCCACGTAAGTAAGATTGAAATTGAGAAGAACTCTCTTACATTCAAAACAAACACAAGTTAGAGGAAGAAGTCCTTGCTTTATGAGTTTTTCTCTCTTCCTCCTCTCTTCATGTCAAACAAATAGGCTTCTACATATCAAGGTGACAGGGATTCCCTGTACGAAAATGCTATTTGGCTCCCTAGTTAACTCCCGCTCTACTTCCGCGCTGATGTGACATGCCACATGACATGACGCATAAGCTCCAAACTTGACCCAAAAATTTAAATTTCCTCCCAATTCCAAAATTTGAATTTTCCCCTTAGCCCAAAAAATTAAATTCCCTCCCAGCCCCAATTAACAAAATGAAGATAGATCCCTCTCTCTCAGTCTAAATCTCTCTCTCTCCAGTGCAGATCCGAGCGCCGCCCCTCGCCATTCATCGTCTCATCGCCGTTCGTCGCTGCGCGTCGCCGTCTTCCCCTTTCTTCATCGTTGTCTGCCCCTGCTCTCTCTCTCTGCTACCCATCGCTTCTGTTTATTTGCTTATGTATTCATGTATCGCAGTTACAATCAGAAACTTGCAATTATACATTTTTTTTTGCATTATTCTTCCATGATTAATTGTTTTGAGTTCTTGAAGATTGCTAGGGAAACGTTTGTGTGTTGGCTGACCCTTCAACAGAAAGTGAACACAAATCGTTGAATAGTTGCAAGCATAAATACAAGAATAGAACATGAATACAAGCATAATCATCACAAAATATTGTTTGCATCCATCCATAATTACATGAATACAAACTCTCAAATGAGTCAAAGTTCTGTAATATTGAAACATAAGAAAATAATCATTAAACTATGCATGTGAGATGCTAAAATCATATATTTTCAGTGTAATTAGGATTGCGATCATGGTAGCAGTCCTCAGAAAAAGACTGCAACCTTAGTCGCAGTCCTTAGAAAAGACTGCGACCATGGCAGTAATTCTCATAAAAAGACTGCGACTTAATCACAGTCCTCATAAAAAACTGCGACCATGGTATTACCAGCATATAAAATTGTGGTTAAAATTCAGCCACGTTGCGCCAGCTGAGAGAGTCTCTCTCAGCTGACGGCTGAATCTCCGAATTGCTCCAATTGAGATTTTTAAGGGGTAACAAATTCTTGACTCTCAAATGAATCAAAGTTCTATAATATTGAAACATAAGAAAATAATCATTAAACTATGCATGTGAGATGCTAAAAGCATATATTTTCAGTGTAAAAAAGACAGCGACCATGGTAGCAGTCCTCAGAAAAAGAGTGCGACCATGGTAGCAGTCCTTAAAAAAAACTGCGACCATGGCAGCAGTTCTCATAAGAACACTGTGACTTAATCACAGTCTTTATAAAAAACTGCGACCATGGTGCCAGCACCTAAAATTATGGTTAAAATTCAATCACGTTGCGCCAGCTGAGAGAGTCTCTCAGCTGGCGGCTGAGTCTCCGAATTGCTCCAATTGAGATTTTTGAGAGGTAACAAATTCTTGACTCTCAAATGAATCAAAGTTCTATAATATTGAAACATAAGAAAATACTGCGACCATGATAGCAGTCCTCAGAAAAACACTGCGCGACCTTGGTTGCAATCCTTAGAAAAGACAATCGCATATTGGCCGGGCCTGAACATGAAACATGTTATTTTGAAGAGCCATCACAGGAATTACAAAGAAATCAAAATAGTACTCAAAGATTCAGCATACTTCCAGGAATTATAAACTCTCAATTCCCAGCCATTTGATTACACATCAAAATAGTACTCTAAGTATTTAACATACTTCCAGGAATTACAAACTCCCAGTTCCCAATCATTTGATTACACATCAAAATGGCCGATACACTTCCTATGATTCTAGCATGCAAGGATTTGAGACATTGCCATCATGATCAGATTTCTTTTTGCTCTGCCTACTTACAAGCTTAATTCTGTTTTTCCTAGGCCGCCCTTTACGACTCTTAGATAGTGGATCCAATATGTTTTTCAAGCCATCCTCTTCATCTTTCCTTTCTTCTTTTAAGGATATACCTCAGTATTTGTGGTTGCGATGACGAGCTTTAAGGTATGACTTGGTCGAGATCCAGCGGAGGTGAGAACGTTTGTTGATGGCGGAGGATGGCGATGGAGTTTGTGGTGGCGCTCCGATCTTTTAGGGCAATGAAGAGATGTTAGGGAGAGAGGCCTAGAGAGATTAGGTGGCGCAACGACACCTATGTCGAGATCGATGAAGGATCGGGTGACGCGGTTACCCGTAGAGGCTCTGTCTGTAAATTGAATAATTCTCTGTGAATTGAACAGCATTTTTTTAATTAAAAACTCTCTGAATTGAACAACAGTATTGTGAATTGAACAAAAATTGAACAAATTGGCCCCAAAACAGTACTGAATTGAACAAAATTTGTCCCAACACAGTAGTTAATTGAACAAACATTGAACAAACAAATGAAAAATAATTTTGAGTTCAATCCAAGAAAGACGGGCTATACCTCAGCCGTTGTTTTGTGGTCGAGAGGGCCGCGGCGAGATTGAAAGAGAGAGGGCAACAACGAGCTCAAGAGTGCGGTGACCTTGAAAAAATAAAATTTTAGGGGGAGTGACAGATCGACACTCCACACAGAAACTGTGATCATGGCTGGCAGACGTTGTGATTGTCTCTCGACCGAAGAGAGTGTGGCGAGGCGAGCTCGAGGGTGGCGCAACAGTGAGATTTGGGGGAGAGAGAATGAGATGGGGAGGATTTTCGCCTGCACTGCGGGGGAACGCTGAGATGAGAGAGCAGCCCAAATTTTTTTAGGGTTTTAATTTTAATATCATCCACATTGGGTGCCACGTGGCAGGATGACATGTCTTGCCACGTCGGATGGGAGCCAAAGCGGGAGATGTATTGGGAGCCAAATAGCAAAACTGTTCCCTGTAATATGGATTTCTTGAATATCACCAATATCAAGGTGATATGGAACTCGCTTACTTCAGCTGTGAAAAGTATTACTCGTTTTTTGTGCGGGGAATAGCTTTGGAGCTCTCGGATCAAGAACAAAAATTATTACTCTTCTCTTCTTTTCTTCTCTTTTACGGTTAGTTTCCAAAAAAAAATCAAAAGTATCATCCAACGTCTATATTTTCAAAAGCATTGCCCCCAAAGTCTCCTCTCCTCTCTCTCTCTCTCTCTCTCTCTCTCTCTCTCTCTCTCACCCCCCAACCCCCACCAACCATGTCCATTTGGTGTTGGCCTCATCCCAGATCGATCAACCGTTGACGGTGTCTCTTTGATGCCGCGGAGAATTGAAGATCCTCCTCATCCTCAAGGAAGGGACAAATCTCATTGGGCTCAGAGCTACATCATCCAAGATTTCACCCACAAACTGAGGAGGAGATGAAGCCCCATGCCCCACATCACGTAAAGTTCTGGCCTTTGTCTTCTTCTTTGCCTCAATTCACTCTTATATCTGCATGCGCCAATCTTTTATTTTATTTGTGAATGCAAAACATTATTATGGTTATAATTAAGAATGCTATGTTATATCCCTCTCTTCCAATTCCAAGATACAAGAAAAAATAAGAGAATGAAAATAAACAATTTCAAGCTTTACATTGATAGTTCCATTTCTTTATTGTTGAAAATGTTTCTAGTAATTCCAACTAATTTATAAAAACTTTGAAATTCTACCATCCAAGAGAAAGGAGTGTATCTTAGTGATTTTAATTTTAAGTGGTTGGTTCCCTCTGTAATTTGTGTTGTTTGCTTGCTTAGCCCTTTTAGATCGTCAGAGTCCCCAAGTCAGTGATTCAAAGCAAAACCGCTCGTCTCCCCTCAGCAAGTAATGCATCCTTCATTACTTGATATAATTCTGACCTTTTGATCTGCATACTTCAATCTGGATATTGTGAACAAAGAACATTAGTATGGTAGTAATTAGTAACACTATGCTATATGTCTTCTTCAACTCTTTGATACAATAAAAAAAAAGAGTATTTCTTAGTAATTTCAGGCTTTACATTGACATACTACCTTTTTCTTTTCTTTTCTTTACTGTAAAGAAAGAACTATGGTAATTTCATTAATATATAAAAATTATAAATTGAGTTGCAACTCATAGCTAAGTTCATAGGGACTCTTGAATGTTGGATTGGTATTTTATAAGATGCAGATATCGAAGTAGTATTTTCAGATAATTTTCTTTTTTTAATTTGTATTTGTATACTCAATCTAGTGGCCAAATTCAGAGGAGGGAAGGCTTCTCCAATGTATCTTTTTTTTTTTTTGTAGGAAAAAATTGAAAGTTTATTAATGAAGAACAATGGCTTTGCTCTTCTCATAGTGAAGGATCACATCACTACTGATTGTGGTGGAGTAAAAATTTGTTGACACTTTAATTGCAATTAGTTCTTTTTCATGCTAACACAGATCTCTCTTAAATGATATTACCTCTTTGTTCAGATACCATGGTGCCATGGATTTTTCACGGTCAGCCCAAGCTTTTTGATGAAGTACATTGTAACTGCTGTCAGAAAAACTCCATCAACGTCACAGCTGCAGATTTATTTTCATTAAATTATGCATGTGAGATGCTAAAATCATATATTTTAAGTGTAATTAGGACTGCGACCATGATAGCAGTCTTCAGAAAAAGGCTGCGACCTTGGTCGCAGTCCTAGAAAAGACTGTGACCATGGTAGCAGTGCTCAGAAAAAGACTGCGACCTTGGTCGCAGTCCTCACAAAAGACTGCGACCATGGCAGCAGTCTTCATAAAAATACTGCGACTTAATCACAGTCCTCATTAACATTTTCATTCTTAGTCTCATTCTGGCCTAAATCATTAATGTTTTCATTTTCAATTAAATTTTCAACTAAATTTTGTGTTTCTTTAACAATGAATTTATCAAGAGCTCCACTCTGAGATTGGACAAATTGCTCAATTTTTCTTTTTTTATTGCGTTTATCAGATCCAGAAGGGTACTCTCTAGGAGGCATTATTATAATAAAACAAGTATTATTATAATTAAATTGAAAGAAGTTTAAAAGATTCAAAACAATATAACCTGATTTGAAGCTTTGATTGATGAGCTGCTTGGTGAAGAAAATGAATTGAATATGAAAGAAAATCCTGAGAAGAAAAGAGAGAAAATTAATATAAGTCTGATGTTTAATGCTTCTTGTTTAACATGCATATTGTGATTGCAGAAACAAGCCAAGCAAAACCAAGCTAATCGGATGAAAAATCAGCATGGTCATATTATGATAGAGAGACAGTGATAATTTGGTACAGGATAATGAAAAAAACAAAAACTAAAATCAAAATTAACAAGCAAACAGAAAGAAATTCTCAAGGATTACATGATTACATCAAAATTAAAAGACCTAAAGGGGTTGCTACCTTGTTGATCTTCTCTTTTGTTTTATGCTTCGATTCTCTGAGGAAAAACAAAGAGGTGCAGTTTAAGACTTGAGAGTTGAGACTTGAGAGAGAGAGAGAGAGAGAGAGAGAGAGGTGTAGTGAAGAAGAAAGGCCAGATTCAGAATAGGAGAGAAGACTTGAGAGTTTGGGACTTGAGAGAGAGAGAAGCAATAAAGAAAGAGAGGTGGGGACTGAGGATTTGCATGATTCATGATTGGTTCTGGTTGGTAGTAGGCGAAGCCGAAGAGACGAAAAGTGAAGGCTGCGTTGTGAAGACGAAGAAACGCAGGACTTTAATTTTCAGTTTTTTTTAACACCCTATAATTTGCTCTAATTTTTTTTTTTTAACTAGTGGGTCAAGATGTTGGCTCCAGAGGGCCCCAAACTTGGGGCCCTGTGCAGCAGCACCGGATGAACCGCATCTGGGCCGGGCCTGCATTGGCGCAAAAAAAACGCCTGCAATAGGCAGTGGTGCTCCTTTGCAAAATGGGCGTGCCGGCTACCACGCGGTGTAGAGGTAACGTCTTGGGTATATAAGGATTTAGGCAACTCTATCTAAAAGGTTAGTCTTTTAGGATGGTGCCCCAAGTCCTTCATAACTTTCGGCCTGTCTCAGCCTCCCACTTTGCGCCACCGGTATTTATACGCCTTGAATTCATATGGAGTTCTAGTCTCCAATGGTTCTCATTTCAGCTCGATCAGAGTTCTTTGCAAATAGTTTAGTTACCGTCAAAACACCGAAGGTTGTGTAGACTCTCAGATTTTACTGTTCATATCGGCCAGAATATTTCGAATAGCGGCTGGGAATTTTTTTTGTGTACTACGAGACCATCCAGCAGCTTGTGTACTTGCAGCAACGCAGCATCCCGCCGTGTACATGTTTCGCTTACCCCCTTGGTAAATCTGTACTTTTCTTTCTTTGTAATAAAATAGTGGGGGGATTTCGATTTTGAGGCCCCCCTCTATTCCAAAAAGAAAAAATAATAAGAATAAAAAAGAAAGCTTCTTAGAACAACTTGATTTCTTGCGAAATCAACATGGCAATTAATCTATATTATATCATCAGGAAAATTTGATTCCAGAGTAGTTGATGTAGGAAGCTAAGGCAGTCGCGTATCAGCAGTTCGATTCTGTTTAGGAGTTTGTTTTCTGGTCCAATTTGGATACCAATTTGTTTCGTTTTTCTTTATTTATTTTTAGATTTTCAGTCCGAGTTGAATTCTAATTGGTTTTATTTTTCTCTTATTTAATTTGGTTTTCTACTTAAGAGTAATATTTTTTATTTGGTTATATAAGGCCATTATATCTTTGTTTTTGTATTCAACTTTTATTCAACTTTGATAAATTCAACTGAGTTTTTCCTCTTAAATTGCTCGTGGATTCCAGTTGTTCTATTTTGCTCATGCATTCGAGTTCTTTTTGCTCATGAATTCGAGTATTATCCCTACTTGAAGGTTCTTTTCATGCTTCGTCGGTGTTAGAACGAGATGTAGCCAGCATTTTCGCTTTTTTGTCTGCGCCAAGTGGTATTAGAGTTTCGACAACTTTCTGACGATGGCAAGAAACGACGATGGATTGCAAGGCATTTCTACAAGGATGGACACTGCTAAAAAGAGGGTCAGCGCTATCAACTCAATCTTGGACAACGTAGTCCAAGAGCTCAAGAGATTATTCCTCAAGATTAATGACCAAAGTCTAGCTGATGGTAAATACCAAAGCGAACGAAGTCATCCATCAACTAATCTTCCACCACCACCTCCACCTGTACATCTACCACAGCAACCTCCACCTTATCAACCACCTCCACATCATCCACCACCAAGGTATCCTCTTCAGTATTCTCAATTTAATAAATTTTTCTACGAAGAGGAATTGCACAATCTCATCTAGCAATACAATGAATATGAAGATAAAGGGATGGTCTATGGAAGGAGAAGGAGGTTCGCTGGGGAGGCAAATTTTCTAATCCTAATAGAGAAGGCATATTTTCTAATTCTATTCACGACAAAGGGGGAGGATACTCAAATCCTAATGAGTTTAGAATCCCTTCTTTTGATGAGAGTCTTGATATTGAGTCCTCCTTGATTTGGATTGATGAAGTTGATAATTAAGCTGTCTGACATGGTGTATATTTTCATGGAGAATCATGTCAAGTTTGTGGCTTTTAAACTTAAATATAGAGTAGTGGCATAGTGAAATCAACTGCAAAATATTCGTATGCAACAAGACAAATCATTCATAAGAACTTGGAGGTGGATGAGATAACTTTTACAAGGTAAATTCCTCCCTCCATATTATCATCAAATTATTTTCAAATAATTTGAGAGTTGCTCCCAAGGAAATAAAACTTTTACCACATATATCGAAGAGTTTTATTGGTTTTCCTTCCGCAACGGGTTAGATATAACTAAAGAATAACTAGCGGCAAAGTATACTAGTGGGCTCATGATTCAATTCAAAAACACGTACTTCTACACAACGTGTTCTCCCTTGATGAAGCCTATAATCTTGCTTTAGAGGCAGAAGAGATAATGATTCAGTCCCGACCTTTCATGAGATCTTATTGGTCAAACGAGAAAGTGGAGAGCAGCATCAGCAACCAACAATTGAAGAGCAATCAACCAAGAGAAATTCATTATCGACTGACATGTCTGTAACCATCAACTAGATGAGTGGCTGAGGTATTCAAACTGATGTTACTTTCATTCAAAATCTCAAGCAGCTGTTAGTAAAGCAAAATCCTTTGATGACAACAATTTGGTTATGAAGTCTGTTCCACCTATTCCAAAGTCCACAGCAGAAGCGAAACCTAAGTTCATATCCATATTCAATCAATGTGAGTTTTTGGTGGAATCAAAGGAAACAAAGTAAAGCCTTGCTTTAGTTGTCAAACAAGAAGTTTTTCCAACCGCTGAAATTCTTGAGAAGATGAAACCATTGTTGGAAGAGTTCAAAGAAGTTGTTCATGATGAGCTTCAAAAGGATTACCATTTATGAAAGCTATTCAGCATCATGGTGCATCAATTCTTCATGATTTCGAAGATGCTTTCATGCGGAAAGAGAGTGTTAGAGATGAAAGTTTTAAATTCTTCAAGTTCATATCACCTACTATAAGCACATGGGTGTGACGTGTTCTGCGTGGTATGCAAGTTCTATCTCCAATTGTACTTTGAAAGATCTTCTTTATGGAGGTGAACAAATAAGGTATGGGAGCATGGTGTATGTGTATGGCTAGATGATGAGGAGCACCAACCAATTGGCATTGATTATCAACCAATCTGAGATGATGATTACATTTAAGATTCGATGATGGAATTTGATGAAGATCATCGAGGCGAATCAAGATTTTGTGATCACACTTTTTCTCTAGCCGAGTTCACTAAAGATGGCATCATTCATGTTATTGATTGGAACTTAATGACGAATTCTTTTGAAGAGGAAGGGACTGATGTAGGAAGCCAAGGCAGTCGCATGTCAGCAGTTTGATTCTATTTAGGAGTTGGTTTTCGGGTCCAATTTAGATTCTAATTTGTTTCATTTTTCTTTATTTATTTTAGTTTTTCAGTCCGAGTTGAATTCCGATTGGTTTTATTTTTCTCTTATTTAATTATGTTTCCTAGTTAGAATACTATTTCTTTTTATTTGCCGATATAAGGTCATTGTATCTTTATTTGTATATTCAACTTTGATAAATTCAATTGCGTTTTTCCTCTTAAAGTGATCGTGGATTCAACTTGTTCTCTTTTTCTCTTGGATTCAGGTTCCTTTGCTTGTAAATTCGAGTATTATCCCTACCTGAAGGTTCCTTTCAAGGTTCGTCGGTGTTAGAACGAGATCTAACCAGCATCTTCGCTTCTTTATCTATGTTAAGTGTTGAGATAGAAATAAAAAAATGAAGACAGAATTTGATTAGAAACTAGGGTTTTGAAAAGAATTAAAAGAGTAATGCTTACTTATCATGTACCACCATTAACTTGCTACCCTATGCTAGAATATACTACACTTTGGATCATAAAACTTATACCTTGGAGTTGCATTCAATTCAAGTAAGATACATAAGAAAAAAAATCCTATCTGAAATAATCACTAAGCAAAACTTAACATTAGACTATTAAAGTCTTCCAAATATAGAATAAGAAGAATAATCAGAATTTAACATTAAACTATCAAGGTAATCTAAGCATAGAATAAAAAAACGATTGACTAATTTAGCAAATAATAAAATAATTAGTCATCGTCATGTGCCTTCAAGAATATTAACTTATTGTAGGGTTTAAGCATGCATATGATTCAATCGGTCATCTAACACAAACTAGAAGTAGTGGTGGGTGGAGATTAATAAGCCATGACATAAATTAGCTATGCAAGATGAAGATTAAAGAAAGCATGGTAAAAAAATTGCATGATAAAAAAGAAAAAGCAAGTAAATAATAATAAAAGAGAAACTGAAAAGCAAAATAGAAGAAACTTATTATTGACGTTGTCACCTTCAATTAAAAAGAGCTTCATCCTTCTTTACAAATCAAACTTGAATTAAACACTAAAAATTACAAAAAAAATCAGAAAAGAGACTAAAGCAAAATCCTAAGTTATGATTTCTAGAATTGATTCTGAGATATCTTTTTTGCTACTGCCTCTAGGGTGGTATTTATAGGAGAAATAGGAGGTAGATGTATAACTCATATACCCAACCGCCACAGGAGAAGCCTCTGAAATTTCACATTTCCGCGGCTTTTCAGGAGATGCTGGGGCAATCCTGTAGTGGATGAGGCTACGTTTTGGGCTCTGACTTCATCTCGTCTATCCATCAGAAGATATATCCTTAGAAGCTTCATTCGAATTCTAGATTTTTAAAAGATATCCTTTTAGATAAGTTGAAAAGCAAGTTATCTTCAAATCCGGGTTTAAATTTAGATTCTCCCTCTTTATCTTTGACTTGGAGCTTAAGCAACCTGATTTAAGTTGATTTTTTCTTTTATCTCAAATTAGGATTGAGATTATCTCTGAATCATTGTCTTCCTCTTGATTTCAAATTGATTTAAATTGAAATCTGAATGTTGATAGGATAATTAGAACCTTCCTTCGTCTTATCTTCATATTTAAATAATTGCACACCATAAACAAAAAGAATATAAAAATTAAATAAAATATATTCGGGGATAAATGTGCAAATGTGACAATAAATATGCAAATATGAAATGTAATCACCTCTAATTTAGACTCTTTCTTCTTCGGTTAGATCATTGAACAATCAATCTTCCAGCATCCTTCTTCTCTACAGAAAGCACACTGGTTCTTCATCAAATCTTCACGACCACTAGTTTTGTACTTTTCAAACTCTCCCTTGCCCTTCCTATGATTGGAACCCATCTCTCTTGCAGTCATCATCTCTGCTATTGTGCTACTGAAAGAAGACTGTTTGTCTCTCCTCACTTCGTAATTCACAAGAGCAGCTGACACATCACTATAGTTAAGTGATTGTTTACCATTGATCAATGTTAGGATGAAGGTATCATATTCTTCATCAGGAAGAGAATTCTAAAGAATCGTCTCTTTGTCCTTTTCTTCGATCGCCACATCCACATTAACCAGGTCTGTAAGAAGTTTCGTGTAGTTATTCATGTGATCATCAATGGCGAGTCCTCTCTTCAAGTGGAAGCGATAAAGCCTCCTCTTCAGATGCAATCGAGTCTTGATGCTCTTCATCAGATACTTATTTTCGAGGATTTCTCAAAACTTCCTGAAAGTCTCATACAACACATGATTCTTGATGTCTTGTATCAAACAAGACATTATGACCCCAAGCGTCGTCCGATTCATCTTATCCCAATCTTTTTCAGAAGTCTCTTCCGGCTTTTTTTTCAATCGTACAGAATCTTCGAGGTTTGATGTAGTCAGTGCATCCATCATCTCACACCTCCACATCCCAAAATTGTTCATCCCGTCAAACTTCACGACATCAATCTTTATCAGAAGATAACTCACGAATTTCGCCGATAATTGACTATTTTCGGCCAGTTCCTCAGTAGATTCCTCAAAGCAATGAGAAAAATGATTAGTGAAAATAAATTCAAATATGAATGATCTGATTTTTACCTCTGAAAGAAACTGTAGACAATCAGTCTCCAAAGCGATTTGCTCTACCCAAATGAAACTCCCCATCAAAACCTGAATCTGATACCACTTGTTGAGAATCGAGTAACTCAAGCAACAGAGGATTGCAGCAAGACCAGAGACTAGTCGGCAATTGCATGAGCAAACAAACAAAAGGAAGAAAGCGAGAACACAAAATTTAATATGGTTCGGCAATTGCTTACGTCATCGGGGTAGAAGGAGAGAGAGATTATTAATTAATCAATTACATGTACAAATACTGGGGACAAATACCCCTCGTTATATAGCCAGAGAATTCTTGAAGAAAAGGAAAACAACATAGCTAAAAACGGAACAGGAATCCTAAGAAAACTGCTCATACCTGACATGCGGTCGATCGGGCGATCGACCGCGCTCTGTGCACTGTCGAAATTGCGCTCTATGCGGTCGACCGCGCGTTCGACCGCGCTTTGTGCAGAGCTAGTTTGGCCCTCTGGCCGATCGATTGGCTAGTCGACCGGGCGGCGACTGCTACCCTCCTTTCTTCTTGTGCACACTTTTGTGCATGCCCGGTCGGCCGGCCCGGCCCTCTGTCTTCGGCTGCGTCTGGTCTTCTACCTTGTATCGTTGAACTCCGATCTTAAAAAAAACTCAACTAACAAGATTTTACACTCTCCCCCCACACTGCTCATATGTTCAAGTCCATAAACTAGTTTGGGTAAGGATTGCCAAACTATTTTGGTCATCTGGTTCTCAAGTCTCAAGGTGACCGAGGCCTGAGATGACGAGTATGTCATACTCCAAGTGAATTTTCCTACTCTGAATGGTAAACCAACTCTTTGTCACATACTTTACCTACTATAATGTCTCTTCATACATAAGAACTAACAGCGTTATTTAAGCGCACAACCGAAAAATTCAAAATGCTCACTGTCCTGTTCTGCAAAAGTGTGAAGTTCCAAAACTTGGGGAGCCAACCAAACTAGCATGCGGTACAAGATGCTCTGAGATCAGACTGTCATTGCATTATTCTTTCTACTACGAGAGACAGTGGCCAGTGACACCCGTTTGAAGGACTTGGGCTCCATCCCAAAAGACTAGCCTTCTAAGTGGAGTTGCCTAAATCCTTATATTTCAAGACCATCCCCACGTCTAGCCGATTTGGGACTATTTGTTAGACCCAAATCCCAACAACCCCCTCGACCCAAATCCCAACAATCCCCCCTCGAACAAAGAGTCTCCCTGCAAGCTCAACTATCTTCACACCGGAAGATCAAATGCTCCATCGAGATCCAAGGAGTTGCCTAAATCCTTATATTTTCAAGACCATCCCCACGTCTAGCCGATGTGAGACTATTTGTTCGACCCAAATCCCAACAATCCCCCTCGACCAAAAACACAACAATCCCCCCTCGAACAAAGAGTCTCCCTGCAAGCTCAACTATCTTCACACCGGAAGATCAAATGCTCCATCGAGATCCAACTCTTCACTGCGTGGGAAGACGGCACGCCTTATGTGAAGTACCAACTGCAATCGGTCACTCCTCTATACCGCGTGAGAGGCAGCACGCCCATTGCAAAGGAGCACCACTGTCAAATTTCTCGAGAGCCCAACATTAGCTTCACAGGGGCCTATTGCGCCTTTTTGCGCCAGTGGGGTGGCCAGGCCCATTGCGCCTTTGCGCCATTGGGGGATCTACATCGTCGAACATCACCCACACACACGACTAAGTTCGGGGCATGGCTCTGATACCACTTAAAGGACTTAGGGCTCCATCCCAAAAGACTAGCCTTCTAGGTGGAGTTGCCCAAATCCTTATATTCCCAAGACCATCCCCACGTCTAGCCGATGTGAGACTATTTGTTCGACCCAAATCCCAACACAGTTGGTAAATAATTTATTTATATTAGCATGCGCACCAAAAGATCTTAATTGAAAAGTGATGGTTCCTCCTCTCTTTCCCTCACATTCATCACCTTTTAGACAAGACCACTTACCAAATGTCAAAGTTAAACCATAAGAATTATACATGCACTTGAAAAGATTCATGCATGGACTTTTGGCTCCCACACGCATGCATGCATGTGTGGAGGTTACTGGTTCAAAGCCTTTAACTTTTCCAATCAAGGGTCAAGATTAGAGATACTTACGAATAGCTTCCCACCCTTCATTTTGATTTGTAGAATCTTAGAATTGAGACCAAGTCTAGGGATGATGAGGCTTCTTTTGTGCTTATTTATCTAATTTGTTTATTTATTAAATTCATCGCTCGCTTTCCTCAGCTGATTTTTTGAGGAATCTTTGCATGACTGAGATTCAGTAAAAAAAAACATTGTTTCTCTGAGTATTCATGAGTAGGATTCTTATTATTTGTTTATTACTCTTAAGACATAAGTAGCAGCATTATGCTTCTATCAAAGTGCACGATGCGATATAAAATTAAAAGATTCACTCAGTTAAGATTAATCACCTACATGTTATTGAAGCTATGTAAGTCAAAACTCAATCATCTTTATGACTTCTACGGATGCGTCTAAAAGTTGCAAACTGAAAGTAATATCATGATTCATGATCTCACCTATCTGGTTATCCCAATGCACAATCCATTCTGATCATCATAATTTACAAGCTTTTGTTCCCCGTTTTTTCCCTAAAAAAAGAAAATAATTTACAAGCTTTAAATTTAAAAACCGTGTTTTTTTTTCCTGAAGACTTTTAACTCATGGATCATAAGATTCTTTTAGCGTATAGCATTTTAAAGCATGTAGATCACATCAACAGAGTGAATCATTTGGCACATCATGCACTATAACAGATATGCATAATTAAATTAGTTATATTCTTAGAGTACTAAATGTTAGACTTATTAGTTTTAAAGTCTAATTTATTTTGGGCCTAATCAAGTCAATTGGATATTTGCACCCGCCTATTTAACCTATGTTGTTTGACCCAATAAAGAATTGATCAAACCTAAATGGTTTGGGTCTAGACATGTTTTCAATTACACTTAGCCATGAGTGTATTTAAATTAGAATGTGGGACTCATCTACACGTGTGGAACTCGTGTTATAAATCAAGGGCCTAGATCTATGATGAGTTGAATTAGGGTTTCTTGATGCTATATATATCATGAGTAGGGTTCCCTCTCCACCAACAAGAATAACCATCTCTCTCTTAGAGGCCTCTCATCTCCTCTAAGGATAAAGAAGAGAACTTGGTGGCTGGAGAGAAGAATCCTCTCTCTCAACTCCGGCATCCTCGAGATCGTGCAACCTTCGGTATCCTCTTCGTAATGGAATCAGGTATGCCTAAAACCCTCCTTCCCTTTGATTATGATAAAGAGGCTAATGGTATATGTGTAGATCTTGTATGGAATAATTTTAGATCTAACAATTGGTATCAGAGCCACCTCTTTATCAGATCATAGGGATTTACAGAAATTATGATCTCGATCTATAAATATCATAAAAATATCTCCTTTGATTCAATAAATATTTTGTGTCTCATATGTTGGATCAAAAGATTAAAAGGAGTGATTTTTATAAATTTAACATGTATATAATTTTATAAAATTTTGATTTGTGTGTTATTCTGAATTTAAAAAAAAAAAAAAAATTGGGTGCCCTGTCTGCATGCAGGCGCTTGCAGGCGCCTGCATGTTAGGCAACGAAAAAAAAAAAACGGGGATGTTAGATGCATGCGCTGGAAGCACCAGCGCATGCATCATGAAAGAGATTTCAAAGTTAAAAAAAAAAAGAAAAGATATTTTGACATGGCCTGCATGCATGCAGACATGTGTCTGCATGCATGCATGCACATGTAAGGCAAAAGGGTTTTTTTTTTTTAAGAATAATTAAAAAAATTGGTTAATTATTTTGGGTTTCATGAATTAATTAAGATTATGAGATTATCTAGGATTCGGATAGAGATTGAATTTTACTCTAATAAGGAAACCTACTACTAATTAATCTCATATTTAATTTCAATTGGGATTGTTGAGATTGATTTGGGTATTATGATTGAGATATAATTCTAGCCTATTAAGGATATTTTGGATAGAATTCTACTCAAATAAAGAAACCTAATCTCAATCAATCTCACATTAAGCTAATTGAGTTTTATTCAGTTTATTTAAACCCGACCTATTAAGGAAACCCATAAGTTAACCATTGCGGGTCGGGTCTGATTCAAACCCGATAAGTACTGCAGACCCGTTTGTCAATAGAAACTTCAATTAGCCGTTACGGGCTCATACGACCTCTGTTTTGGGCATGTAAACAGCCGTTTCGTAGCTCTTGACGAGCACTACAGTATTACAGGAACTATACATGACAAAACAATAGTTAGTTGACATAAAGAAGGCATTGAAGTGTTTGTTTATCATGGTATGTGTACCTTACATGCTTCTGCTTTATCATCAATATTTTATTGCTTATATTGTCTTGCATGATAAATATTGGTGTTTATTACAGTTAATAACACACAGAAAAAGATATATACATGTTCAAGCTAAAGAATTTATAAAAGAGCTTATTTAATTGCGTATGTAGTTCATGCGGACAATAGCCGGCCCAAAGGAAGACTATTGTTTGGCCGAATTATGTACGGCGTCGGATACTTGATGTGGGTAATGCAAGTGGGAGAACCTTGATGTGTGGTAATCGGCCCAAAGGAAGATTGTCACACTATTGGCCCATATTGCATTACCCTCATCAACTAGTCCGATGGCGGAATAAGAATACAGATGCATAAATTTGTGTGGCCCATGCGTGTGGCAATCGGCCCAAAGGAAGGTTGTCATTATGGCTGGGTCATTACATATATTATATGGCCAATATAGATTACTTAAACTTTAGGACCAATCCTATAAAGTGACAGTCGGCCCAAAGAAGATTGTTCTCTTATATAGGACCTAGACTTTAGGATATCTATATTGGGCTAGTACAGTGTTGGCATATAGAGACACAACTTGTTCTGAAAGTTTAACCGGCAGCTCTATCGGTTAGACTGGTTGCATTTTCTAAAATTCATTTTTTTATGGCTATTACAGTAAAATTTTATTAAATGCAATGTTTATGTTAAACTGATGAGAAATTGTACACTTATGTAGTTTAAATTGAATGGTACAAACTTTAAGAAGTGGTAAGACCACGTAAATGATCGTTCTTGAATTCATGCACCTAGAGTACACCTTAAAGATTGATGGATCTCTACTATCACTAATAAAAGTTCAGTAAAGAAAAGGTCAATTATGGTAAGTGGGAGAGATCTTACAAGAGGTGTCTAATGGTCATAAAGTATACTATTCCTATAACTATTAGAAGTGCTATGCCCGATAAAGTCAGTGCTCACTTAGCATCAGGGTAAACTTCTAATAAGAAAAGGAAAGTGAAACTAAAGGGAGGAACATAAACATCACTACAGTGGCTGATCCTAAGTGGCAAAAGTGTAGAAAAAATAGCCTAAGGTCATTGCATACTTTTTCTGTAAGAAAGTAAGCCACCTCAAGTAGGAATGCATAAAGTATCAGAAATGGCTATTTAGCGGGTATATCTCATATTTATGTTTGTTTTGAGATTAATTTAGCTATAGTGCCACTTTATAAATTATGAATAGATAATTCACATAAGCGATTCAATGCGGAACTTCCAAACCCAAAGGAGGCCCAGCCCAGCTGAGCGATACGCATACATGGGTGATGGAAATAAAGTTGCAATTAAAGTTGTTGGAGTTTGTAGGCTTAAATTAGATTCTGGTTTTTTTGTTTTAGATTGGATGAGACTTTATATGTACCGTCCTTTTAGGCGGAATCATATTTCTATTTCATTTGTTAGACAGATCTAGTTTTGCTGTCACTCTTGATATTGAAATGCTTAGTCTACTTTCCAAACCTAAAGTTGTTGGTACTAGAATTCTGATTGATGGCTATATAAATTGAAACTTCATGCTTTATATACTGAATCTCTATATGTGAATAGCATAGGCACTAAGCGAAAATTAATTAAAGAAACATTAGAAAGTTTGGTACTAGACGAAGTTCAAGTGTCTTAATTTGGTGTATACAGACATTTGTGGTCCATTCCCTACAACTTCTTGGAATGGTCATGAATATTTCATCACTTTGCCAGACAATTACTCTCGTTATAGGTACCTACACTTGTTCCATGAGAAATCCCAATCATTGGACATGTTTAAAGCCGTTAGATCTGATCATGGTGGTGAGTACTATGACAGATATGACGAATCAGGTAAATGTCCAGAATCATTTGTCAATTTCTGAAAGAGTAGTATTGTCGCTTAGTACACCATATCAGGGACACCTCATCAAAAATGGTATTGCTGAAAGATAAAATCACACACTAAAGGATATGGTTGGGAGTAGCTCACACTACTCTACCAGAGTCATTATATATTGAAGCCTTAAAAATGGTTGTCACCTCCTTAATAGAGTACCTAGCAAAACAGTAACTAAAACCCCGTATGAGTTATGGACTGGGAAATCTCTCAGTGTTAGGCATCTATATGTTTGGGGTTGTCCAGCGGAAGCTCGGCCATATATACCATATGAGAAGAAGTTGGACTCAATGACAGTTAGTTGTTTATTTGTAGGGTATTTTGATAGGTATAAAGGCTTTAAGTTTTATTGTCCCTCCGCTAAGAACATTGTCACGCCCCGCTTCCCAAAATACACTGGAGCGGAGACGCGACATGAGTCGGCGACACATATACGCAAGGAAAATCCCTCATGTATACGCGCTAAGCCTTAAGTAACCCGAAACAAGCTATAAATCTAAACTGTAATGAATACTGAATACTGCAATATCGCATATAAGCAACCACGCATGATATCATATGAATCAAGACTGGAATAACAACTGAACTGATATAACAAGAAACAGGAAATGATACGAAGGCTAGAAAGATAAAAGTACCAGAATAGAATAGGGAGAAGCTCCAGCTATTCGCGAAGCGTACAGCCTCAACGAACACCTGCACATTAGAAACAAACCGTCCAATATCTGGACGTGCAAATCCAGGGTCGTCAGAACGCGACCATGGTGAGTGTGTGTGTAAAGGGGAAATAGCTCGTGCATAAGAACATGTGCATAAAGAAATATCAAGAACAACTGCAGATAGCATATAACTGAATAGCATGATAAATAACTGCAGATATAAGATGAATAAATATCATGACATGATAACATCTGAACTGAAGCATATTTGATATCAATATCAACAAAGATATAAGACAACTATCACAAAAGTAGACTAATAACTGATGTCAAGTCAACTATCACAAAAGTAGACTAATAACTGATGTCAAGTCAACTTTCACAAAAGTAGACTAATAACTGATGTCAAGATGTGTAACCTAGATATGTCACTAGTCTGGTTGGTTATTATTATTAACCTAACTAATGAAGTACTTAGCTGTGTCCCATACCACAGCCGTTTTCCCACATATCAAACAATGTTATCATTATTGTAATTGCCTGCCAATGTAGTGCATGTGTTTTGAAAGAGTACCGTGCATGCCCGGTACCACGGTCTAACACCCCTGGCGCTGAACCAGGACAAGCCGCAAGGCTCTGACAACTGAAGACCACAGCCCCACACGAAAAGACAACTAGTGTGGCGCCGTAATCCGGGCGTAGCCCTGACAACTGACAACTGAATGGGTAGCCAGTACTACCCTGGTTCCCCATGGTTGGAACCCACAACTCGGTACCATAAGAATCCTCCCAAAATACACGACATGCATCATCAGGCAATTACCCCTTTTTCCCCGGGTTATGGTGTCTTTTATTAATAAGCAATCAATGTTATTTAATATGTAATAGTAACCAATATCTCCAATAACTGCTGATGTCAACACTAGCTGATAATCTGACAACTGGTAACTAATAACTGATATCTGACAACTGTGATATCTGACAACTGTGATATCCGACAACTGTGATATCCGACAATTGTGATATCCGATAACTGAGTAGCTGACAACTAATATCTGACATCTGAAATAAGATACTGGAGATATAGCCACTAACACAAAGGTGATACAGACAACTAGTCTCACTGACAACTATAACTAGTAACTGATCTCTGCCATCTCATATCAACAATGAAATACATGATCACTGATCCCTACCACAATGTATCACTGACAACTGGTGTCACTAATAACTGGCAAGCTGATAACTGCTATAAACTCTGGATACATCATATAATCAACAAGTAATCTCACTAATAAGTGATAAACTGGTAACTGGTAAATCCGAAGTACAGCATCACTGATATCAAATAGATCACTATCACCGTAACTCATCTCTACGAATCAAAGTAATCAATAACCATATCAATATCTGAATAAGTCATCACCAATAAAAGAATATCAATCTGGAAGGTCCTCTACATGAAATATGTCAAGCTCATCTTAATGCATATCAGGTTTAACCATAAAGAATGTAAATCCAATATCATCTATATCACAGGTTCAGTCCAACTCCGAATAAGTTCATGCACCAATCCAATCGTCATAATCTTTTAGTAAGGTAAGTTCACATCCAATATGTCCTCAATCAATTGCAATGTAGAATAGCAATTTCAAATACTAAACATCAACGACATATTATCTGTTAGTTCTCATATACTCAACTATAGATCCAAGTCATCACAACTAATTCATAACCCCAATAGTTCCATTACACTCTAGTAATCTGATATAATAATTATTGTTCCATCATATAACAATATCCAGTGCTAATCCTCTCACTTAACATACAACTCTTGATTCATAAGTATTCACAATTCCTCAAGAGTTCACATTTCTATTAAGATCAATCATCAGTTCCCAACACTCGGTATCACGACATATTCATGCATATAAGTTCTATCATGATATCTCGATACTAGGTACCATAACATGTACATGTATCTAAGTTCTATCAGATCAAGTCATTACCACCAATATCCATCTCTCGATATCATATACATCTATCAATAACCAATACATAATCCAACATAAGATCAATCTAGTATACAGTCCAAGTTCCTTTATAGTTAGTCCCAGTCCGAAACAGTAATCATCTATTCATGAAATGATATAATTCTAATATCTCAACGTCCAATACAAGATCCATATTTATCTGATGCTCAACTATATACTTAATCTAGCCAATCAATAGATCGAGTCATGTCACAATCAAAGGTATATCAAAACTAGGCCTAAGCCAACAGTGACAAACTACCAACACATGAATACTGCTAATACAAGCAAAGTCAACTACATGAATAAAGTGGACATCATATATGTCTCGTGAACTGGTACAAGCAATCAAACTAGTAAAGTATAACGAAAAGTCACATAAAATGATAAAGGCAACATGTAAAGCATATCAATAACGATAAATACACAAGAACGAACACTCACATGAAATGACGAGGTTTCGGAACCGAATCTCCGTCTGGTCTTCACTGCATGAACTGGCACTGATCTACGAATCATCCTATGCATCGGTCTTCGAATCCCCTCTGTGTCGGGTCCACAACGGTACGAATCCGAATCATGTCCGGGTCTTCTGCAACTGATCCGGATCTCACCAAACGAACTCGAAATACTATAGCATGCAACCAAACATACCAATATATATAAATGCATGCTAAACACTCACACGTGCGTACGGACACATACGTGTACACCCATGTACACATACATACATATATATATATAAACATGTCTACATATTATATACTTACATATATACTAATGCATAATTACATATATACTTATATACATTATTTTAATGCAAACATATCCAATTTAATAATACCTATACATTAATCACTAAACTATACACATAAATGCTTAAGGAATAAATTCATGCAAATATATGTACCATGCATAAATACATGCATATACATGCAAGCACCAACATCCCACTCACGCACAAACCAACACAAATATAAATGAACTTCTCAATAATTACACAAATGCCATTATACATGAAAATAACGCTAACCTCGGGGCAACTTGCGGCGCACCGATGGAGGCTCCGACGGAGGCGTCCGGGGTCGCGGAGGGTGTCGTTGGATAGAGCAACTCGCCGTGAAGGGCGTGGGGTGCGTTCGCGCTCGCCGACGGTGATCAACGGCATCCCGCGGAGAGCCCGAAAATGGTTCGGAGTAAGGATTTCGCCGCACACAACCAAACACATGAATTAGTAAACTCACATTAAATGATGCACATATATACTATAATGCTCTAACACAAACGCACTTAAGCAACCATGCACATGTAACTTTATACTAAATACACTTAATCATTTAATTACCCATACACACATGTACATTTAATTAAGGGAGAAGAGAAGAAGGGACTCACGGCCTGGGAGATGGGGAGGCTGTGGTTGGTGCTTTTATAAAATGCTTCCCCTGCAAGAACCATGCTCAGATCATGACCCACACGGGCCTCACGCAAGATATCGAATTAATGGGAAAAATTATGCATGAGCTGGACCCCCCCAAGTTGCTTCTCATGCACGCGGGACAAGGTGAAGACGAAAGCCATGTGAAGCATACCCGTGGATGTGGACCTCTTCGTGTGGCGTCCTGAAGGAGAGCTAGCCGCCCAGGATCCGGAGTCGATGCCACTGGGGCCCGTGCTGCCGCTCACTCCTCCACAGCGACGCCTGCATGCGGGAACAAGACAACAAGGCAAGCCTCGTCTGCGTGCGCTGACCATGAAAGGGAGAGAGAGCGCCATGGGAGGAGGCGGCTGGATGAATTGCCGAGGGGAGGAACCTTGCTCGGCCAATGGGAGATCCGGTGCGCTGCTGGGGTGGAGGCCTGGGGATGGCGGCTGTTGGGAGGGGTTTTAGGATGGAAATTAGGTTAGGGTTAATCCTAGGATTTAGTAATTGGTTATGGGTCTAATTGGGTTTCGGGTAGATGATAGGTAATGGGTAATGAAAACGGGTTTGGATACGGGTAAATGGGTATTGGGTCTAACTGAGTATTGGTTGGAGACAAAAGAGGATAATGGGTATGGAGAAATAGGGTGAGAGGCTAACAAGGAGAACACTACCACCACCACCAAGATTAGTATTAACACAAATGCCAACATCAAATTAAATGCCAAAATAATAGAACACTATTAATAAATAATGATACACTAAAATAGAATCAACATTAATTAATAATGGAAGAATAATTTGTCTTATATTATCTGAAAATAATTTTGCATATCCAACAATAATATCTCAAGAGAAATAAATTAACTTGATTAATTAAAAATAATCGGTAAATCAAAATAATACTTTAGGAATATGAAAATACTGTATTACTAGGTAGGGATCTTACAAACATAAAGACGGATTGCTAAATTTTTTTGAGAATATTCAGAACAGTGGGAGTCAACTACATAAGGATTTCATATTTAAGGAAGAACATATTGTTATACCCATGACAAATTGTTCCAAATGATAAAGTAGTTGTTCCACTTCAAGATGAAAATACAGTTGCATCCTTACAAGATACATATACAGTTCATCCTGAAGTAGATCTTAGGTAGAAACTGAAAATTCTCAACCATAAGTGCCTAGGAGATCAACTAGAGAGAGGAGATCAGTCATTGCAAATGACTATATATAGTTTATCTCCAATAGCATGAGTTTGACATAAGGCTAGAGGATGACCCCACATCCTTGAATGAGGCCAAACTCAACATTCACTCCACTAAGTGGTCAAATGTCATGAAAGATGAGTTAAAATCCATAAAGGATAATGATGTTTGGGATTTAGTAGAGTTGCCTGAAGGAAAGAAACCGATTGGTTGTAAATGAGTATTCAAAACCAAGCGGGATTCGAAAGGTAATGTCAAAAGGCATAAGGCACATCTTGTCACAAAGGGATTCACTCAAAGAAAGGGCATTGATTATAAGGAGACTTTCTCCCTAGTTTTCATGAAGCATTCTTTTAAGATTATTATGGCACTCGTGGTTCACTTTGAAATGGAGTTATACCAAATGGATGTTAAGATTGTCTTTCTTAATGGTAACATTGAGAAGGAAATCTATATGGTGCAACCATAAAGTTTTAACGTGAAAGTTTAATAATATTTGGTTTGCAAATAAAGAAATTCATTTATGGTTTAAAGCAAGCATCCCGTCAATAGTATTTGAAATTTGATCAAGTAATATCCGACTTTGATTTTAAGGAAAATATAGTTGATCAATGTATTCACCATAAATTTAAAGAGAGTAGACTTATATTTCTTGTGCTATATGTGGATGACATTCTACTAGCAAGTAACGATATGATTCTTTTACTTGACACAAGAGTCTTCTCTCAAAGAACTTTGAGATGAAAGATCTTGGAAAAGCTTCTTTTGTGATAGGCATCCAGATTCAACGTGACAGGACACGTGGAATATTAGGTTTATCACAAAAGCCTTATATCGATAAGGTGCTAGATAGATGTGGCATGAAGAATTGCTCTAAGGGAGATAAGTTGAGTTTACTCTAATGTCTCAAGAACGATCTACAGAAAGAGCAAATGAAAGACATTTCATATGCATTGGCGGTTGGAAGTCTGATGTATGCTCAAGTTTGTACCCATCAGACATAGCATATACCATTGAGAAACTTGACAGAAACTTGATCAATCATGGGATTGATCTCTAGAAGACTGTCAAGAAGGTAATGCGATATCAATAGAAAACTACATGAAATCTGATCAGTTGCAGCTGATTGGATACACAGATTCAGATTATGCTGGATGTATCGACAATAGGAAGTCCACTTTATTTTACATTTTTCTTTTTGTAGGAAGATGGTGGATTTAGTCGAGAGGCCATTACAGCTACACTGTGACAATAAGAGCTATAAAGCTCTACTGCAATAGTGACAAGAGTTCAGCAAAGTCGAAGCATATCGACATCAAGTTTCTTGTCATCAATGATAAAGTTCAGAATCATATTTTGTCTGTTTGATAGTGATGACACTATTCTTAACATTACAGATCCACTCATTAAAGGACTTTCACCTAAAGTATTCTTAGAGCATATTGCTCATATGGGGATGACTAGTCATTATGATATCCTGATTTTGTGGGAGTGGATAATTTTATGTAACAGACATTATTTCTAAGTGCACTTTATGGATATTTGTTGATTCTGATAAATAAATTTATAACTGCTTTTTCTAAAGTTTACTTTTGCGCATTTGAGTTTATTGAATTAGCAGTTAGACTCGTTGGAGTCATAAAGTGAGACTCGTTGGAGTCATAAGGCGAGACTCGTTGGAGTCATAAAGTGGAAACCAGTTGGAATTGTACCTTATTTGATCAGAGGACATTTCCATGCCACACGTCCACATTTGATTTATGTCGTTAGGGGTTCTGAAACTTGTGATGTGGAATGTCCTACCTCGATTATACAGAAGGTAACGATCGCCATGTTCGGTGGCAGGACTCTTAATGGACCAGATTGTTTTGAAACGTGATTTGTCGGCGGTTAAAGTATTGACGTCATAAAGTTATGCATAATATCTATTCAGTATGACTTCCTTGGCCCAAGTGGGAGATTGTTAGACTTATTAGTTTTAAAGTCTAATTTATTTTGGGCCTAATCAAGTCAATTGGATATTTGCACCCGCCTACTTAACCTATGTTGTTTGACCCAATAAAGAATTGATCAAACTTAAATGGTTTGGGTCTAGACACGTTTTCAATTACACTTAGCCATGAGTGTATTTAAATTAGAATGTGGGACTCATCTACACGTGTGGAATTCGTGTTATAAATGAAGGGCCTAGATCTATGATGAGTTGAATTAGGGTTTCTTGATGCTATATATATCATGAGTAGGGTTCCCTCTCTACCAACAAGAATAACCATCTCTCTTAGAGGCCTCTCATCTTCTCTAAGGATAAAGAAGAAAACTTGGTGGCTGGAGAGAAGAATCCTCTCTCTCAACTCTGGCATCCTCGAGATCGTGCAACCTTCCAAAAACCCTCCTTCCCTTTGATTTATAAAGAGGCTAACGGTATATGTGTAGATCTTGTATGGAATAATTTTAGATCTAACACTAAAACCCTTAAATTTTGAACCCAGTAGCACCATCAGTGTTCACTACAACTCTTGAAATTTAAAGTTTAATTTAACTTCAGTTTTAAAAAAAATCTGATCTGAAATTTTCGAAACCGAGCAAAGTCAGATTTTCTCCCGTGACTCTTTCACAAATTTTGTTCGTTCATCTGTCTTATCAATGCGAGAGAGAGAGAGAGCACGAGAGATCCTTCTTCTTTCCCCAATCTCCTCCTCCTCCTCCTCCTCCTCTCGAGCCGCCGCCTCCTCTTCCTCTCTCATCGCAGTCGTAGTCTCTCTCGCCACTGTTCCTCAATTTCTCACCGTCACGGTGTACTAGTTTACTCTAGAATACGTAAGAGAGGGAAAAATAGAGTTTGTGATGAATCTGTTTGCACCCAAATTTTTTTATGGAATTAGAAGTTTTTTCAAATCCATTTAACTCAGTCCAAGTCCTAACTTCTACTTCGATCCAGTCCACCCCTTTAATTCTATCCAGCCCACGGTCGTTTCATCTCGACCCATGGGCAAGCCCAATTCAAAGTAGAGGCTTCTTCATTTTTCGATCCGCCATCAAGCGCGGCTTTTTCGAATTTTCTTCATATGATCGATGAAAAGAAGCACACGAAGGAAGTGCAAAAGACCTCTCCAGGTAACTTCACCATCCACCCAATTGGTAACTTCATCCACCCACAATTGTAGTTCCCTCCTACATTTTGATAAATTTAATGTTATTTTCCTCAACTTTTGCTTTCTGTCGTGCTTTGATCATTGTGTTGGTTTGTTTGAATTTTTATTGAGTTTCTTTAAATTATCGGTTAGGTGTTTTGGTTTTAAGACGAGTTGCATGTCCGTGGGAATTTATTTGTAGAGGTGAATAAGAACCAGGTATATTTGTGTACGCTCGGATGTTGTTTGATTGAATGCCCAAAAGGAATATTTGTAACTTTGAGATAAAATTACCTCATAGACTTTTGTGCCTCTCGGAGCCTTCTATAATTTGACCATATGTTGTTTAACCCTCATCGATAAACAAGCTGATATCTTGGAGTGAGGAGAGGGTAAATAAAACAGAGATTATTAGACTTGGTATCGACTTTATCACTTTAAATAGATTGTGGCCTCATGTTGCTTTGTGAAGGTGTATATCCACTTTGAATATTCTTGAATAGTAGAAGCTTCTTGTTTTTACTCCATTCTTTTTTCTATAGTAGATGCTTCCTAAGATGATGAGATATTGTATGAATAATATCAAAAGTTGGTGATTGGTATACGTTGCATTTGCTAAGATCTTCCAAAAAAGAAAGAAAGAAAGAAAGAAAAAACTATCTAGTGCGTGAGATCTGTTTGTGTAGCATTGACTAACGAGTTGAAAGACGGAACCAATCTTTAGCAAGCAACGTGGAGCGGGAAATGTTAAGGTTTGAGTTCCCCACCGAAGTTCTCTCTCCTCTGCACGCCATAAGATCGACAACCTCAAGCACGCAAGATGAGAAATCACATACAAGAGAAGAAGAACACTAGATTTAATGTGGTTCGGTCGCTCAGTCTTGGCCTACATCCACGGGGGAACATCAATGTGAAATCCACTATAAGAAAGGAGAACAATTACAAGAGTACAATAGAATCAAATTTCTCTATCATCTCACCCTCTCCCTCTCATCTAATTGTTTCACATCCTCTCCAAAAGCCATCCCTCATCTAACATATAAGAGATTATATATAGTGCTAAAAAAAACCTAACACTATTTAATACTTAATGATAGACCATACCACTAAGTGATTCTGGCCCAAAGGCCCATTGGGCACAAAGCCCACCTGGATGCTAAGCCCAACGTTAGTTGTAGATACGCCATGATTTTTCTTTCATCAATCATTGTTGTAGAACAACCAGTATATTGATGCTTGTCAAATTCATTGCTATGTTGTTGATGATCTCAACCGATGCCAGATCCACCAATATCCATGATGATCTCATCATGTCACAACTAGTTTGTCGCAACTCTGACTTGTACCCATTCTTAGTGATTACTGTCGATTCCTCGTTGATCCGTACAAAACTTCTCCAAAGATTGGAATCTCTTTGATCCACATCCCCCACTGCGTATAGAACATTGAAAACATAGAGTTTGACTCTTGGATTGCCCGAATCGGCCTCCGATTCATCAATCCATGTCTCGAATTATTCTTGCCATTGATTTCTATCACAACCCTTTATATTTCAGCCACTCACTATTGTGTTTGCTGTTTGAAGCTTGCAACAGACCCTAGCACAACTTTTTCCTCTCTCCTATGTGAAAACCATCACATGAATTCACTTTTATCCATCCATTAGATTCATTGATGCCCCGTGTTTGTCCTGCACAAGGGATCCCACACGATCTAGTCTCCTTCTTCCTCTCATGTACCCACAAAAAACCTTACACAAACCAAACACGCTATTATTCTTCACCATGACCTCGTCACTGGCTCCTACATCACGCGCACCTTCGCACTGTCGCCCGAGCGCTTCTGCAGTGCCTCTCACGCAAACTCAAGGTCAGCTCTAGCCACTGCAATCTTTGATATGCAGTCATGAAGATCATACCCTTGGATAATGCATTGCACAGTATCCGATCTGATCATCAATGAGCCTTCGACGGCTCCACCTTGTTCGATGTACTCTAACATTCATTTATCTATCCCTTGCAATATACTGAACTTTTCCTTCTTCTTCTTCCTTGGGCGATCACCGATCACGATCTCGGACTTCCGCGAACTCATCCATCTTGTATGCCTGAGCATGAATCCATCGTTGTAGCTTTGATACAATTTGTTAGGGATTGAGTTCCCTGCCAACGATCTCTACACGCTGTGAGATCGATAACTTCGAGCACACAAGATTAGAAATGACATATAGGAGAAGAAAACACCAGATTTAATGTGGTTTAGCTTTCCAACCTCGACCTACATCCACAGAACATCATCGATGTGAAATCTATGATGAGAAAGGGAAACAATTACAAGAGTACAAAAGAACCAAGTTTCTCTCTCATCTCACCCTCTCCCTCTCATCTCATTAATTCACTTCCTCTCCAAAAGTCACCTCTCATGTAAGAGAGATCAAACATAATACTACAAAGAAGTCCTAACACCATCACACTTAATGATAGCCCATACCACTAAGTGATTCTGGCCCAAAGGCTCATTGAGCACAAAGTTTGCATGTATGCTAAACCTGATACGAGACAAAAGTAGCGGGGGCAATAGATAAGGGTAAACTTGTTTACCCAAAAAAATAGGGTAAGGGTAAGTGTTATTACCCATTTACTTAAATGGGTAGGGTAAGAGTTAGAGTTTATTACTTGTTAATATAAACGGGTAGGGTAAGGGCAAGAATCTATTCTTACCCATTTACTCATTTAAAAAAATATTATTAATTCAAAATAGGATAAGTCTTAGATTCTCATGAACGTATTGCATAGTTAGAATATTTTGTGACGTTGCTTTCCTAGTTCTTTTCTTTGTTGGACGTTTATGTGCCCCATCTAATTTTAATTTAGTAGAATCAAGAACGAGAATTTTTATGTAAATTACTCTATTTACCCTACAGGGCAAAGAATTTTTTTTACTCGTTACCCTATAGGGCAGGGTAAAGATAATTTAAGAATTACCCTATAAGGTAAGGGTAAATGGTTGACTACTTAGGTTAAGGGTAAAACCTTTACCATACCTTACCCTACCCAATGCCTAGACACAACCCAATAGGAAATGCATGACTACTTGTCATATAAAAATGTGCAAACTGTTAGTGATGTAAAACAGAAGGATCGCAATCACTTTCAAACTAAAATTGGGAACTAGAATTTAAAAAGAGAAATAAAAAGATAAATTAGGGTTTAAGAAAAAATCGGATAGATTTAGGCTTCACACCCTTGCACCTCGGGCTTCACACCCTTGCGTCACGGGCTTCACACGCCAATCTAAGAACTCAAAAGCTCAAAAAAAGTTAAATAGAAAATTTTAATTTATTCATTGTCTACTGAAATAGAAGTCTGGGACTTATTTATAGGTTTTACAAAATAGTACTTAAGAAGATAATTGATATGGTATTAAACACCACATAAAAAATAATTAATCTCAAAATAAACTAAGGCATAGAAAACAACTAGCCATGGTGATGTCCTCATCATTTACTAAACTGATATAAAACGAAAAGATCACAATCACCTTCAAACTAAAATTGGAACTAGGGTTTAAAAAGAAAAAAAATAAAAATAGAAATTAGAGTTTAAAAAAATAGGATATATTTGGGCTTCGCATCCCTTGCACCATAGCCTTCACACTCCTTGCGCCACGGGCTTCATACCCCAATCTCAAGAACTCAAAAGCTCAGAAAATTTAAACTAAAAATTTTAATTTGTTCACTGTCTATTGATAATATAAGTCTGGGCTTATTTATAGGCTTTACAAAATAACATTTCTAGGAGATAACCGATATGGTACTAAACACCACATAAAAGAAAAATAATTAATCTCAAAATAAACTAAAGCATAGAAAACAACTAGCAATGGTGATATCCTCATCATTTCCCCCAGGGTGGGAGAAACACGACCCTATCGAGCGAGGGCACCCTCATGAAGTATCTCAATCGGGCCATGGTGGTGGTCATGGCAGCAACACTTGTGCATCACATCGAGATCAAGGTGGTGGAGGTGGGAATAGTGCCTGTGACATACTGACTGCAGTCGATGGTACCTCGAAAAAGATACATGCAGCATAGAAAGACAACTCAGCTCCACTGAAAACTAACCCACATACCAAGACACCAATCTCCTGTAAACCTGTCTCCTATAGAAAAATCTGTAATGAGTCGTACACATCAGACGATCTCAAGATTAATGAGGCCCTCATAACTGTCAAAGATGATACTAGCTCTATAATAGGCTCTACTGAAAGATCTATAATGGTCTCAATAGGCAGCTCTACAACTTATGTGGGCTGTGAGGAATCTTTTCTTATAGTGACACCAACTCAGCAACAATTCCAAACCCTGGCTCTAGCTTATCATCAACTTCTGGCTCTGGTTCTGGATTTTCAACAATCTCTACCATCTTTCTTTTTAGAACTTTTCCATGCCAGTGAGGGTCTCCTTACATTCAGCGATCAGATCACTGAATTGCGGGCTCTCGAGGTGTGGAACATACCGAGTACGAGTAAGACCAACCAATCTAGATAGTTGATATGACTGTCTTCCCACCACTAATAAACTTTTCCAACCAGCTTCATTGAGCATAATAGAACTTCTGCGCAGGTGTCAAGGAGAAATATCTAAAGAAACTTTCAAGTTGAGTTTCTTACTTTTCATACCCATTATTAGGGTGAGCACCAAATCGAAAAAATCAAAAAAACAGTCCGAACCGGCCGATTTCAGTCGGTTCGGTTCGGTTTACATAAAAAATCAGGTCGGATCTGTTTGACTTTTTAAAATTCGGTTAATCAGAAACCGAAGTCTCTTCATGCTTTAAACACACACCAAAAAAGCTGAAGCCCACAAGTCAAGGTCCATCTTTCTTTACTCTCTTTCCTTTCATTTTTTCCCTTTTTCAGTTCAGCCCGCAAGCCTAGGCCCACTACATCAACTCCGGCCTCCGTCCTTTTCTCTCTTTCATTTTTTTAGCCAGAGACCTAGAGCCCCAACTCCCTTTCTTGTTTTTCAAGTCATATCCTCTAGGCTCCAGCAGCGACGAGCAGCGTCGAGCTCGATGAGGATGACAACGAGCTCGACACGAATGTTCGGGGAGGATGACACCAGCTCGGAGAGGACAACTCTAGGACGATGACGACGAGGAGTTAGGAGAGGATGACTCTAACTTGGGGAAGACGGGGACAAGCTCGGGGACGATGACGAGACAACGTGGCCGTGGCGGTTGAAACCGAAACCAACCAGAAAATATCGGTTCGATTTTGGTGCGGTTGCGCTCCAACTTTGGTACAGTGCGGTTGCGAATTTTGGCAAAATCCGCACCGCACCGCACCGTTTCTCGCCCTTACTCATCACGATCATTAAAACCCCGAACGGGAGAGCTGCATACATATCTCTTTAACCTCTTTTTCATCACCATCAGTATATATGTATTTATCACAAAAATAAAATACATAAAAACTCAGTGCATAAAGATCAGAGGTTACCTAAGAATCTCAGTAGCTCGAAATGGACTCAAATCGGGCTGAAAATGTGGCTTGAAATGCAGATTTTCTGCTGCAGGGACAATACCACCACCAAACACGGGCTCGCTGAGATCGGATCTGCTGCTCAAGTACTATGAATTCTCTTAAGTGGCTCGGGGCTCAGTCATGAACCCAACGCTTCGAAGAGAACTCGAAATGGACTTCAAACGGCGAGTCGGGGGTGGGGGATGAACAGTAATCGGGAGTGATTATTGTTCACGGAATAGTAATTGGTCGATTACTATTCACGGAACACTAATCAGAACAATACCTATTTTTAGGGTGTAGATCTAGGTTTTGGGTTTAGATCTGGAAAGTGAAAGAAGCGCTAGGGTTTGAAGAAAAGAAGAAATTTTTTTTGAGCAAGCTAGGATTTTGGATTTAGATCTAGGCTTTAGAGAAGGATTTTTTTTAAAAGGGATTAGAACCAAAGCTCTGATATCAAATTGATGTAAAATGGAAGGATCGCAATCACCTTCAAACTAAAATTGAGAACTAGCATTTAAAAAAAAATAGAAATAGAAATAGAAATTAGGGTTTTAGAAAAGAACCGAATAGATTTAGGCTTCGCACCCCTTACACCACGGGCTTCGCACTCCAATCTGAAGAACTCAAAGGCTTAGAAAATTTAAACTGAAAATTTTAATTTATTCATTATCTACTGATAGTAGAAGTCTGTGGTCTATTTATAAGCTTTATAAAATAACACTTTTAAGAGATAACCGATATGGTACTAAACACCACATAAAAGAAAAATAACTAATCTCAAAATAAACTAAAGCATAGAAAACAACTAGCAATGTGATGCCCTCATATGTCAGTTTTTGAATCTTATTTGAGTAATAGAGATTGAGCCCTTGGAAGCCATCACGTTTAGTCCTACATGGGATAGGGGACTACAGTCTTTTGGGTTTATATTGAAACATATGAAGATCTCCTCTTGGTATCAAGTGTGGGGGTTGTACACGCACCTGGTGCAACCTAACCTATAGGAAGAATAAGGTCTGATCCGGGAATGTATCGATCAGCACGTAAATTGCACGGGGTTGCAAATCCCTGATTATGTCCTGCGCGGGTGTGCCTGCGTTGAACTTTGTTTTGCCACTCATTTGTCAATTATTTTTTATTTTTATTATTATTTTTTTCAAATGAGATGCCACACGAGCAAGGCTTATTGTCATATCTCAAGGTTAGATCGTCGAGAACCGCTTGTCCATGCCTCGACAAGTCCATGTTCTGAAACATCATTTTTCATCTATTTATTGTTATCTTATGGGCCTGCTTTCATTATTTCATTGCATACTTTCATATATGGTAAAGAAAGAGTCAATACATAAATAGATAGATACTTCTGTGCTCACACACATTTCTTGTAATGCAACATATAACATATACATATATTCTAAAGATTAGCATATGATACATTCCTATGACTTTGCACAAAGAACAAACCTTTTTTTAAAACTTTGTACGGAAGTGTTTAATGCATCTCAATCCTTTTACCGCTCATCATAATTTGATACATACCAGTATTTGGACATCTTTTTCCACTGAAGTGTAGTCTTTGATATGTAACTGGCAGTAAATAATATCACGAACATGTAATGTTCGCAAAGAAGTATTTGAGAAATAATGAACATGTATTAAGAGCAAGGTTCTAATATCAGATATCGGGATCGTATCGGATGGGGTTTTTTCATATCAGGTATCGGATATCGGAGGAGATATCAGGGATACGCGCATATTTGGGTGTTCATATCAAACACTATATATATGAAATATTGATAACTAAAAGTTGATTTATTGTCATAGATATCATCTACCTAATAAAAATGATATAATATGCACGCAAAGATAGTAAAAAATAATGTACATTTGCGTGCAGTCGTGCAATAAATAAGTTATTTCATATCGGGCAATATATTGAGCGATTTGTCAGCCGATATCGGGCGATTTATTGGCCGATATTTCAAATATCGACCGTTTTTTGCTGCAAACGATATGGCGAACGATTTCCCATATCGTATCCGCAGCAGGCAAAAAGGAGATATCGGACGATATCTCGGCTAACTCGGTCGATATTTAAAACAAGGGTTAAGAGATGTCTTAGGAGTGCTAGAAATTAAAATTAAAATTATAAAATTGAGGATATATTTGAGAAGTGTTCATGAAGCATCGAAGTTCAACACGTAAAAATTTATAGTAGATGATCCATAATACATAGAGTATGATGCCCTTGAAGGGAAGATAGGAAACCTATAGAGCGCAACCTCATGAGAGAAACACCTTTAGGGAAATCATAAGAAATTTCCTTGGCAAGGATTTACACGGACATTTCAACCATCTTCCACTTCTGTTGCCTGCACTACCATTAAATCAACATGTCAAGTGTTATTGCCACCTAGAGTCTTCATCATGGATTCATTCATCTAGATGTTTCGATTTAGTCCCCACTCTATATACAATGTAGATCTAGTTTTAATATCCTTGTCATTACACCAAACTCTAAAGTTGTAGTGAGGGTTGAGGGTTATGTTTTATATTCTAATACGTCCCCATAGGTTGATCATCCTCTTTATAGACTGAAATCTAGGCTTTTGCTCTGAAATCAATTTAAAGTCTTTACCACTGCAAAAGTTATTGTAGTGTTTCTGTATTTAAATAGTAGTAATTTAATAGAAGCTTATGGATGGTTATTGGAGGTAATCAAGCATCTTCAACATAAATGTTGATTATTATGGTAAGCTTTATACCATTACCATTGGTGGAGACAGCTTGAAAAGTATCGTGTTGAGAGTTGGTTGAAAATCTGAATTTAAAGTTGGAAAGGAAATTGCATTCTATCAACTGGCATAGCTAAAATAATCATGCAAGGTATGTGGTTAAGTATCAATGAATCATCGACTTCTCTACTGAAGGAAAATTTGAGGAAAGAATTGTAAATGTTGTCCAATCTCATCTGGCCATATTTTTTTTCTTGGATGTCCATTACAGTTTAATCAATGCGCTCACCCATAGGAGGGTAAGTAATACCCTCAAGCATGTTACGAAGATGTTCATGCTCTGTCCTATGCCTAGTGTTTTAAATGTTGGCCGACATTTTCAAAATATCGGCCGTCATTTCATTTTCAAGCCCTCACCGCCATGACATCCCCACCCTCATTTGAAATGACGTTTTGAAAAATGTCGGCCAACATTTCGGAAAAAATCTGATATGTCAGCCGACATTTTGGGAAGTGGGCACCATTTTGTTGCAAGGATTTTCACTTACTAGTCTCTTCCAAGTTCAACAAGCCCTCTACACCTCTCATTATCTGAATCATTAATTGTCTTGATAAACATTCTCCTCTTGTATAAACTAGTGGGTACTCCAGTGGATCGGGGGGGGGGTGTTGGGTTTGTTTCTAATCTAAGCAAACATCTAATTAAAAGCACACAATAAATATAAGCCTCTCAATGAGAAATAGAAGCAACTACGTATGGTTCTTTCTCTTTTCTTTTCCCCCTTTTTTAGTATCGCAAATAAGTCTAAGAAAATCACCGATCAATAATAGTCAATATCTATCATGGAAGAAATTAAACAGTAAATCAAATAGCCGCTTTATTTATTGGCATAAAAAGCTCCAGTAGAAACCGCGATTCAAACAATACTGTGACGACACAACACACGAACAAGAGTTCACTTGGGGAGGATGTTTTTTGGTACAATGTGATATATAAATATACAGTAAGAAACCCCGCCTGCTATTCTCCTTATAGAGGAAATGCTTAAAACAAGTTAATTAACTTCTTATATTTATTTGAAGGGTTACATATAACTTTTGTTTTCCATTAGATACAGTTTTTGTGGCATATTTTCAAATTTATCAAATGGTACAATTTGGTAATATGAACAAAGTGTTAGTTTATTATCGATCAGACAGGCAAGGTCCAACATCGGTTCATGTCGTGTCCAACCTTTGTCTGTGTGTTGGACATGGATATGGGTCCCGATTTCAAAAACGTGTGCTTTATAGGTTAGTTATTATGATGATATTGTAGATTCTACTTGCTTGAAAGGTGAATTTTATCAGAAATAGTAGTGATTACCTCCCAAATGAACAATAACCCATTAAATGATAATGGATATACAACTATTACTTTATTTGTTGGTTAGTATTTATTTTTTGTCTCCTAGATGGCAGTGTCATGTCCTCCATCAGCGATGGAGGCATTGAAGTCAACTTTGGTGTGTGAATCATTGAAAACTCTGGATGAAGAATCCCTGATGTAACGTGTGCATATGTGAGACCGCAAGATATAAGGTGGGTTAGTTGAGTCTAATTTCAAGTTTTGTTGTTTAAAATCCTTATTATTTTGTTCTTTCTAAATTGTTCAGCAGGTAGTCATCATCACTGTGTCCCAAATCTGATGAAGGTTAGGTGGAATGCCATGAGGATGGTCTTGGGTATATAAGGATTTGAGCTACTCCACCTAGAAGGCTAGTCTTTTGGGATGGTGTCCCAAGCCCTTACAAATGGTATCGAGCCATGACCCGAACTTAGTCGTGTGTGTGGGTGATGTTCGATCCCCCAGGGCGCTCGATCCCCCCAGGACGCAAAAGGCGCAGTAAAAGTCCCTGTAAAGCTAGTTGGGCTCTCGAGATTGATAGCAGAGTCCTGCTTCACATAAGACGTGCCTGCAAACGCGGTGAAGAGAGGAGTAATAAGTTGCAAGTTTTGCTTCACGTAAGGTGTGTGCTGAAACGCAGTGAAGAGAATCTCGTAGAGCATATGTCTTCTAGGTGTAAAGATGAGCTTACAGGGAGACTCTTTGTTCGAGAGGGGGATTGTTGGGATTTAGGTCGGGTCAAACAAATCGTCCCACATCGGCAGACATGGGGATGGTCTTAGGTAAATAAGGATTTGGACTACTCCACCTAGAAAGCTAGTCTTGTGGGATGGTGCCCCAAGCCTTACAAATGTCCTAAGTGCCTATATAAATCCCTCAGGGGTGGCCTTTTGAAGGTGTGTCAAGAATTTAAGAGAATTTTAGAATTTCACCATTGAGAGTTGTGAGAGAGATTCATTGTAACTTTTATATTTTCTTCAATAAATATTTCTCCCCTCCTCCCCGTAGATGTAGGCACATTGCTGAATCATGTTAAATCTTGTGTTCCTTTTGTGTGGTGATTGCTTGCTAGTGGTAGATCTTTTACGCTTTCGCTTCCGCTGTCGAGTTTTTGACTTGGTGTTCCTCTATTGTTTGATCGGTATAGATCATCAACAATTGGTATCAGAGGAATGGCTAGCAAGACACCACAACAACCAAGTTCGAGGTGGAGAAATTCCACGGAAAGTCCAACTTCCTGTTGTGAAAGATGTGAGTAACATTGTTGCTTGCGAATGAGAACACACACAAGACCCTGCTTGTATTGACAAGCCATTGAAGATGGAGGATAATTAGTGGAACGACATCGACTTCCGCACAAAGGCGATCATACTGTGCCTATCAGATGAGGTCCTCTACAATGTGATGAATGGAGAAATAACTGCTGGTCTTTAGTGTAGGCTGGAGAGCCTGTACATGGCGAAGAGTTTGTCGAACAAGCTCTTCATGAAGAAGCATTTATACAGCCTTCAGATGAAGGAAGGTACGCCTATTTTACATCTCAATGCTTTTAATAGAATTTTAAGCGACTTGTTAGCTCTAGAGGTTAAGTTAGAAGAAGAAGACAAAGCTCTTCTGTTACACTCTTCTCTTTCATCAAGTTATGACCACTTGGTGACCATCATCATGTATGGTAAGAAGACCTTAGAGTTAGAAGATATCAGACAGATGCTCTAAAACAACGAGCTAATGAAGAAGGCAGATTTTACGAAGGAGGCCTCATGATTGTTTGTCGGCCAGAGGGGAAGATCAAAAGTAGGGATCCAAAGGCTTCTAGCAGTTTCTCTTGCTATTTTTGCAAGAAACTAGAGTACATCAAGAAAAATTATATGAAATATAAGGAGATGCTGAAGAGGAAAGGCGGTAAAGATTCTGATGGGTCTAGTACTAGTGGAAAGGCAGATCAAGCTGGGGTTGTCGAAGAAGCAGATGAGGATTCATGTGATGTCTTGACAGCTGAGTTAGGAAAAGGTAAATACTCAGATGCGTGGTTACTCGGGGTGCACATATCACATGTGCCCAGAAAGGGAGTGGTTCAGTACTTACAAGCCTTATGATGGCTCTGTCCTGATGGGAAACGACGCCATGTATAAGCCTGTTGGTATTGGCAACATCCATATGAGGATGTTTGATGGACAGGTTCGAACCCTCACGAACGTTCGACACATTCTAGATTTAAAGAAGAATCTTCTCTCGTTGAGAGCTTTGGAAACTCGTGGGTACAAGTTTTCTGGTGCAGATGGAGCAATCAAAGTTACTAAGGGCTCCATGATGATTCTCAAAGGAGAACAAACAACAAACTTGTACAAGTTGAAAGGAAACATTATTATTGGTCATGATGCTTCAGCAACAACAAAGGAGGAGATACTACAGGACTTTGGCACATGTGTCTTGGACACATGAGCGAGCGAGATCTTCAAGTCCTGCATAAAAGGAATGCTCTACCAGGTATCAAATGTTACAAACTTGATCTTTGTAAATTTTGCATTATGGGTAGGCAATGTAGAGTAGCTTTCTCTACATCTCAGCACAAAACAAAGGGCTTGCTTGATTTCATACACACGGATGTGTGGGGACCTTTGCCAGTAGCATCCATTAGAGGTGCTGGTACTATGTTACTTTTATAGATGATTTTTTCAAGAAAAGTTTGGGTATACTTCTTTAAACAGAAATCAGAAGTATTTCAGAAGTTCAATGAGTGAAAAACTTTGGTGGAAATCAGACGGGGCGAAGGTGAAAGTCTTGAGGTCCGATAATGGAGGCGAGTACACTTCCAAAGAATTCAAAGACTGCTTAGCAAGCAAGGGCATCAAACACCAGCTAAGTATTTCAGGGTGACTAGAACAAAACGGAGTAGCAGAGCGCATGAATCGGACACTTACAGAGCGGGCTCGCAGTATCAGATTACAGGCTGAGATGTCAGAAGGATTTTGGGTAGAGACGGTGAATCATGCGAGTTATCTGGTAAACATGTCACCATCAACTATTGATCTTCAGATCCCAGAGGAGATATGGCGAGGAGATCTTTAGATTATTCAACCTTACGGATTTTTGGTTGCCCGGCATATAGTTTGGTTGATAGTCAGAAAAGAAACAAATTGGAGTTCAAGTCTAAGAAGTGTATCTTCATCGGGTTCACGAAAGGAGTCAAGGGTTTTAGACTTTGGAATTCCGAGAAAAGGAGCACCTTTGCCAACAGAGATGTGGTCTTTGATGAAAATTCAATGTTGCGAGAAAAGTCAAAGACGGAGGATAAAACGCAGGTGGAGCTTCAGACAGTTCGACAGCAGACACTTAGGAAAAGGGAGTCGAGTTTTCAGATAGCCTTAACAGGCCTAAAGAGTCAGAAGAGGACTCCTCAGATTCAATGGAGACAAACACGAGGCTACTCAAGAGCAACCTAGACCGTTAAGGCGGTCAGTCAGAGTTACGGTGCCACCAACAAGGCATGGCTGGATGAAGATCATATCTCTCTTTTCGCATTAGTAACTGAAACAAGAGAACCTGACAGTTACAGGGAAGCGATCGAGGCAGATGAACATGTCAAGTGGATTACAGTCATAGAGCGAGAGATGGAGTCTTTGGATAGAAATTAAACTTGGACGTTAGTCGATCTTCTAGAGGACTCCAAGGCAATATGTTACAGATGGGTGTTTCGCAAGAAGGACAATGAGCAATACAAGACAAAATTAGTTGCCAAAGAATATGCTCAGAAAGAGGGTATTGACTACAATGAGATTTTCTCTCCTATAGTTAAGCATACATCTATTCGAATGTTATTGGCGATAGTTGTTCAGTTGATTTAGAGTTAGAGCAGTTGACGTCAAAAATAGCGTTTCTGCACGGTGAGCTGAGGAGAAGATATAGATTAAACAACCTGAAGGATATATTCAGGAAGGTAAAGAAAACAAGGTGTGTCTTCTAAAGAAGTCCTTATATGGACTTAAGCAGTCTCCTAGGCAGTGGTACAAACGATTTGACTCTTTCATAATCAAGACCAAATATAACCGATGTGAGTATGATAGTGGTGTCTATTCAAGCGGAGTGATGATTCGGCATATTTGCTCTTATATGTGGATGATATGTTGATTATTGCGAGAAACAAGACACATGTTCAGAAGTTTAAAGCTCAGCTCAAGAAAGAATTTGACATGAAGGATTGGGAGAAGCCAAGAAGATCTTAGGTATGAAAATCACTCGAGATAGAGGCTCAGGAAGACTTTGACTATCCCAGGAGAACTATGTTCTCAAGGTGTTGGAGAGATTCAACATGGCAGAAGCAAGACAGTCACCACTCCTTTGGCATGTCACTTCAAATTATCCTCCAAGCAGTGTCCACAATTACCGACAGAGGAGGAAGAGATGTCTTGAGTACCATATGCTAGTGCAGTACGATCATTCATGTATGCTATGGTCTGCACTAGGCCTTACTTAGCCTATGCAGTTAGTACAGTAAGTCGGTTCATGTCAAATTCAGGAAAGCACATTGGGAAGCAGTAAAGTGGGTGCTACGATATTTGCGAGGGACTGTGAGACTAGGCTTAGAGTTTCAGAGATTGGAAACGGGGAAGTTTAGGTTACTACAAGGCTATGTTGATGCAGACTATATAGGAGATCTTGATCAGCGAAAATCTACGACGGGCTATGTGAAGTACACCTAGAGGGGGTGAAAATATGTTTTACTAATCAAATGCACTTTTAAACTACTTATGATGAATTATACAAACGGTCACTCAAAACAAGAATTAATGCTGAATACCCCGTGAAGGGCTCTAAAACTTCTCCTTTTTGATTTCTCTAAATAATGAGTTGAGGTGCTCAATTGCCTCCTTGCTGAGATGAGTATAAACCGATAATAAAAGTGATGAAATGAAAGCAATTATAGAGTGCAAGATGAACTACTATACAAGTGTGAATAATGAAAAGTAATAGAGAGAAAGACACAAGTAATCACAAACATAAAGGAATTATTTCGAGATTCGAACCACCGCTCTACGTCCCGCTTTCACCACTATGAGGATTTCACTATCCTCTAAGGGATCTTTCACAAAGGGACCTTACACAAAGCAATTACAATTTGATCCACACAAGACCGGAGTACACAACTTCACCACTCAACCTTCTACACAAGAGGTAACACAAAACCAATTGAGGTTACAAAGCTCTTGGTGATCCAACAAGATGACAAACACTCTCTCTTACAACTTCCTATAAAGTAGAATATGAAGTGTAGCTCAAGAAGTTAAGTGAATGATGAAATCTGGTTAGAAAGAATAGAAGAGCTTTAAAACCAACTGAAAATAGCTTTGAAAAGAAAGAACTTGAAGATTGGAAGTTAGAAAAACTTTCTCTTTTGAAACAAACTTGAAAACTTGTAAACTTATGTTATCTTATTATATTAAAACCAAAACCAATGACCCATATATATAAGCAATAGATAAATATCATTTGTTAATCATACCAGATCATTTGGGGGTATGTTTAGACACTTGGAAATTAAAAATGTCCGTTAGAATTTACTAAAAACAAAACAGATCTGAAAAGTAGCCATTATAGATAACTGGCAAGCTGTCGGTCACCGGTCTGTCGACCGCCAGCTCACCCAGAAAAGAGCCGTTGGCTCCGGTTGACCGGCCCGGTCGACGCCCTCCAGTTCAAAGGAAAAAATACAAGGTCGGTTGACCACCTGATCGACCGGCCTACCCGAGAGCAAAGGGCTTTCAGTGGTCGACGGGTCGGTCGATCGCAAGGGTTAGCGGTCGACCGACAACGTGCACGGCCATTGGCCAAAGGCCCGGTCGACCGTTTTGGCCTGCATAGGCACCGGTCGGCCGAACGGTCGACCGACTTGGCCTGAAATCTTTCTTTTAAATATTTTGAGTTTCAAATATTTTTTAAAATATTTTTTATTGGTTTATAAGTAAAATAGCAATGCATAGGTGATGAAATGCATGTTCTAACTTGATATAAAATTTTTGAAAAAATACAAGACATGTATCAAAACCAAACATGCTAAATACTAATACTATCAAAACTTGTATTTTAGAAATCGTGTATTTTTTGTGTGTAACTTCTTGAGCATTACAACTATTTCTACACTTTAACAAACCAATATCTTACAAGGCTCTATGTGACTACAAGATATTCAAGCAGGCTTCTCCTTTAGTGACATCGAGTGCATTGAGTTTAATCTCGTACTTGATATTCTTGAGCCTTCAACACCCTCCTTTAGAGGAAGAAAACTCCTTGAATTCATTAGAACCCTGAAATATACTTAAACACTTGAACTTGATTAGTACTAAATAACCACATATGTTTTGTTATCATCAAAACCATAAAATCGGGTGATTGAAACCTTGGGCCAGCAATTTTCCCTTTTTGATGATGACAAAACATATGAGTTAAATAAATCAAAAGATAGAAAAGAGCTTGAGAAAGCTCCCCTCAAATTATGCTATCTATCAAGTATAAGAAATCATTATGACTTTAAATGAATTTGACAGTATAAGCAAGTCACACATGTATGCATATGTAAAGATGATACCAATTTAGAATAATATGTATATATAGCCTATCATTTCTTTTGGTTCATATACCTACCCCAAATACTTGGGACAAATGGCTTAGTTATTGTTGTTGTAGAGCCTACTATTCTTCCCATCCTCCTTCCTCCAAAAACAATACGCAATGAATGAAAACAATAAATCATGGCATTGCATATGAGCATGGTAATGAAAATGGATATACACGAAGTTCACAAAATACCAAAACAACTTAATAACTCATCAAATATCTCTACCTTTTTATCATGCATCAAAAAGGGAAAAGATATCAACATAAAAGAGATATTAATTTAAAAATATATGTATAAAGGATTTAAAAATACATGAAACAATTTCAAAACTTATGAATCCATAATACAAACATTTAACTCACCATAAATGAATGAAAATCTATATAATCTAGTGGTTTAGTAAAAATATCCGCAAGTTGAAAATCGGTGGAAACATAATCAATTTCAATATCTCCTTTCTTATAGTGATCTCTAAGAAAGTGATATCGAATATCTATGTGATTGGTTTTACTATGTTGATTTGCATTCTGGTCATATGAATAGTACTAGTATTATCACAAAATATTTTAATACGATCATAATACATCATAGTCAGGAGAGTATGTTTCATCCATAGGACTTGTGCACAATAAGCCCCGACCACAACATACTCCGCTTCGGCGGTTGAGAGAAACGGAATTTTGTTTCATGGAAGATCACAAAACAAGGTAATTTTTTAGAAATTGACAAGTATCACTATTGCTCTTCCTATCCACTCTACTAGCATAGTCGGCATCTGAATAACTCGTCATGAAAAATATTATCCAGTTTTCGGATACCATAAGCTCATTCTAATAGTGCCCTTAAGATATCTAACAATGCGTTTTACCGCAATTAAGTGAGACTCTTTAGGATAAAATTGAAATCTAGCACATAGACACACACTAATACAATACCCGGCCTACTAGCCGTTAAATAAAGTAACTACCAATCATGCTTTTATAAAGTTTAATGCTACATTTATACATTTTTCGTCCTTATCAAGCTTTGTTGTAGTGGCCATGGGAGTCTTGCTTAGCTTTGCATCTTTAAGCCCAATCTCTTGATGAGTTCTCTTGTGTACTTGGCTTGATTGATGAATTTCATCTCTCCTTTGCTTGATTTGAAGTCCAAGGAAACAGTTTAGCTCTCCCATCATAGACATCTCAAACTCATTTTCATGCATGACTCAAACTTTTTACAAAACTTTTCATTAATGGATCCAAAAATAATATCATCAACATAAATTTGAATAATTAGGATATCACTATTTACACGCTTTGTAAACAAAGTAGTGTCAACTTTACCTTTAATAATATCATTTGAAATTAAAAAAGTTGAAAGCCTTTCATACCAAGCTCTTGGAGCTTGTTTTAAACCATAAAGGTTTATCAGTTTTAAAACAAAATCCGGATGTGTAGGATAACAAATCCGGGGTTGTTCAACATACACTTCCTCTTCTATAAAACCATTTAAAACACACTTTTGATATTCATTTGAAAAAGTTTGAAATCTTTAAAAGAAGTAAAGACAAGTATCATTCGTATGGCTTCAAGTCGTGCTACGGGTGCAAAGGTTTTCTCAAAGTCGATACCTTCGATTGGGTTGTAACCTTGGGCGACTAACCTAACTTATTTCTAATAACATTACCCGACTCATCCAACTTATTCCTAAAATTCTATTTAGTACCAATAGTTGGTCTATCATGGGGTCTAGGAATAAGGTGCCAAATTTGGTTGCGCTCAAATTGATTGAGCTCTTCTTCCATTGCAAGCAACCAATATGAATCGGCCTCGGCTTCGAAGATGTTCTTGGGCTCAATATGTGAAATAAAAGCAAAGTGGTCACATAAATCATGGAGTTTGGATCGAGTAGTTATTCCTTGGATACATCACCTATGATGAGGTCCTAGGGATGATTAGAAGCAAATCTCAATCCTTCGGAAGTGGTTGTATTGGCTTCACTTCAACTCTTGAACTTCACCTTGTTCATCATTCTTTGATTTTTCTTCTTCTATAGGTGAGTCCTTCAAGGTTATCCTCTCCTATTTTTACTTAAGGAATTAATCTCTACAACATTCTTCACAAAAGCATTAGATTCCTCAAACCTTAATATGTATAGATTCTTTAATAGTCAAAATAGACCTATTAAAGACTCTATAGGCCTTACTAGTATTTAATATACCCAACAAATATGGCTTCATAAGATTTGGCATCAATTTTTCTAATTATCTTCAGTGTTTAAAACAAAGTATTTACAACCAAAACTTTAAAATAAGAAACGTTAGGTTTTCTCCAGTAGTAAACTTCAAATGA
>JAVJIF010032874.1:0-58513 GCA_038442645.1 Agave tequilana
TCAGATGAAACAATTACAGACGGCTTAATCTTCCGGTTACAAGGGAGGGGGAATATTGAATCTTGAATTCCCCTTTGTTTAGTGCTGGGTTCTTCGGGTGGCGGTGGAGAGTGAATCTTGTTCTCCGTTGACCGGATGACTGTTTGGGACCGTCGGGGATCTTCTCTTCGGTCGGTAGAGGGAGTAACTCAGCTCCGTCTACCAAAACTCTAGAAGAGGAGGTAGGCAAGAGCGGCTAGTACTCAGTAAGCTCGCTGAAGGGTTTCTCTCTCTCTGTCGATGATCTCTCCTTTTTTTCTCAGAATCTCTCTTTTGCCCGATAATCGTCGTCGTCCTTCAATAGTGACGGGACTATTTATAGGGTTTTTAGGGGGTGATCGTGCCCCTAAAAAGTGCTCCACGATGAGGCCAACTTCCCCGCTACATGGGCGGTGGATGGCGCCATAATCGGGGGTGGTTACAACCAAGGTGGGGGCACCTTGTTGCTGAGACGCGGGCGTTGAGCCAACGCGCCTTGATGCTGAGACGCGGGCTTCGGGCTGACGCGCCTTGATGCTGAGACGCGGGCTTCGGGCCGACGGCCTTGATGCTGAGACGCGGGCGTTGAGCCAACGCGCCTTGATGCTGAGACGCGGGCGTTGAGCCAACGCGCCTTGATGCTGAGACGCGGGCTATCTCTCGCGTCTTGATTGTCACATTTAGCCTTGCGCCTGGATCTTGGATCTCTGGTTTTGGTGGCTTGTCTTGGTGATTTTTAGACAGCCTACAGAACCCCCTCCAAAGTTTCGACATTCCGCAGTTAACTGGGACGGATTTCGAAATACTTTGGACTCTAGCTGAGTTCGCCTTCATGACTAGAGTTGATGCTCCGGGTTGATCTTATCGGATTTGGTCTTCGTGAGTGTACTGTGAACTCTTTGAAGCCCCCAGAGTTGATCATGTTGAGTGTTAGATGCACAGTCTAAACCTTCCCGAGTGCTTTTAGTCTGTCACTGGCGTGCTTTAAGCCAGGAGTGGTTGGTCGTCTGCTTGCGTCAGTGTACTGTTGAACTGATTTTGCAGAAGCAGGAGGCCAAACGCAGGTTCTTTTTCAAAAAGCAGAGATGGTACTGCTGTAAAGGCGCGATGTGTCGTTTGGCAATGGAGACGCGACTGATCTTCATAAGGCAGACGCGATGTTTGGCCAGATTGGAAGGACGCGAATTTCTTAGAGAGACGCGACCTTCCAAATGCATTCATGGAGAGGCTGACGTGGCATGTCCATCGAGGAGGTGCGTTCTTTTTGGGCGCGAATTCTGTGCCATGTCATGATTACGCCGCCAGCTGGCCTAGGGAACCGGCGAAATTTCGCCTTTTGGCGCGCGGATTTCCTGGTTCATTAAATGAACTGCTCCACGTGTCGACTGCTGACTCGTGGCGGGGTTGCGACGCATGATCTTCTCCGTTCAGAAACGATTGGTTACACGCGTCAAGCGGCGACTCGCTGCAGCGTCTACCGGGCCACACGCCGCGTATCTTCGCGAATCCCTGTGCCTATAAAAGGCAACAGTTGGAGAGATGCATCTTCTTCTCCGAACGCGCTTACTCAGAGATTTAAGAGAGTTCTTCTTCTCCATTACTGCTCATCTTCTTCATTGACCTCTGATCACCAATGGCACCCAAGGCCAAGCCGACCGCGTCGTCCTCTAAGGCGACCATTGCCGAGGCCCAGAGGGGCAGCTCCTCCTCTGCACAGGACGTCGTTCTCCCAGTCTCCAAGGTAAAGGCCTCTTAGGCGGAAGTTTCGCCATTAAAGAAAGTTCAAAGAACTTTTAAGAACCCTTAACACGTGAATTTCAAATCGTGTTTGATTCCCAGACGCAGTCTTTGGGATGATAACCGAGGCGCGGGTTTGGACCCTCGCGCCCTTGAGTCCTGCGCTTCAGATTCTTCACTTAGAATATTTTCTATTTGTGAAGGGTTCAGACGCGGACTTAGTTTACAGAACGCGGATTTGATCCTTGCGTTCTGTTTCATCAGCTGCTGATTTTGATGAATCTGGCACCCGAGTCCAAGTACTTCGACATCTGGGGATGTGAAAGGAAGGGAGTTACCCTCCTTAACTTCTGGCGATTATGGTAGTGGAAAGGTTAAGGTGGATAACTCCCTTCTTTTCGCACCCCAGAAGTGACATCAAGGAGAATGTTGTGGAGACGCCGATCCCATAGGTCTGGACGCGGATTTGATAATTCCTGCGTCCAGTGCCTCTTCTGCGTGGATGCGCAGGTCTGGACGCGGATTTAATAATTCCTGCGTCCAGTGTCTCTTCTGCGTGGATGCGCAGGTCTGGACGCGGATTTGATAATTCCTGCGTCCAGTGTCTCTTCTGCGTTCGGATTATGAACACTTAGCATTTTTTTTTCTATGCTTTTGATAGAGTATCTAACTAAGTGTCCTTTTCTTTTTGCAGCGCCACGCCCTGCTACTTCACTCGCCAAGAAGTGCCACTTTGGTCATGTAGGTGGTGCTGACCGGGATTTGACTTTTGTATTACAAAGGACTGTTCCTGTGACTGCTGACAAGTCACCGGATCGCAGAGAGAGGCTCTCAAATGTTGACATGAGAACTCTTCGGGTGTTTATGACTGATGCAGCATTCGCAACAGATGCTGGCATCAAGCTGGAGAAGCCTGCCTTCTTCTTCGGAGATCGTATCCACGAGGGCGGCCATAGCGTGTATGACGGAACTTACAAATGGCTCCGTCAAATAAAGGGTGGAAGATTCTTTCTTCCAGACATGGAGAGGATGTTCCGCTGTCCTACTTCCAGCATATGTCCGTCCCTCGGAAGATGGAATGGGACCTTGCTCGATATGTTCCCGAGATCACTCTCGGTGATTTGGGCTCCCACAAAGTATACCGTCATGATAGCCATGACAGGTCAGTTATCGGCCTTTTCCCTGGGTCGCGCAGGACTGAGGTTCCAGCTGGGGAGATACCACAACTTGGCACTACCTTCCTCAACGCCTTCATGGAGGCGGAGGGTGACTACCCGGTTGGGTTCCGTGCGCCGGGGTGGGTCCGTTCCACGGAGAACTATTGGTGGGGCAGAATGGTCAGCTTTGTCCTTACCGAGCTCGGGGGTCTGCTAAAGCGCGTGGGACTGTACTCGGCCGTCAGGGCCGTGCAGTGGGGGATCCCTCAAAGCTCTCAGAACTTCTTCGGGATTCTAGAGCGTTATAATCCTTCGACGGGGACGTTCTTCACTCCGGTCGAGAGAGATGGGCCTTGCTCTGCACGAGCTGCACGAGGTCTCGGGGCTGTCGACAGGGGATATTCCCTATGAGGAATATGTCCCGACCGCTGTGGAGCTTCGCTATGTGAAGGAGGAGTTTCCCCTCATATATGAGACCTACTGGGAAGTGCTATGTCACTTCCACATTTGCGGCCAGATAACCAAATGGCGGTCGCAGGGAGTCAAGCAACTGTCTTGGGCCAGTTACTTGTTCAATAACGTCAACACCAAAGACCATCGGATAACCCGATTGGATCCCAGCTCTGACAGGGAGATTGAAGATAGGATCGACCAGGCTCCGAACAGCTTCTACACCACGGAGTCGAACGAGGACGGTTTCGACCCTGACTTGGTTTTTGAAAGCTTTCATCATCAAGCCCGGACTCCTATCTCCGATCGGGCGCTGTTGGCGGGCTTTCTGATGCTGTGGCTGAAGCGCTGTGTGGTGCCCACGCTGCCGCATGAAGTCATTGTTGCTGACGTGGTGTACCCGGCGGTGCTCCTGGCTCATGGGAACCCCATAGCCCTTCTCCCGGCCGTGGCGGCTGGTATTCAGAGCGGGCTGCGGGCGCTCACTAAGAGTTTCTGCGAGCCACCAAAACTGCAGACTCCGAGGGAAAGCCGTATGTTGACTCAGAGGGAGTCCGACGGTGAAGCGTCCCAACCCTCGTGTCGAGCTGCCTTACACGTACCTTATTGCTTGGTACGTGATGCATTGCCCTTCTTTGATGATGGCAGCGCGTTGGAAGGAGAGTTCTGTCCCTTTTGTACAGCGGTTGGAGGGTTCAAAATGGCGTGATCCTTATATATATTACGTCCGGAAGTGCCTTTCAGACCCTGCAAACTACCAGCTCAATCGCTGCCTCCTCCAGATCCCTGATGCATCTTTCGGGGATCTACTTGTTGATTCTGTTGGCCCAGATGACTTCACGAGGTTATCCGCGGGGGCCTTCTGGTGGTTGCTAAATATCCGGCCCGGATATGTGCTTTTCTGGCAAGGGACGTCATGTACCATTGAGCCGTACATGCCGAGTCGCTTCGCTCGACAGTTCGGCTATGATCAGCTCTATGTCGGGAACCCCAATGCTAGACTTGCCTTCGAAGGGAACCTGTTCGAGGGTGCTCGGGCCTGGTACTATAGTGTGGCTAGAGGGACGGGAGTATCTTTTCGTCTACCTCTCGAGGGGCCCAAGTGCCGTACGAGTTTCAGCTTCTGTACTTGGTACTCCCAAGCCATCCAAACGCCAGACTTTTTTCCGGCGTCTTCATGCATTGAGAGCATCAATGCAAGTCTCGAGGCCAGGACTGATTCTAGTAAACCGACGAAACTCATAGAACAGTACCTGAAGGCCCAAAAGGAGGTCGGGCGAAGATCGAGGAGGGAGCCCCCAGCAGTGAGGGCGGAGCCGCGACCGGCAAGGGCAGAGCCACCAGCGACAAGGGCGGAGCCACCAGCCACGAGGGAGGAGCCGCGGGCCAGGAGGTCTAAGCAGTTGGAGAGCAAGCGTCATCGACGCTCTGCTTCTATCGCTGAGCCTGCCCCAAAGAAGGCTCGGAGGGATTTGACGGCTGAAGTCTCTCAATCCGGAGACATCTCTGCTGGAGTTGAGGCTCCTCCTGAAGACGTCCCTGTTAGGGTTGAGGAACCGTCGGAAGATGAAGATTTCCCCACCCTAGTCCGTGCTCCTAGGTCGCGCAGCAAGACTGTGGAGGAAGGGGAGCTTGTTGAAGAGTCCACCGCTGCCGAAGATGACGAGTCACTGGAGGTTGACATAATGACTGGAGGGGATGTTGAGATTGCAGGCATCTCAGTTCAACCCGAGCCTTCTTCTGCTCATGATGGGAGAGACGAGGCACAGCAGCCGGGGTCTCCTAACATCTTCATTTCCAGTCTTAGGGCAGTCGACCCTAGTCCTACCACTGGGGTAATTGGAGGTAAGGCTCTTGTTGCGGAGCTTCCTCGCGTTGCGCTGTCGTCTTCTTCGTTATCGGGGGAAAGCGCCTTTGAAGACGAGACCGACTATGGCGATGAACCCGCTCTTCCTGATCAGAGTAAATTCTTCCACATCTCGGAGGAGGAAATACATGGGGGTGAGCCATCGACTGCACCATCGCTGGCGATTATCCCTACTGAAGGTATTCTTTCCATCTTCTGTCTAATTTTCTCTTTGAAGAGGATGTTCTAACATTCTTCTTTTATGCTGCAGGGCCAACCGAAGATGCTGAGGCTACAACCTCCTCGCGTATCGAGGAGATGGTGAAAGAGTTGACCCAGCCCGAGGGGATTGAGGTCTCGGCTGCTGAGATACTCTCAAAGGGGGCAGCTGTTGAAACTGGGGAGCCTTCCACTCTGCCAGAAGAGGAAGCAACCACTGAGGCTGAGGAGGCTCTCACTCTGCCAGGCGAGGAGGTTACTGCTGAAGCCGAGGAGACTTCCGCTCCGCAGGATTTGACGTCTCCGGACCTCCAACCTGGTAAGGCAGCTCTGATGCTTTAAATGTTTAGCTCTTCTATCATTGTGGCTAACATCGCGATAACTTGCAGAGAGGACTGAGGGGGCTCAGGTGGAGAGTCCGATGGTTGGCACCCTTCCAGAAGGCCATACAGCTCAGGTCTCGGTGGAGGTTTCTGAGGAGGTCGTGCTTACTACTCCCTCATTGGTCGTGGAGGCTCCTGCAGAGGTAGTACCTCCGGAAGCGTCAGCGGCCGGTCTAGCTCTTGCTGTCTCGACGGCCAGCACGACTCTTGTGCGAGAAGATCCGCCTTATATCCCCTATCCTGTGACAGAAAAGGGGTCGGGAAGCTTCCTAGGTGGTGAAGACATGGGGGAACTGGCACGTCAGATGGTGCAGCAACTCTTCGCTTCGATGAGATCATGTATTGATCTCATCTTACGTGGAAACAGCTCGTTCCAATTTTCCCAGACGCTTCTTAAAAATCTGGCCGTGAACGTCGAATTAACTGGAGGCCCTTCACTTGCCAAGGCGTGTCTACGGGTGGTAGAGCAACTGGGAGACTACCTGCAGGAGCTGGAGTCTTTGGAAGATGCTGGCTCTTTTAGTGAGGCCCAGGCCACCCTGACTAGGCTCCTAGCTGCTCAAGAACGAGAGCGACAGGAAGCGGAGGCACAAATCACTGCAGAGATCTGCAATCTCGAATATTCCCAGGCTGAATGTCAGAAACTAGCTGGCGATTCAAGGGAATCCGAGCTTGTCATGCAGAGCACAGAGCAAGTCATCATCAGGGCTCGGACACCATTGCCAAGGCAGAAGTTGTGCTTGCGCTCAATGAGGAAAAGCTTGCTACCATCAAAAAGCAGCTAGAGGAGCAACAAGCTGCTAGGGCGCGAGCTGAAGAGAGTCTGTCTCTACATTCTTCCAGGGTGGAATCTCTGCGAACGCAGCTGGCCGTAAGAAATTTCTTATCCGAAGAGGAGCTGCGGGACCGGGCTATTATGGAAGCTGAAAGGACGCGCCAACACGAGATTCACCGCCTTAAGGAACAAATCTGTACCTTGGCGAACCAGGACATTTAGCCTTCTTTTCTTTTCCCCCTTTTTTGTAAAGAAGAGGACACTCTGTTTAGAGTGTTTGTATCCACTTTTACTGTTTATAATAAAAGTTTGAAAAATTTTACTCCATCTTCTTTGCTCAGCTGTAGGCGAATCCAACTCCTTGGTAACTGGCACTTAGGTAAGACTAAGTTCTGTTAATGAAACGCGGCCTTGACTCTGAGTCTTCTTAATGAGACGCGACATTGATCCATAAAGTGAGACGCGGTCGTCAGTCCACAGGAACTTAGATTTACTAAGTCCTTTTGATGAGACGCAGCGTCAATCTCAGAGTGATACGCGGTCTTCTTGATGAGACGCAGCATTGATCCATAAAGTGAGACGCGGTCGTCAGTCCATGGAGTGAGACACAGCGTCAATCACAGAGCGAAACGCGGTCTTCTTGATGAGACGCAGCATTGATCCATAAAGTGAGACGCGGTCGTCAGTCCACAGGAACTTAGATTTACTAAGTCCTTTTGATGAGACGCAGCGTCAATCTCAGAGTGATACGCGGTCTTCTTGATGAGACGCAGCATTGATCCATAAAGTGAGACGCGGTCGTCAGTCCATGGAGTGAGACGCAGCGTCAATCACAGAGTGAAACGCGGTCTTCTTGATGAGACGCAGCATTGATCCATAAAGTGAGACGCGGTCGTCAGTCCATGGAGTGAGACGCAGCGTCAATCACAGAGTGAAACGCGGCTCTGAATAACGCGAATCTGTCTTGCTAAGAAAGACGCGGATCGATCAGACACGGGATACGCAGCCTCGAGCGACTTTCCCATCTGCGTTCAATGCAGCATGACTTAAAAGATTTTTAGGAGATCTTTGAACGTCAAGTCTTCACTGTCGATTGGGGTTCCGGGTCATCCGTTGCTTCCCAAGACAGTTATCCACGCGTCGGCCTCTTATTGGGTTCAGGCGTTAATGCTCTTGCATGCGGAACCGACGCTGGCGGTTGAAAAACTGGCGCACTTCGACGGTTTTCAAAGCAGCGTTCCACGCGTCCGTTTTTGATTGGGCTTTGACAGTTGTGCGCGACGGTTCCGATTGATGCCCCATTAATGACAGTTATTAGGGACTGCCTATAAATGAGTGCACCCTCTCCCTCTTCAACAATCCAACTTAGACTGTTTTCATTTGTTTTGCTCCGAGAGAAGTCTCGCCTTGAATTATCTTTCAGAGAACCGTCTTCATGGGTGAAGGTGACCCTGTGGATGAAGATGACCAGAGCTCTCATGCCTCTGTTTGGTCTCTTCAGAAGGAATCCTCTCTCATGTCATCTTGCGCACCCGCGTTTGGATGCAGAGAGGTCAACTCTGGACAGAGGTTTCTGCTGGTATGTCACCCCGATGATGTCCATAGCCTGTATTTTGGCATAGGCATCTGAATGAAATTCTGGTGCATTCCTATTCTGGAATTTGTGCTGGTGACTTGAACTTTTCTGAACGCGGGCTCTTGACGCTGGCTTTGCTCATGGCTATTGCCTTGGCGCGTTTCAGACCTGAATCTTGCAACTCCTGTTCACCCAACAGAGAGATGGCAATTTTCGGCGTTTGAAGTTTTTCGCGTCTAGTACATTAGACGCGGGTGCAAACTGAGACCGCGTTTGAATCCTGGGCGTGGCACAGTTTTGACTCGCGTCTGTTTCTGCTGACGCGGTGGTTTGACTGTGCAAATCATTTCCGCGTCTGAAGTCTTCAATGACTGCCGCGTCTGTTACTTAGTTTTCTTTTGTTAAGTATACTAAGTTTCATATTTTCTGATTCTCTTATTTGTTCTTTGCAGGTTCGCTGGTCTCCTGGAAGAGTGCTTCAACCGGCGAGCTTGCTCAATGTTCGTTTGTAAGAGAGTAAATTATGGTCCTCGTCGTTTGTAAGAGAGTAAATTATATCTCTGACGAGGACCCAAATCTCGCCAAGGTCTCTTCAGATCTCCTGCACCACTCTTGCCTGATGGCAAGAGATGGTCAGGTCAAGTATGACGGCGAGGAGGTTCCGGCGGTTGCGGTGGCGGAGGGGATCCTCTTCCTCTCCCATCCCAGAAGTAACATCAAGGACAGTCCATGTCCTTTGGATGGCCTGCTGGGGAAAGATCAACTCTTGAACGAAGGGTTGCAGGCTCTTCTATTGCCACCGGACCTCAGAACACCATTGCTCCTGGCTTAGTCAGCTAGGGCACTTTCGAAGTTGGCGTCGTGCATCAAAGTGCAATCGGTTCCAACAGTCGCCACAATTTGGCACTTCTTCAGACATCATGCACTTAGGATCAGATGCGGCTTCAAGGAGTGAGTACGGCCTCAGAGAGAGAGAGGGACTTCTTTGTACTCCTTAATTGTAACACTCAATTTTATTGTATAAGAGAGCGTTTTGTATCACTTTCATGTGTTTGGATATGAATAAAAGTGACACTTTTCTTTTTGCCTCTTTCTGTTGTCTTGAATGTTTTGTTTTAGAAGCAAAAGAATGATTTTGGTGGACCCGCCACTTTATAAAAGAAAGTGACAGGGGGAATGCGTACTCCCAGAGAAGGTGACTTTTGTCAAGTGTCTAGGATTGACTTGATTCAAGGTCAGCTGGGGAATTTGATAAAACATTGTCAGCGGTGTAATGTTAACCTAACAATGTCTTTAGGTGGACCTGTTATTCTGTTGAAGAGAATAACAAGTGAAACTAGACCCGCGAGGAATCTAGTAAAGCTTTTACCGTTAGAGGTGTGATATTAACTTAACGGGTTGGAGATAGTCTTGTCAGAAGTGTGGTGTTAACTCGACAAGGATGTGAGTCAGAGGTGTGATATTAACTTAACTCAGAATGTCACTGTCATAGGTGTAATGTTTAACTTAACAGTGAGGTAATGCTAGAGGTGTGATGTTGAACTTAGTATTGGTCATCTCGACTTAGACGAGGAAGTCGAGGAACGGTCATGGCCATAGGTGTATTGTTGAACTTAGCGATGACTCGGATGCTAGAAGTGTAGTGTTAACTTGGCATCGTCCATTTCAGCTTCGATACGGAAGTCTGAAGAAAGGTGACTATCAGAGGTGTGATATTAACTTAACAGGCACTCGATGTACTGCTTAGAGGTGTAATGTTAACTTAAACAGTAGTTTGTCAGAGGTGTAATGTTAACTTGACAAGAATTGGCTCGTGATAAGAGCAATTTGAGGACCTGTCATTCTATTGATGAGAATTGACAAGTGGAATTTGAAATGCCAGAGTATAGTGTTAACTTGGCAAATTTGAGAGTTTGTTACTCTATGCAGAGTTAACAAGCAAAGTTTATACCCGACTAAGAGTATTCATTACCAGAGGTATAGTGTTAACGTAGTAATGATTGCATTTTGTGGTCCTACCATTCTATGGACGAGAATTGGTAAGGGATTTTGGAGGAAAGAGTGGACTCGAGTCCACTTAGGATTTTTAGCAAACCCTCAGCTATCAACGGATTTGACATGCCTTTACCAACTACCGTTTGAGTTGGGCTAGCCATGCTATTCCCCTCAGCATGATGAGTTGTCGAAGACTTATGTTGGGCTTAAAGGCCAACATTTTCCTCTATCCTTAGCCGTCGAGGGCGTCGGATCAAATGGGAACGTGTCCCTTAGGATTTTTAGCAAATCCTCAGCTGTCAACGGGTTTGACATGCCTTTACCAACTACCGTTTGAGTTGGGCTAGCCATGCTATTCCCCTCAGCATGGTGAGTTGTCGAGGACTTATGTTGGGCTTAAAGGCCAACATTTCCCTCTATCCTTAGCCGTCGAGGGCGTCGGATGTTTGATCAGAGGTGTACTTTTAACTTGATCGGAAGAAGAGTACTATTAAGGATAGTACTTCTTCAAGAATTTGCCATTGATCGGCATCATGAGTGTATCGCCATTTGAAGTTATGAGGCGATATGATCCATTTGAGTAGACTGACTCTACTACAAACGGTCCTTCCCATTTGGGCTGAAATTTTCCTTTTGTCTTGTGCGTCATGACCATGGGTCTTCGGACAGCTAAGACAAGGTCGCCTTTCTTGAAAGTTCGCGCTTTGACTTTCTTGTTGAAGGCTCTGGTGATACGAGCTTGGTAAAGCTCGATTTGTTGTTGGGCCTGCAAACGCTTGTCGTCTAAGGCTTCCAACTCCTGGAGTCGCTGCTGATGCTTCTCCTCAGTTGTCATTTCCGCTGTCAAGGCGACGCGTAGAGAGGGAATTTGTATTTCCAATGGAAGGACGGCTTCACATCCGTATACCAAGGAAAATGGCGTGGCTTTAGTTGGGGTTCGCACCGTTGTGCGGTAGGCCCATAAGCATTCACCCAGCTTGTCGTCCCAGTCTCGTTGACTTTTCGAGACGAACTTTTTGAGAAGCTTGCCAATAGTCTTGTTGAAGGCTTCTGCAAGACCGTTAGCAGCAGGATAGTATGCCGTTGAGGACACACTCTGGATTCTGAACTTCGCGCAGAATCTCTGGAAAGCCTGGCTGATGAACTGGGGTCCATTGTCATGGATGATACGCCGAGGCACACCGAAGCGGTAAATAACGTGATGTTTCACGAACTTGATCACGTTAGAAGATTTCACCTCTTTCAAAGGGATAGCTTCGGCCCACTTAGAGAAGTAATCGGTTATCGCTAGAATGAACCGATGTCCTTTCGATGATGGTGGGCTGATAGGGCCAACCACATCCATCCCCCACATTTCAAACGGCCAAGTAGAGGTCGTTGAGTGGAGGTACCCTGGTGCTTGATGGATGAAATCGCCGTGTATTTGGCAGGCGTAACATCTCTTAGCATAAGCGATAGCATCGGCAATCATCTTGGGCCAATAGTAACCCATCCTTTGGAGTCGATGTGCCAATTTCGGGCCAGGTTGATGAGCTCCACAAATACCATCGTGGGCTTCTTTCAATACTCCTTGGGCTTCTTTTGATGAGAGGCATCGGAGCAGGATCCCGTCATGCGATCGACGATACAATGTTCGCGAAATCGCATTATAGTAGAATTTGGGGGCTTTCCTCCGAATGGCGGCCGCCTCCTCGGTGTCTTCGGCAGAATGCCGTATAAGACAAATCAATGTAGGGGAATCGCCAGTCTTTAAGCCCTGAAGCGGTCGACACTTCAAGTGTTTCTTTACCGCGACGATCTCCCGCTGACCCTGGGTAGTCTCCGAGGGGAATTTTTGGACAGTATAGGTCGTGGCTATAGACGAATACTTTCTCCATTGCTCCAGCTGGAAGAGCTAAGGAAGCAGCGAGGGATGCGAGTGCATCCGCATGTGCATTTTGCCTGCGCGGTACATGGTCGATGTAGAAGTTTGAAAACCCCTCGGCCATGCGGATAGTTGCGTTGTAGTAGGGTACTAGATCTTCATGTCTGGCCTCGTACTCTCCGCGAACTTGGCTGACGATGAGTTTAGAGTCACCGTAAGCCTCGAGATTTTTAACGCCAATCTCATCGGCGAATTGCATCCCAATCAATAGAGCGTTGTATTCCGCCACATTGTTGGAACAAGGCTCCGTTAGTGAGACAGCTCGGGGGATCACATAATTTTGTGGGGAGACAAGTACTACTCCTACCCCCGCCACTACGTGTCCCTTTGGGCTTGTCCTTGATGCACCGTCGAAGAAAAGTTGCCATACTTGACTTTCGAACAACGTCTGAGTCAGGCAGACTTCGGCGGCCTCGTCTGGGAGATCCTCATAGAGTTTGGCTGCCCTCGGATCTGGGTGTTCAGCTAGGAAGTCTGCCACCGCTTGTCCCTTAATGGCTTTCTGCGGCAGAAAATGCATCTCATATTGTGATAGCAATATGGCCCATTTTGCCAGCCGGCCATTTAGTGAAGAAGGCTTTGTCATAAGTAACCTCAGAGGGTTGACTTTTGATATGACATTTATAGTCTGGCCTACCATATAGTGTCGCATTTTCTGGATGGCGAACACTAATGCCAAACATTCCTTCTCGATCGGGTTGTACCGATGTTCGGCTCCGATCATTGTTCTACTCAGATAGTAGATTGCCTGTTCTCGTCCTTGTTCATCATTCTGAGCTAGTAGAGCTCCCAGGGAATGATCCATTGCTCGGACGTACACCAGGAAAGGCTTTCCGGACACCGGAGCTGCAAGAACTGGTGGTTGGGTGAGGTAGTGTTTGATCTCCTCAAATGCTTTTTGACAAGCGTCGTCCCAAATGAATGAAACACCCTTTTTCATCAGTTTGGCGAAGGGTTGGCATCTCCCGGAAAGGTTTGATATGAACCTGCGGATGTACGCCAATCGTCCTTGTAATCCCCTGAGCTCCTTGAGGCTTCTGGGGGGCTGCATCTCTTGGATAGCGCGGACTTTCTCTGGATCCAAATAGATTCCTGTGAAAGTCACAACAAATCCTAGGAATTTGCCACTGGCTACCCCCAGGAAGGATTTGGTGGGGTTCATCTTTAATTGATGAGCCCGCATGATGTCGAAGACCACCTTCAGGTCTGCTATGTGATCACCTTTAGTGCGACTCTTCACCGCGATGTCATCGACATAGCATTCCACCGTTTTCCGCATTTCCTGATGGAAAATGGCGTTCATGGCCCTTTGGTATGTTGCCCCTGCATTTTTCAGTCCGAAGGGCATGACGGTGTAACAATATACCCCTAGAGGAGTCCTGAAGGAGGTATGCTTTTCGTCATCGGGATGCATCTTGATTTGATTGTATCCTGAGAACCCGTCCATAAAGGACATTCGCTCGAATCCACAAGTATTGTCAATCATGACATCTGTGATTGGCAATGGGAATTCGTCTTTGGGGCAGGCCTCGTTTAGATCACGGAAGTCGATGCAGATCCGGATCTTCCCATTCTTCTTGGCGACGGGGACGATGTTGGCTACCCAGTCGGGATGTTGTTCTTCCCAGATGAAGCCAGAATCGATGAGCTTTCTGACTTCTGATTGAATTGCCTCCATTATCTCTGGACGGAACCGTCGCTGCTGTTGTTTAACAGGCTTCATGTCCGGATTGATGTTGAGGCGATGCATAGCCACTTGAGGATCAGTCCAGGCATGTCCTCATAATTCCAGGCGAAGACATCTATATACTCTTGTACAAGAGATATTAGATCCTTCTTCTCTGGAGGCGACAGGCCGTCACTTATGAAGATGGGCTTGGGGTTGGTCTCATCTCCTAGGTTGATCTGAACAACCTTGTCATCTGTGGGTGGCTCACGCTGTTCAAAGCGGATATCCCAAAGAGCATTCAAATGTTTGATCCAAGGATCTGTATCAGGTTGGATCATTTCTTCAACTTCATCTTCCAGATGGCCTGTTGAAACCATGTTTACTGAAAGCCCTTTGAAGATGTTGCCGACACTGACATCTGACTCCCCTGATGACGTGTCTGAAGAGCAATCGTTGCTCGACGATTCTTGAGAATCAGAGGCTGATGGGACCGGAGTTGATACATAGCCCAACCCCCTGCGCGTCCGATGATAATAATCGGGGGCCTTCCCTTTTGGCACAAAGGATCGAAGTAGCGTCCTCCTTCCTTTGCCGAAGTTCAACCCGGGCTTGTTGGTTATATCGTACCCCATTTGCTTCATCATTCTGAGTGCTTTCGATTCATAATGGTCGAGCTGAGGGGATTCCTCCTCGCTTTCCGATTCTTCGCGGGGCATTGGTTCAGACGAGATTCGCCCAAAAAGTATTGGTCTTTGGCCTTTTCGTCTTGCCGGAACCAAGAATATAGATTCCTGCGCATCGCCATTATCCTGGTATGTCCCGAAAGATGATTTTACTGGTACATGCAATGATGTCAAAGCATCCATTGCCGACCAGATGTCATCGTCTACGTCGGTAGTAGTATCCGACGGTATTGAATCGGATGCACACGCAGAAAAATATTCAAAGTCTAGATTCTCATTAATATACCAACCGCCTGCATCGTCGGTGGTATTTGTAACGCCCTGATTCCACGGATACGGGGACGTCACTGCGACGTATATACGTAGGTCAAAAGATGCCCCCACGTATATACGCTAAGCATAAAAGTACAATAAAGATCAGAGTACTCAACAAGCGTGGTAATCATACATATGCCAACATGAAAATACATGTACAAAGTTATACAGGATATGATAACTATTACACTTTACAAGTGTCATTTATCACAACCAAGTCCAAAAGAACAAGATACAAAAATGTATACAAAAAGCTCACGAGTAGAAAGAAGATCCCGTGAGTCAAAAATGAGGAGTCTGGCACAAGGGAACTGGAACTAGTCAGCTTGCCCACTAAGATAGGCTCGATCCTCAGCAGTTGGCTCCACTTCGGTCCAAGCTTCGGAATCTGAATATGCAAATCCAAGGGAGTCAAGACATATAAACAATAAACGGACTACAGCCAAGTGGCTAAGAGACATGAATAAGTAGTATGAAACAATATAAGGAATATCAGCTAACAAGTATGAAAAGCATGAAGAGATAAAGTCCTAATACATTAGATCTACAGTTAACATCTTATTATTATTACTTGTCATACTGTGATATCTAGCTATGTGACCCAGCGTCCCAGAGCACATAGATCCATATCCTAGTAAAGCAAGGTTGTTATTGGAAATCAGCGGTTGTATCGACGAACTATGTTTACAGTGGACCCCGTACATGCCCGGATAACGGTCCAGGATTGTTCCGTTGCTTGGTGACGGAAGCCAGCCGCTAGGCTAAACAGGAGGGACTTATGTATGCCCTTATCATGATGGTACCAGTAATAGAGGGAGCAAGCACTCCCCTCGGTCCCCTGGAGGCCCACAGGTCAGACCGGAACATGAGTTGCACAACATTCCTAAAAGCCACTGTAAACACGAACACATATCGATATCCGCATGTTTTCCCCCGACCCATATGTAAGTTGGTCCATTTTATGCAAAAGTCAAGTGTATCATGCTTGGTTCAAGTGATGGCATGATAAGTGGTGATATTCACATTTTAACAAGTTGTGGAGCGATGATATGTAATAACAAGTCATGAAGTAATATGAGATAATGTCTATCAAGTAACATGTCATGTAGTACCAGTTAAGAAGCATGAACAAGAAAAATATGCCACACATGTATCAATGATAAGATCCAATCCCAGAAAAGAAATCAACTAAGTCAAACAGTCAGAATTAGTCGACTATGTGGAAGGATTAGTCGACTAATAGGGGTCTTAAGTCGACTAATGATCTGGATGAGTCGACTAAAACTGAGTTCCAGAGAGTTGGAATTCTGTTTCAGGAAAGTTAGTCGACTAGGGTTGTAAGGGTAGTCGACTAACAGGGAACTACTAGTCGACTAACGGATACTTAAGTCGACTAAGTCTGTGATACAGAGAGTTGGGTTTTCTGGTTCAGGAAAAGGTTAATCGACTAGGGTCAAGATAGTAGTCGACTAGGGGTCTCTAGTCGACTGGTAATAGGATCTAGTCTACTAAAACTGTGAAATCAGAAATGTTACGCTTTAACTAAGGTGGGTTAGTCGACTAGTCCCTAGGTCTAGTCGACTAATCGTGGGAAAACAGCAAACAGAACAGATTTCTAGGGTTTTGTTTGAGGGTCTAAAAATATGATTTTTATGTCACAAGTGTGCATGATTTGTCAACACAAGTACACAAAGGAGTTTACAAGTCTTGGTGAGTAAATATACTCACCTCGAACGGTTAATCGAAGTTCTATGCGAGTTCGGAAGAGATCGTAGTCGACGGTATCACCCACTCGATCCTTGGCGATACTTCCGACGAAGAGAGATGCGATCCAAATCCAAGGTAGTGATGGTTGCTTGAGATGGAGATGAAAACCTAGGTGAGCTTTGGAGTTAGGGTTTGAGATGGAGAAGGAAATGGTGAAGGCTATTTTCTTGGTGAAGTGAAGAAAAGAGTAAAAGAATGTAAAGGAAAACTTATATAGGATTTGATTTTGTAAAGGAGATGCAAATAAAGAATTTGAGAGGGGGTTTTGTGCAAAAAGGGGAGGTGAGGTGTCTCTCCTAGCCACCACTTGGCCGGCCATGGGAGAGAGAGAAAAGATGGGCATTTAATGAGGAAGTAGGTGAGAAAATGTGTGGAGTTGAAATTTTTGGAGAAAATGGAATTTTGGAAAATGGAAAAAAACTTGTGGTTGTGGAGGAAAGAAATAAAGGAAAGGAAAAAGAAAAGAAATCATAAAGGAGAAGATATTTTCTCTTGGATTTAGAAAATAAAATATTGAAAATACAAGTTCCCGGGTTTAAGTCGAGGATGCGGAAAACATTTCGGGAAATACCGAAATCGTCCGAAATTCAAGTATCTCGGAACGACTCGTAAATTTTACCAAAAATCAATAATAATATATGAAGACGTATAGTGAAATCCGTTTGAAGAAATACTTTATATTTTTAAAATTAAAAATCCCGGAATCAGTAATTTACCGACTCCGTTGAAATTTTCATAAATTCATAAAATTCTCAGAAAAAGTATTTAAGTAGGAAATATCATTCTAAGAAATAAGGTCTAAAGACTCTTCTATAAATTCTTAACCGTTTGTAAAATAAAAATCCAGGAATCGATCAGCGACACTGGTCGACACCGGTTTTGAAGAAATTTATTTTAATTCAGGAAAAATCCAAAAAATCATAGAAAATCTAATATATTGGAAAATGATATTTGAAATTGAAATCGGTCAAATACAGGAAGTAAATCGAAAAATACGGTCGAAAAACTGAATACGAAACTAAGTACGCATTCTGGGAACAGGGTATTACAATCCACCCACCTTACAAAAATTTCGTCCTCGAAATTTCATAAGGTGAAAGGTAACAGGAAAGGTAACAGATAGATAAGGAAAAGAAGAGAGATAACAGTAGAAAAGAATAGAAGGAAAGAGTTTTTACCAAATCAAGATGTGAAGAGTTGAGGGTAACGCTCTCGGATAACATCCTCTCGTTCCCATGTGGCTTCTCCCGGTGCATGTCTGTTCCAAGACACCAATACCAATGGTATAGTCTTGCTCTTCAGTGTCTTAACACTCCTATCCAATATGGCCATCGGCTGCTCTTGATATGACAAATCCGGTTGTAGTTCCAGTTTGGAGTGATCCAGGATATGACTATCATCCTTTACATACTTCCTCAACTGTGATACGTGGAAAACATTGTGCACTCCCTCCAAAGATGGAGGTAAAGCCAATCTGTACGATACATCTCCCACACGGTCCAAGATCTCAAATGGGCCGATGTACCTCGGACTAAGCTTTCCACGAGTACCGAACCGGATAACTCCCTTGGTAGGTGATATCTTTAAAAACACATGGTCACCTGCCTGGAACTCCAATGGCCTTCTCTGTGTGTCAGCCTAACTCTTCTGACGGCTCTGTGCTGCCCTGAGGTGGTCTCTGATGATTCTGACTTTCTCTGTGGTCTGAATCAGAATCTCTGGCCCCAAAAGTCCCCTCTCACCGACTTCATCCCAACAAATCGGTGACCTACACTTCCTTCCATACAATGCTTCAAATGGTGCCATCTTGATACTTGCCTGGTAACTGTTATTATAAGAAAATTCAGCCAAATGAAGATGGTCTTCCCATGATCCCTGGAATTCAATCATGCAGGCCCTTAGCATATCTTCAAGAATCTGGATAGTCCTCTCAGATTGTCCGTCTGTCTGAGGATGATATGATGTACTGAATTTCAGACGAGTTCCCAAACTTTCTTGGAGACTCTCCCAGAAATGAGATCTGAATCTTGTGTCTCTGTCTGATACAATACTGACAGGAACTCCATGCAGACGAACTATCTCCTTCATGTACTTGTCTGCCAGAACCTCTGTTGACTGACCTACCCTGAATGGTATGAAGTGAGCTGACTTGGTGAGGCGATCAATGATGACCCACACAGCATTGTTACCCTTGGGACTACGAGGTAATGCCGTGACAAAATCCATAGTGATGTGCTCCCACTTCCATTCGGGTATTGGTAAGGGTTGTAGAAGTCCAGCTGATCTCTGATGCTCTATCTTTATCTGCTGGCACACCAGGCACTTGGCTACAAACTGGGCTATCTCCCTTTTCATAGCATTCCACCAAAACTGCTTCTTCAAGTCCTGATACATCTTGTTTCCCCCTGGGTGGATGGAATATGCTGAACTGTGTGCTTCTGCCAGAATTTTCTGTCTAACATCTCCTTGAGGGACACAAATCCTGCTACCAAAATATAAGGCACCATCTGGATGAATACAGATATCAGTCCTCAATCCAGCCTCTACCTGAGCTCGGAATTTCTGTAATCTGGGATCTTCCTTTTGAGCTTCCTTGATCTCATCTATCAATGATGACTGAATCTGCAAAGCCATGAACTGTCCTGCCTTCTCAGTTCCTCGAGCTATCATCAAGTCCAATCTGATAAAGTCTTGAATCAACTCCTTCTGCTGAGTGATTTGAACAAGCATTCTATTCTCTGGCATCCTGCTTAGTGCATCTGGAACTGTATTGACCTTGCCCGGATGATATTGCAAGTCAATATCATAGTCCGCCATCAGTTCAAGCCACCTCCTCTGCCTCATATTCAACTCTTTCTGTGAGAAGATATACTTGAGGCTCTTGTGATCAGTGTATATCAACACTTTATCTCCCAGAAGATAATGCCTCCAAATCTTCAAGGCAAAGATAACAGCTGCTAGCTCCAAGTCATGAGTTGGGTAATTCCGCTCATGAGTCTTCAGTTGCCTTGATGCATATGCTATAACATGACCATGTTGCATAAGCACACACCCCAGGCCTTTACCTGATGCATCACTGTAGATGACCATCCCTCCTCTACCTGAGGGAGTCCTCAAGATTGGAGCTGAAATGAGCCTCTGCTTCAATTGCTCAAATACTGCAGTACACTCCTCAGTCCACAAGTACCTTTCTCCTTTCCGAGTGAGCTTGGACAACGGGGCTGCAATCCTAGAGAAATCTTGGACAAAGCGTCTGTAATATCTGGCTAGTCCAAGAAAACTCTTAATCTCAGTCACCGTCCTCGGAATTGGCCAATCCTTCACTGCCTGGACTTTGCTGGGATCAACTGAGATTCCTTCTGCTGAAACAAAGTGCCCAAGGAAGGCTATACTGTCCAACCAGAAATCACACTTGTTCCTCTTAGCATGAAGCTGCTCCTGCTGGAGAGTCTGCAATACAATCCTCAAGTGTTCTGCATGCTCCCTGTTGTTCTTTGAATAAATTAAGATGTCATCTATAAAAACAACAACAAACTGATCCAGATAGGGTGAGAACACTCTGTTCATCAAATCCATGAAAACTGCAGGGGCATTGGTGACTCCGAAAGGCATAACTAGAAACTCATAGTGGCCATAACGGGTCCTGAATGCCGTCTTCGGAATATCCTCCTTCTTCACCCTCAGCTGATGGTAACCCGACTGTAAATCCAATTTAGAGAATACACGGGCTCCATGAAGCTGATCAAACAGATCATCAATCCTGGGTAAAGGATACTTGTTCTTGATGGTAACTTTGTTCAACTCCCTATAGTCAATACAAAGTCTCTTACCACCATCCTTCTTATTGGCCAACAGTACTGGAGCTCCCCATGGTGAAGTACTTGGCCGAATCAATCCCTTGTCTGAGTATTCCTGCAGTTGCTTCTTCAGAATCTCTAACTCCGTTGGTGCCATCCTGTACGGAGCCTTGGATATAGGAGCTGCTCCTGGAACTGTATCAATGGAGAACTCAATCATCCTATCCGGTGGCAGTCCTGAGATCTCAGCAAACACTCCTGGGAATTCATCCCACACCGGAACCTTCTGCTTCTGAACCTCCGAAGTAGTCATCCGAGTCTTTCCCTTGGTAGACTTCACTTCTCCACTAAATTGGAATTCAGGTTGATGAGGGATTCTGAAATTAATCTTCCTCTCCCTACAATCAATCATTGCATAGTACTGACTGAGCCAGGTCATGCCTAAGATTACGTCGTACCCTTTGGTGTCTAGTACGAGCATATCTATGGCCAAGGTCTTATCACAAAGTTCTACTGGACAATCAGTACAAACTCTAGAAGATATGACTACCCCATTCCCTGTACTTATCTCCCATTTATGGTCTAATGATCTAACAGGTATAGAATGCAAAGCCACAAAATGGTCGGAGATGTAACAGTGGGATGCACCTGAATCGAAGAGAGCGAGAACAGGTTTTGAATGAACTCTGATGTTACCTGTTATCACTTCCTCTGAAGTCTCAGCCTCTTCTGCTGTCAGATTGTAAGCCTGACCTCTACCACGCCCTGCTGCAGTCCTAGCTCCTCTCTGGACTGGGCGAACAACATGCTGTGGAGGAAGGGGAAGAGCTCTCCACATTGCTGGTCCTTGGTTCCTCTGCCCAAGTGGCCCTGGAATTACCCTCTGTCCATTCGGTCCTTGTAGTGCTGGCAAAGCTTGGCCGGCTATCCCCATTCTTCTGTGTGGACAGGCTTCAATGGAATGATCTCGGGAACCACACACCAAGCACAACCCATTTGCCTTTCGGCAATTCTGTCGAATATGCCCTGGCTTCTGGCAATAACTGCAGAAGGAAAATGGCTGGGCCGTCTGGTAAGGAGCTGGTCTGAATGGTTGCCTCTGAACCTTTGCTGCTCTATATGGGCCTCCTCTTCCCATTGGTACAAATGGCCTCTTCATGGTCTGGTTCCCCATCTGGTCAACTTTCTTCTTCTCAAGCCCACGCTCCACTTCTCGAGCTATGGTGAGAACCTCCGAATAAGTCTTCAACTGCTGGGGCATCAGGAAAACTTGTATGTCCATCTGCAGACCCTGCTGGAACCTGCTTGCCCGCTTCTCCTCATCCGTCACCATGTACGGAGCAAAGCGGCCCAATCTAAGAAACTCTGCGGCATACTCGTCCACGGACTTGCTCCCTTGCTGAAGCCTGATAAACTGCTCTTCCATGTCCTTCTGAGCAGTAGCTGGGAAGAATCTGGCATAGAAGCTCTTGGAGAATGTGTCCCAGGAGACAAGCTTCTCCAGTCTGGCCTCCTCAGCTAGCCACCAAGTTCTGGCTATATCCTTCAACTGAATCTTGGCGACCTCCACCTGGTTATCCTTTGGTACTCTGGCTGCGTTCAACAAATCTGAGGTGTCCGTCAGCCATTGCTCAGCATCCAGGGGTTTCTCTCCACCCGTGAAGATGGCTGGTTGCAGCCGTCTGAAGTCCGATACATTCCCCGGCCTCTGTTCTTTTGGAGCTGTCAATTCTTGCCGAAGGAGTTCGGTTTGTTGCTGCTGGTTCTCCATCATCGTCTGAATGACCCTCAGAATATCCACATTCTCTCCAGTGGGTCCATTCGAGGCTTGCCCAGAGTGGTTACGATCCGATCTTCTCTCCATACCGAGTTGGAAATAGAAAACTGGAATTTGGAAACAAATGGAAGGAGTTTAGGATATAAGGAAAGGAATCAAGAAAGAATCAAGAAGGACTCAACAACTTTGTACATTGTAGTTGGCATTAGCAAATTACTAGAATTTGCCGCTTGATTGTACTTTAGGTGTGAGAGCCTAGGCTCTGATACCAACCTGTAACGCCCCGATTCCACGGATACGGGGACGTCACTGCGACGTATATACGTAGGTCAAAAGATGCCCCCACGTATATACGCTAAGCATAAAAGTACAATAAAGATCAGAGTACTCAACAAGCGTGGTAATCATACATATGCCAACATGAAAATACATGTACAAAGTTATACAGGATATGATAACTATTACACTTTACAAGTGTCATTTATCACAACCAAGTCCAAAAGAACAAGATACAAAAATGTATACAAAAAGCTCACGAGTAGAAAGAAGATCCCGTGAGTCAAAAATGAGGAGTCTGGCACAAGGGAACTGGAACTAGTCAGCTTGCCCACTAAGATAGGCTCGATCCTCAGCAGTTGGCTCCACTTCGGTCCAAGCTTCGGAATCTGAATATGCAAATCCAAGGGAGTCAAGACATATAAACAATAAACGGACTACAGCCAAGTGGCTAAGAGACATGAATAAGTAGTATGAAACAATATAAGGAATATCAGCTAACAAGTATGAAAAGCATGAAGAGATAAAGTCCTAATACATTAGATCTACAGTTAACATCTTATTATTATTACTTGTCATACTGTGATATCTAGCTATGTGACCCAGCGTCCCAGAGCACATAGATCCATATCCTAGTAAAGCAAGGTTGTTATTGGAAATCAGCGGTTGTATCGACGAACTATGTTTACAGTGGACCCCGTACATGCCCGGGATAACGGTCCAGGATTGTTCCGTTGCTTGGTGACGGAAGCCAGCCGCTAGGCTAAACAGGAGGGACTTATGTATGCCCTTATCATGATGGTACCAGTAATAGAGGGAGCAAGCACTCCCCTCGGTCCCCTGGAGGCCCACAGGTCAGACCGGAACATGAGTTGCACAACATTCCTAAAAGCCACTGTAAACACGAACACATATCGATATCCGCATGTTTTCCCCCGACCCATATGTAAGTTGGTCCATTTTATGCAAAAGTCAAGTGTATCATGCTTGGTTCAAGTGATGGCATGATAAGTGGTGATATTCACATTTTAACAAGTTGTGGAGCGATGATATGTAATAACAAGTCATGAAGTAATATGAGATAATGTCTATCAAGTAACATGTCATGTAGTACCAGTTAAGAAGCATGAACAAGAATAATATGCCACACATGTATCAATGATAAGATCCAATCCCAGAAAAGAAATCAACTAAGTCAAACAGTCAGAATTAGTCGACTATGTGGAAGGATTAGTCGACTAATAGGGGTCTTAAGTCGACTAATGATCTGGATGAGTCGACTAAAACTGGGTTCCAGAGAGTTGGAATTCTGTTTCAGGAAAGTTAGTCGACTAGGGTTGTAAGGGTAGTCGACTAACAGGGAACTACTAGTCGACTAACGGATACTTAAGTCGACTAAGTCTGTGATACAGAGAGTTGGGTTTTCTGGTTCAGGAAAAGGTTAGTCGACTAGGGTCAAGATAGTAGTCGACTAGGGGTCTCTAGTCGACTGGTAATAGGATCTAGTCTACTAAAACTGTGAAATCAGAAAATGTTACGCTTTAACTAAGGTGGGTTAGTCGACTAGTCCCTAAGTCTAGTCGACTAATCGTGGGAAAACAGCAAACAGAACAGATTTCTAGGGTTTTGTTTGAGGGTCTAAAAATATGATTTTTATGTCACAAGTGTGCATGATTTGTCAACACAAGTACACAAAGGAGTTTACAAGTCTTGGTGAGTAAATATACTCACCTCGAACGGTTAATCGAAGTTCTATGCGAGTTCGGAAGAGATCGTAGTCGACGGTATCACCCACTCGATCCTTGGCGATACTTCCGACGAAGAGAGATGCGATCCAAATCCAAGGTAGTGATGGTTGCTTGAGATGGAGATGAAAACCTAGGTGAGCTTTGGAGTTAGGGTTTGAGATGGAGAAGGAAATGGTGAAGGCTATTTTCTTGGTGAAGTGAAGAAAAGAGTAAAAGAATGTAAAGGAAAACTTATATAGGATTTGATTTTGTAAAGGAGATGCAAATAAAGAATTTGAGAGGGGGTTTGTGCAAAAAGGGGAGGTGAGGTGTCTCTCCTAGCCACCACTTGGCCGGCCATGGGAGAGAGAGAAAAGATGGGCATTTAATGAGGAAGTAGGTGAGAAAATGTGTGGAGTTGAAATTTTTGGAGAAAATGGAATTTTGGAAAATGGAAAAAACTTGTGGTTGTGGAGGAAAGAAATAAAGAAAAGGAAAAAGAAAAGAAATCATAAAGGAGAAGATATTTTCTCTTGGATTTAGAAAATAAAATATTGAAAATACAAGTTCCCGGGTTTAAGTCGAGGATGCGGAAAACATTTCGGGAAATACCGAAATCGTCCGAAATTCAAGTATCTCGGAACGACTCGTAAATTTTACCAAAAATCAATAATAATATATGAAGACGTATAGTGAAATCCGTTTGAAGAAATACTTTATATTTTTAAAATTAAAAATCCCGGAATCAGTAATTTACCGACTCCGTTGAAATTTTCATAAATTCATAAAATTCTCAGAAAAAGTATTTAAGTAGGAAATATCATTCTAAGAAATAAGGTCTAAATACTCTTCTAGAAATTCTTAACCGTTTGTAAAATAAAAATCCAGGAATCGATCAGCGACACTGGTCGACACCGGTTTTGAAGAAATTTATTTTAATTCAGGAAAAATCCAAAAAATCATAGAAAATCTAATATATTGGAAAATGATATTTGAAATTGAAATAGGTCAAATACAGGAAGTAAATCGAAAAATACGGTCGAAAAACTGAATACGAAACTAAGTACGCATTCTGGGAACAGGGTATTACAGTATTATCAACATCGAGCTTATTAGTGCTCTTTACAAGTGGTTTTAACTCCCACAGGCACTTTTCTTGCTCGGGCTCAGTGTCAGCCTCATTACCAGAGTCTGGCGCCTCCAGTTGCGGGGTTTCATCCACCGGATCCTGATATAAAAGGGAATCCGTGAAATAATTCTCGACTCCCTTGAACGGATACCTTTCGGCAACCAACGTTTGCACCTTCCCACTCGCGTCAATGTATTTCATGACTTGGTGAAGAGTGGAGGGAACGATGGAGTTGCGGTGGATCCATGGTCGTCCTAGCAGCAGATTGTAGGAAGTGTCGGCGTCGATGACATAACATGTCACCTCCGACTTGAGGCTCCCAATCTGGCACTTGAGCTTAATCTTCCCCATCGGACGGGTGCCGTTGGCATTGAACCCGTAGATGGTCGTCTGTGTAGGGCTCAGACGGTGGGTAGGGATGCCGAGGTGTTGCATGACTCGGCGGGGCATAATGCTCAATGCGGACCCTGGATCTACCTGAATGCGGTTCACCTCAGATGATCCGATGTAACCTGTGAAGTACAAGGGTCGATCATGTTTCCCTTTCACCTGCATATCATCTGCCGTGAAGGTGATGCAGGGGGCATTCTGGGAAGTGTGGAGGCAATCCTCTACATCTTCCTCCTTCGGCACCTGGGTCACGAAGGCCTCAGCATTCGCCAGAGCTTCTTGCAGAGCCTCTCTGGTTGACTTTGATAGCCTCAGGAGTTCATACAAGGTGATGCGTGCCGGGATGTTGGCTAGTTGAGCCAAGACATCGAAGTGGTAAGGTGTCGAGGATCCTTCCGCTGCACCTTTTGGAAGGGCTCGAGAGAATCGAGTCTCCTTCTGCTTCGCCACAGGTGGCTTCGTGGAGGGCTTGGCTGGTTCTACGGCTGGTTGCGAAGAAACCGCTGCCGTCTCGCCGTACTGCTTCAAGTATGCCTGTCCTGAACGGGTCCCCGCCATCGGTTGGCTGGGCTCTGCGGCCAGGACTATTGTTTCCTCTTCTGAATCAGTCAGCGAGGGAACATCATCCTCTGCTTCTCGGGAGGAAGCACATACCACATGGCAGGACGAAACTTTTGCCTTGCCTTTGGACTTCCTGTTGGTTACAGTAGTCCATTGTTGTTCATCGACGAGGTCAGGGTGGACCCACATGGTTTCCCCCTGAGGTGTAGGGACGGCTACCAAGCCCTTCTCCTGCTGCTGGTGAGGGTCTGTGTTGACCACTCTTAATTCTCCCCTTGGAATAGGAGTTACCCCCGCAGGCGTTGGAGGTTGTCTCCCGAACTGGAGAACCGACGTTACATTGGCCGTGACCTTCTTCTGCTCTGGTCGGAGCTTGAGCACCTCCGCGTCAATCAAAGCCTGAAGGATGTCTTTGAAGACGTAGCAGCTTTTGGTAGGATGTCCCAACATCCTGTGGTACATGCAGTAGTTGGGATTGTCGGTCTTACCGACTTCCTCCGGGCGTCTAATTTCAGGGAGCTTCAGTCGATTGCTCTTGTTGAGTAGCTTGAAGAGCGAATCGACGTGTTCCTCCTTGAAGGAATACTGCTTGTTGGGGCGTGGCTGGCTTGAAGAGCCACTTGCCCTGCCTGTTTGAGGTTTGGTGGGAGATTTGGTCTCCGTCGCCAAATTATCCTTCCGCTTCGTCTGGAGGGAGGTGTCTGGTGCCGGTGCACGCCTTGTCGACCTTTCCGGCCGCAGCTTGCCTTCCTCTGCCTTGACACAGGCAACAATCTCCTCAGCCTGTTCACCCTGTTGGACTAACTGCTTCCAGGTGCGGCTTTCAGCAACTCCTATTTGAGCAAGGAGTGAGGTTTGGAGATTGTGGCGGCATGTTTCCACCAGGGTGGCCTGGGTCATACCGCTTGGGCACCGGAGTGCCGTGTTCCGAAATCTTTCCACGAAAGATTTGACAGACTCCCCTCTCCGCTATTTGGTAGCTAAAAGGGTGGGCATTGTGACTTCGGAGTCATCTTCGAAGAAGCGTGTCAAGAACAGCTTCTCTAGATCCCCCCAGTTCTTGATAGAACCCTCCGGAAGCTTCATAAACCACTCAAAAGCCAACCTTTTCAGGGTGCCGATGAACAGTCGCGCCAGGATGGCGTCATTATCTACTACATTCCCGGTCTGGGATTTGAAGTAGTAGATGTGCTGGTTGGGTGACCCCTTCCCGTCAAATGCTTGGAGGGTTGGAGCCTTGAACTTAGGAGGGTATGGAACTAAGTCCCACTCAGCCGGATAGGGCCGGACCACTCCAGCTTCTTGGAGGTCCTTGCGATTGGCAAGGGCCTCGAGGCGTCGTTCCAATTGACTCATCCTCTTAGCATGAGTCTTCTCCTGATCTTGGTCGCTTCTTGCCTGCGACGAGGGCTTGGACACATCCGAGGTAGATCGTCGTGTCTCGTCGGAAGGTTCGGAGGGTGGGCTTCCTCCCTTTCCCCTTCGGCCGTCTAGGAGGAGATCTCGCTCTTTCTTCAAGCAATTTCTCAAGCATATGCTTGAGGGAGTCAATGGATCTCTGTTGAGAGGCGATTATATCCATCTGGTGCTTCTGCGTCTGTTCTAAGCGCCTGGCCGTCTCCTCAGGAGTGTCTGCCATGTAGGCGGAAGCCTCCTTCTCGACGGAAGAGTTTGAAGCCTGCGACTCCACTATAGCGGAGTGAGAATCACCCATTCTAATGCCGCGGGCTAAGGCATTATAGTCAATTGGGGGAATGGCCCCTGTCCGGGTGCGAGTGTGTTGATACACCCCTTCCGGCTCAGAGTCAGATTCCTCTGAGTTGACCATTGGTTGTTTTCCCTTGCTTCTGCTAGTCATGTTTGCAGTAAGCTCCGGGTATTCAACATCTGAGAAGGTTCTCCTCCTGTGGGAGCGTCTTCTTTTGGCTGACGGGGGAATCAGGGTCAGCTGTCTGATTAAGGACTGCTGGTGCACGCCTGATCCATAATGGCATCCAGAGAGCATATGGATGAGTTGTTGACAGCAGCATGACGAAGTGGCTTGATTGGCACTTCTTTTCCTTGTCAAATAATCCCTCAAATCCGTGGGAGGGGGATTAAAGAGACTGGTCTCGCAACGTCGAAGACGGGAGACAGTCATGTGCTGTTCAGCCTGGACGCAGACTTCAGGGACGCGGCTCTGATGACGCGGTTGTATGACGCGCGCGCGAGTCTCGCGTTGCTGCCTGATGCGTTTAGGCAGAGTTGCTTGAGAGAGAGTGGGCTGCTGGGCCCCACGCCTATGAGTGCGTACTTCCTGCGTTTGAAAAGACATGGAGGTTTCACCCTAGCGTTTGATGAGTTGGTCCTCAGAGGACTCAACTTGAGGGGTCTCGCGTTTGGGTCGCCAAACGCGGATCTCACGCACTGGACGAGGTGCGGGCAAGGCATCAGATTGTACGCCGCGTCCACCCCCAGTCAGACAACCAACGGTTCCGACTTGGAGTTGACGCGCGCGTCTCCTCTGTCGACGCTCAGCATTCCGGTTGCGTCGAGGAGGTGGAGAGAAACCAACAACATCCTGGTTTATAGAACCAAGAGTGTTCACCACGCGGGTCTCCTGAGAGACGTTGACGCGGGTATTCTGCGCGACGCAGTTGATCGCAGCAGCAGTGGTGCCTGGGACCACGCGGGCCTTCTGGGAGGCGTTGGCGCGTGTGTTCTGTGCGACGCGGTTGATCGCAACAGCAGTGCCTGAGGTCACGCGGGCCTTCTGGGAGGCGTTGGCGCGTGAACTTGTCTTGGCACAGTGGGCATCGGCACCCGGCAGAGCCTCAGATTGGGCTTCGGGTAGCTTTTCAGTTGAGACCCTGCGGCAGACGCGGGTCTTTGGGCTCTTGGAGCCAGAAGAGAGGAACTCTTCATACTTCGCCTGGTCGAACTCGACAACGAGTGTTTCGACCATCTTCCCCTTACGGAGAACATCATCCTGCGCCACGATCTGTTCGTCAGTGACGAAAGTAATCCCCAGCGGAGTCGCCATCTCTTGTTTGACACGGAGAAGGGTCGGCTGGTGTAACGTTTCCTGGAATCAGATGGAAAAATTACAGCCGGCTTAATCTTCCGGTTACAAGGGAGGGGGAATATTGAATCTTGAATTCCCCCTTTGTTTAGTGCTGGGTTCTTCGTGTGGCGGTGGAGAGTGAATCTTGTTCTCCGTTGACCGGATGACTGTTTGGACCGTCGGGGATCTTCTCTTCGGTCGGTAGAGGGAGTAACTCGGCTCCGTCTACCAAAACTCTAGAAGAGGAGGTAGGCGAAGAGCGGCTAGTACTCAGTAAGCTCGCTGAAGGGTTTTCTCTCTCTCTCTGTCGATGATCTCTCCTTTTTTCCTCAGAATCTCTCTCTTGCCCGATAATCGTCCTCCTCTCTTGTGCCTTTTTTTTCTCTTCCCCAATAGTGACGGGACTATTTATAGGGTTTTTAGGGGGTGATCGTGCCCCCTAAAAGTGCTCCACGATGAGGGCCAACTTCCCCGCTACATGGGCGGTGGATGGCGCCATAATCGGGGTAGTTGCAACCGAGACGTGGGTGTCGAGCCGACGCGCCTTGATGCTGAGACGCGGGCTTCGGGCCGACGCGCCTTGATGCTGAGACGCGGGCTTCGGGCCGACGCGCCTTGATGCTGAGACGCGGGCGTTGAGCCAACGCGCCTTGATGCTGAGACGCGGGTTATCTCTCGCGTCTTGATTGTCACATTTAGCCTTGCGCCTGGATCTTGGATCTCTGTGTTTTGGTGGCTTGTCTTGGTGATTTTTAGACAGCCTACATGCCTACCACGCATGCCCTTTGGATTGTGCAACGCTTCCGCGATATTCCAACGGTGCATGCTCAGTCTTTTCTCTGATATGGTAGAACGTTTCCTAAAAATTTTCATGAATGATTTCTCCATCTACGGAGATTCATTTGACCAGTTCCTTCATCACTTAGAGTTATTTCTTCAAAGATGCAAGAAAAAAAAACTTAACTCTAAATTGAGAAAAATATCACTTAATGGAAAGACGGGGGATTGTCTTAGGCTATAAGATCTCAAGGAGAGGGATCAAAGTTAGCAAAGCTAAGACAGAAGTAATCGCAAAGCTTCCACCAACAAAATGCATGAAGGTTATCTGATCTTTTTTAGGGCATGATGGGTTCTACCGATGGTTTATTAAGGACTTTAACAAAATCGCTAGACCCTTAACCAATCTGCTCGTAAAGGATGTGCCTTTTGATTTTGATGATGGATGTTTTAAATCATGGGAAAGTTTAATCAAGAACTGATATCTGCACCTATCATTTCTACTCCTGACTGGACCCAACCATTTGAGATCATGTGTGATGCCTCAGATCTTACCATTGGCCCTGTCCTAGGACAGCGTATCGATCATCGGCAACATCTGATCTACTATTCGAGTAGGACATTAAATGACGCTCAGCAAAACTTCACTACGACTGAGAAAGAATTCTTAGTTGTAGTATTCGCGTTGGAAAAGTTTCATCCATACCTGCTAGGATCGAAAACCACAGTTTTCACAGTCCACTCCGCGTTGAGATACCTTATAATGAAGAAGGACATAAAAGCAAGAATCCTTCTATTACAAGAATTTGACTTGTAGATTCGAGACAAAAAAAGGTGTGAAAAATGTAGTGGTTGATCATTTGTCTAGAATTCCCAACACATCTATTGAGAAAGAACTGATCAACTAGGATTTCTCAGATGAACACATCCTAGCAATCTTTAAGGAACCCTGGTATGCTGACATCGTCAATTACCTTACCACAGGACAAGTACCCTCTGAATAGATGAAGCAAGATAGATATTGTTTCTTCGCCCAGGTACGGTTCTTCTTTTAGAAAGAGCCCTACCTTTTCAAATACTGTCCTGATCAAATCACCAGACGGTGTGTACCAGAGGAAGAGAATAGAAGTGTATTAACTTTCTTCCATGAACTTGCGTGCGGTGGATACTTTAGTCCCCGCAAAACTACCGAAAAGGTCTTACAAAGTGGGTTCTACTGGCCCACTTTGTTCAAGGATTTCTTCAACTTTTTCAAGTCATGTGCGAACTGCCAAATGGCAGGAAAAATTACAAGGAGAGACATGATGCCCCTAAACTCTATTATAGAGGTTGAAATTTTTGATGTTTGGGGCATTGATATATGTGACCATTCCAAAGTTCATTTGGTAACCCGTACATCTTCGTTGCGGTGGACTATATCTCAAAATGGGTGGAGGCAATACCGACTAGGATGATAGACAACAGAGTGGTTATCAAATTTCCAAAAGAAAATATTTTCTCTTGTTTTGGTACCCCGCGTGTTATTATCAGTGATAATGGGACTCGTTTCTACAACAGGATTTTCGAAGCTCTGATGCGTAAATACTCTATCACTCATGAATTATCCACAGTGTATCATCCCTAAACCAATGGGCAAGTGGAAGTAACTAACAAACAAATTAAGCTTTTCTTGGAGAAGACCGTCTGACAAAATAAAAGGAATAGTCCACTAAGCTGATAGATGCACTATGGGCTTATCAGACTGCTTTCAAAATGGTCCTCGGTATGTCTCCATACCGAGTGGTATTTAGGAAGGTCTGCCACTTTAAATTAGAACATCGTGCTTTGTGAGCCATCAAACAGTTGAATTTTAATTTAAACAAAGCTGGCGAACTGAGAAAGCTGCAAATTTCTGAGTTGGAGGAGATACGAAATAAAGCATATGAGAATGCAAAAATAACTAAGATTAGGACCAAGTCTTTCATGACCAATGCATACACAGAAAGAATTTTGTCCCCGAGAAAAAGTTCTACTCTACAATTTATGACTTCACATCTTCACGGAGAAGCTCAAGACTCGGTGATCCAGGCCCTTCATTATGCGCACCGTCTTTCCACACAGTGTTGTGGTAATTTTCGATCCAAAGAGTGGTGAGGAATGCAAAGTGAATGGACAAAGCCTGAAGTCATTCCTAACCACTGAACCAGAGTCACAAGCTGAATATGTCATGGGTCTTTTAGACCCATCTTACAAGTAACTATACCCACCACAAACCAAAAAAATTATAATAATAAAAAAATTGTAACTAATTAGGAATTCTTTGTACATTATAATAATTCTTTGTATATCTTTCCTTACACCTACTTATTGCATTTGCATTCACATATCATCTATTGAGGACAATGCATTAGATAAGTGTAGGGGAGGGGTACTAACATAGGATTGTAGTATTTCTTTTTCTTTTTTTAGTATTTTTTTCTTTCTTTTTTAAAATATATATATAATAAAAAAATCTTAAAGTAGTAGAGAATTTTTAATAGTCTTTTTTGTAAAAATACAAAATAGTAATAAGGATTAAGGAAACTCAAGTTAGAAATTTTTTACTTTAGCCTAAATAAAAGATTATTGGTTGGATTGATAGTTTAGGAGGAATTAAGAAAATAGCTAATCTCTTTAATTTTTTTCTTAGCAAATATGTATTGACTTACACACACTCTTGGAATTCATAGACAAAGACTCTAAGTGCCACACACAAAAAAATGAAAACGAAAAATAAAAAAAATGTATATATAGTTATAAACCTGATTAAGCTGAATAGTTGTGCCTCAAGAAGCATGATTATTCATGCCTAAAAAAAATAAACCTTAGTTTCATGGCCTAGTTTACTTGAATATGTAACTTGAGGGTATTTTCTTACCTGGTGCCCTAAGGCCGCCTGGTTTGGGAGTCATCGGTTAAAAACTCACTACACAAGTAAGTTAGAAAGGCTAAGAAAATTGAAGGCAAAAATGGAACATAAATAAATACTAATAAATTTTGTGGCATTAGAGTTTGAGTCGAAAAATTCCAAAAAATCATCACTTCACACAATGCATATTATTTAAAGCAAAATAAAATAATGAGTTTGAAGTACATAATTTCTCTTAAACTTAATAAAGACCATATTCTTGCTTGAAGACCAAAGTATAGGAAGGACTAATAAGGGTTAGACCTAATACTTATAATTATTTAGCTATTTTTACTTAAGATATTAAAAAACTTTTTTCTACTTTAAGAAGAATTTTTCAAAAAACTACTAACATTTTCATTCTTTTCATAAGATTTTGTGGGTGTAATCCGCTGAAAACCCTCAGGAGACAAAACTCCTCCTCTAGGGGAAACCTAAAGGTTTAAAGGCTTGTTGCACATGCTCAGTACAATCGCATCACCTGCGAAAGTGACTTGATATAATAACTAGCTTATTGATTCTCTGTTTTACTCAGGGACGAGCAAAAGATAAGTGTGAGAGTGTGATTAGTCTCTAAATATGCATATTTCATACAACATCCCCGCATTTATTTTATACAAAATGTTGCTAATGCTGGTTTTTCTTGTGTGTTCCTAGCTCCATGGTGTGGAATGAAGAAAAAGCCAAAATTCTTTTTTTTTTTGAGGATTTTAGAGCCAAAGAGTATACCCACCACTTGGAAGCATATTCTGCTGCAGTTAGAAGAGGAAAATGTCAACCCTAAAATACCTAGAGATAGGGAGTACAGTAACAACCTGTCACAGCTAGCTCTGTCAGAGCAGAGCCAGCCAGGCCGTGGATGCGCCAGAGTTTTGGGTTACATCCTATCCCCTCTCCCCTTGTTCTTCTGTGCCTATAAATACCCCTCTGATTTCTAAAGAAGAAGATACCCATGGTTGAAGTGTTATGCTAGTTGTTTTTCTCTAGTTTTTCTTATTTTTTCTCTTTGTTTTTTGTAATAGAGCCATTAGAGTGAAAAAGAGAGAGTGTGTGTACAAGTTGTATTTGAAGGCGACAATCTTATACAAGTAATACTTCTCCTTCTTCTTTTCATTACTTGGTATTTTTACTTACTTTTACTTTATTGCATTAGTGTAGAACTTTTTTTTCTTTACTTCTTCTCTCTTGTTTTTCTTACTTATGTCTAGCTAATTTTTCATTGCATGGCTAACTAACTACTAACCCACTAATTTCTAACAACTTGATTGATAATCTAAATGAGTCAATAGTGCCAAAAAAGTCTTGTGCAAATAAGAGTTATGACATCTTAAGACGAGGGTTCTAACTTTAACTTACTTACAAGTATTACCGCTCTCATATTTCATGCTTAATCATTTTTGACGATTTATAAGTTGTAAACACTACCTGTTTTCGTAAGTTAGAGATATCTCTATTCATCTTTGTCGATATCAATAGTGCACTTGTTTCTTCTATTATTCTTACCTTCAATCAGATCTTGATAAGGGAATGTTCAAGTTTTGTCGTGTAAAGCTAAGTGAAGGAAAGAACTTTCATTCAATCTCCAATGTAAATAGTTCTTATGCATAAAGCTTATGCTTGCCTATGATCTATTGTGAGGCTACATCTTCAAGAACTTAGAAATTAGTGAGAGCAATTAGTAGAAAATTAGCCATGCATTTTTTACCCTTGTAAAAACCAAAAAATCACTTTTTCAATTTTCAAAACAATCTAAGAAACAACACTTATTTTTTTCAATTCTTTATTTGAAACAAGGAACATCTTTACCATAAACAAAGAAGTCGCATTCAAGCTTTCATTGCTCTCCCTCCTTGTGGATACGACCCTAAACCACTTCGCTATTATGGTAGAATCGCTAAAGCAGTAACATCGATCATCACTCTTCTACTTATTCTTGTGCATGCTTGTTAGCGATCAGCTGACATAATTAATAACATAGCTGAATTTTACATTGATATTGTAGACTAAATCTGATACATTCATGTTATGATAGACACATGGCCGTGCTCATGACCTGACATATGATATTATAACAGATTGATCTAATTACTTTTAAAGTTAGGTATTACAGATCATTATGATACTTGTACTATACTGATTGATATTCATTGCACTATACTCGTTTCTTATTACTCTTTTATTCATGTCATTTCTTTATCCAGTATATCTTCATGATAGTATCATATATGATCACACGATATATGTCAGTGCACCTTCCCCTTCACTCTTATATACTCATTGAGAGTTCTGACTCCCTAAATTTGCACATTTAGGTCCATGTATATTCTATCTTGCTGATCAGGTATCTGGACAGGTTCACATGCCTTACGAGGAGCTGGAGTTCTCTTACTTGATCGTTCTTTCTCGGTATTTCCTTACTTTTTTTTATTCCTATTGCTTTCGTGGTTCTGTACCTTAGACTCAGTACTTGTTCTATTTCTTTATTCATCTGCTATCATTGTGTTAGATATTTATATGCCATATTGTAATGATATTGATTTTCATAGTAATTATATAGCTTACTCAGGTTACTTTAGGCTTAGCGTGTATATGTAGAGTATTCTTCTTGTATATATACATCGCCGACTCTCGTCACAACCCCGTTTTCACATATTTTGGGAAGCAGAGCATGACAGATAAGGAGTAACAACGTGTGGTGGATGTATTAAAGTTGCAGGTACAACCAGATATCACTATCGAGGAGATTCCAGTGTGCATTTTGGCCAAAGAGAACAAGAGATTGAGGAACAAAGTGATTCCTTTGATTAAAATCCAGTGGAACTGACACAGCATAGAAGAAGCATCTTGAGAACGCGAGAAGGATATGCATAGAGACTACCCACAACTATTTGAAGAAAAGGTATAACATTTAAACTTATGAATTTTTCCATTAAGATCCCTATGTCATATCAACACAATTTGTTTGTATTTAGTTATTGATATTACAAAACATATGGTATATACATGAAGGTTTTCTTATTTAGATTATTTCGATTGACGTACTAGTTTTGTGTTATTGATTACTATACAGAGACATAAGTGAAATTTTGGGGACGAAATTTTTAATTGGGGGGTAAATGTAACACCCTAAAAATATTTAAAGTTTATTTCGTGTTATTTTCATGTGTGTTGATGAGAGTTTTGATGATACGGATGCGTGTATATATATGTATGTGTGTGTGTATATATATATATGAGTTTTGATGAGGTAATCTGTATATATCTGTGTATACATGTTGCTAAGAGATTTGGTGAAGTGATGCACAGACTAGTCGACTAACCTGATATAAGAACACCAGTAGATATGTATAATGACATTGGACCCAGACTAGTCAACTAATACTTTGGTGTAGTTAACTAGTGGCACTTCACAGTATTTATGTTGTTCCATACCAGTCGACTAGTATTTCTATTAGTCAACTAACACGTGTCAACAGTAACATAGATGATACAAACTGGTCGACTGATTCCTTCTTCTAGTAGGCTAATACAACCGACTTACTTTTTATTAGTCGACTAATCAAGCCTACTAGTCGACTAATCTAGTCGGCAGAGCTTTATTCTTATTAGATCCCAACTCTATTTTCTCTACCTTACATATATAACCTCTGGGGATCTTTTCTCTGGATCATTTTATTATCTCAGAGAGAGAATTAAAGAAAGAGTTTGAGAAAGAGAAGGAGCTAGAGAAGGAGATTGAAGAGAAGTTTTGGATTTTCTTTCCTTTGGTGATGTTTCTTGATGCTTGGGATTTTCACTAGAAGTCGAAATATAATTTTAGTAGTTTTCATGCTTAGATTTAACTCATGTTAATATATATACATTCTTTGGTTAGTAGCTTGCCCCCATGCTAATATGAAGTGATGTAAATCCATGAAAATATTATTTTTAAGAGATCTAGAAAAGAGATGAACTAAAATGAAATATTTTTAAGTGATAGCATGCTTAGTTTTAAATGAGATTAATATATAATAATCATGTGTTTGGTAATTTGATTATGTATGATTATTGAGATTTTTAGATTCATTAAAATATGATATATATGACATCTAGGAAATGCTGAGTTTGAGTTCTATATTTGAGAATCATGAATATGTTCATTATGATTTAGTTAAAGAATTGAACCCTTTTTTAATGCGATGTGTTAAATGAATTTATATGTGGAATATGTTGATGATTTTGTATCTTTCATGAGGAATACATTTGTAGGTGGGGGCGAATGCGTGTGATAGCATTCATAGGTGGAGAAGAACGCGAATGATTTTATTCGTAGGTGGGCGAGAACGCGAATGATGCTTTATGATATTGTATATATTGTGGTTTGTATGAGATTGTGTATTTTGGTATCATCAGGGATTGGTTGGGTATCAAGTGTCGTAATGTGCATGTTAATTATTGTTCTTTACCATGCTTATATCCATCATGCGTTCATCTATATTACATTTTTATTTTGTATATGCGAACTTCTTGTAATTACCTCCTCGGTCTGGTACTGAGTCAACCTCAAGTCATGGTCCGAAGGTAACGGAGGTAGACTTGTTAACGTTCTAACGCCCCTGAATTTTAACATTTCAGGAGGTTCGCAACTTGTCCAGGAGGCGCTGAGTGATATGGGACATAGAGTAGTCATCATTACATCCTATAGATAGATAAAGTGTTCTTCGTAGAGTCTCTTCTTCTGTATATATGTATCCTTTTAGTATTATATAGTAGTACTTTATCTTGAGGCCAAGTGCCTGAGTAGTTGTTGTATATGATTTCAACTGGGACTTAGTTTCTTTTTGATGAGACTCTGTGTATATGACATGGAGTTCTTTCCCGTGTCGTATTTCTACCTTTATTGTTTAGTCTTCTTCTCTTATATTCATATTCGCCTGAGTTATGTATCATATTCTAACGACTATAAGTTTTCTCCAGACTATGATTGGTATGTCAAAATTCGGGACGCTATAGAGCCGATGTTATTGACGAAGCAGATAAGAATCTATGTGATATCCTGACAGCTCAGTCAGTAAAAAAATACTCATAAACTTGATTACTTGACTCGGAGTGCACATAACATATGTGGCCGAAAAGGGAGTGGTTCAGTACATACAAGGCTTTCGATGGAGGCTCTGTTCTGATGGGCAACGATGCCATGTGCGAGACAATTGGTATTGGCAACATCCGTATGAAAAATGCTTGATGGATATGTCGAACCCTCACGAACAAGCGTCACGTTATGGATCTAAGAAAGAATCTTCTCTCTTTGGAAGCTCTAGAAGCTCAAGGTTGCAAGTTCTTAGGTGCATATAGAGGTATTAAAGTTATCAAGGACAATTCTCAAAGAAGAACAGACTTTGAACTTGTACAAATTAATTGGGAGCGTTATAGTTGGTGACGCTTTAGCAATAATGGAGAAGGATGATACTAGAAGACTTTGGCACATGCATCTTGGACACATGATCAAGCGAAGTCTTCAAACCCTATACAACAAATATGCTCTATTAGTTAAACTTTGCATCATAGGTAAACAACAAAGAGTATTAATTGTACACATTTATTACATTATTCTTTATTACATATCCACATTTATCATATAATAAATCTGCTAAATTTTTATCTTAAATATCTATTTTGCAGAAGATAATCATGGGGAGAAAGAGGATAAACTCAAATAAATATCAGTTAAATTCAGATTTAACTAGATCTATTTGGTTAGAGGAGGATGATCCCAAATTCAGTTGATTAAATTCAGTTTTTGGTGAATCAAGTGGTTAAAGTTAAAGATAAACCGAGGATAACGTCAAATATAGTGTCCAAATCCAAAGAGATAAATGGATAGAGAGAAGATCAACGGATGAGATGAAGCAATTTTGACTCAGATTCTGGCTAGATACATTTTAGTATTTGAATCATAACATTCGCTATCAGAACTCAAATCTTATGATTCAAGAAGATCCAGAAAGAGGACTTAAAGGGTTACAACTCTTAAGTTGATCATTATTTCTAATTCTATCATTTAATAAGTTATATTTAGCAATTAATACGCCAATAAGCTGCAGATCAGAACTGAATATCCACATCAAATCAAGTTTGGAGATAAGGGGAGGATTCAAATTCAAAAATAGCCAGCTTCCCTTATCTTCATACTCCTCTTCCCTCTGCATTTCTCCTAGAGATACCTGCAATCTCAAAGGCAAAGGGGCACGACCAAGCAGAGAGTAGAATTTAGGCTAATTTATAGTTTGTAACTTAGGTTTTTTTTTATTTTCTTTCATGTAATTTTTATTTTTTTTATGTAACTGAGAGGAGAGAATACTTTCATGGAGGAATGAAAGCAAGCTTGTACTGAAGATGACACCGGTGTAAGTGATCTTTTCTTCCATTGTTATTTGAATTGAATCAAAATTTCTTTTTCTTCTTTACTCTTGTTTTCGTTTACTTCCCTCTTCTGTGTTTGTGGATCCAAATGAAACCGATAGCCTCGAAATTGTCTTGCCCTTGCAAGTGCCGTTGATGGCTTATGGTGATGGATATCCATTTCTATGATAGTGTAGCTTGCCCATTCAATTCATAGTGTAATACGGGAATTGTCAAGATCCTATTTGTCATACTTCGCTCGCCTTCAAGCAAATGTACATCGTCGATACGGGTCAAAGGTAAGCAGACACCGAAGAGGTAAGTAACTTTTTTAGGTTTTAGTTTTCTTTTCTTTTAATTTTAGTGTAAATTACCAACACCACAATCTTCCAAATCTCTTTCACTCACTTTCAACTTCTTTGTACATATCCACTTCCATTTTCTCCACCTTCTTTACCTATCACTTTCTTCCTAACTTAACTATAACTCTATTTTTCTCTTTTCTTTTAAAGAACTAAAAGAAGATCTTTAATCATATTTTGTAACATAAAAGAAAACTTATTCAAAAAAAGCTTCCATCGCTAGTCCCTCCTTGTGGATCACGACCCGTATAGCCACTTGCTATTGCGGTAGTATTGAGTACTTGCATTCTTTATTCTAAGTTCTAAAATTCTGTATTCTTGTGTGCAGGTAAAAACTCAATCAAATTTTGTATCTCTCTCCACATCACAGCATAAGATTAAGGGCTTGCTAGATCTCATACACACGGATGTGTGGATATCTTTACCAGCAACATTCATTGGGGGTTGCAAAGTGCTATGTCACATTCATAGATGACTTCTCCAGGAGAGTTTGGTATACTTGAAGCAGAAATAAGAGGTATTTCAGAAATTCAAGGAGTAAAAAACTATGCTAGAGAATAAAAAAGAGCGAAAAGTGAAAGTTTTGAGATCTGACAATGGAGGCGACTATTCCTCCGTAGAGTTCAAAGTTTACTTGGCAGCTGAAGACATTGGACACTAGCTAAGTATTTCAGGGCGACCAGAAAAGAACGGAGTAGCAAAGCGCATGAATTAGACACTTACAGAGCGTGCCCACAATATGAGGTTACAGGCTGACATGTCAGAAGGATTTTGGACAGAGGCGGTAAGTCATGCATGCTATCTGATAAACAGGTCACCATCTACAGCCTTGATCTTCAGATTCCAGAGGAGATATGACAAGAAGAGTCTGTGGATTATTCAACCTTACGAATTTTTGATTGCCTGGCATATAATTTGTTTGATAGTCATAAAAGGAATAAACTGGAGTCCAAATCTAAGAAATGCACTTTCATTAGGTTTACAAAAGGAGTCAAGATTTTCAGACTTTGGGATTCTAAGGCAAGGAGTGCTTTTACTAGCAGAGATGTGGTCTTTGATGAAGAATCAATATTGCAAAAAAGGTCAAAGACGGAGGATAAAGCGTAAATTGGAGCTCTAGATAGTTCAGCAGACACTCAGATAAAGGAGGTTGAATCTCAGATGGCCCTAAAAGGCCTAATGGGTCAGATGTTGACTCCTCGGATACAGATGGAGACGAGCAAGAGGCTATTCAGCAACAAGCTAGACCATTGAGATGGTCAGTCAGAGTTTCGATGCCACCAACAAAATATGACTGAGAAGATATAGGTTGCAGATGGGTTTTCGACAAGAAGGACAATGAGCAATACAAGATTAATGTTAGCTGCTAAGGGATATTCTCAGAAGGAGGGTATTGAATATAATGAGATCTTCTCTCCCGTAGTCAAGATTAAAGCTTAGCTAAAGAGGGAATTCGACATAAAAAAATTGGAAGAAGCCATGTAAATCTTAGGTATATATATCACTCGAGATAGAAGTTCAGGCAGACTTTGGCTATCGCAGGAGAACTACTTCCCAGCGTGTTGGAAAGATTCAACATGGCAGAAGAAAGACTGGTCGCTACTCTTTTGACGGGTCACTTTAAATTATCCTCCAAGCAGTGTCCACAACCACCGAAAGAGGAGGAAGAGATGTCGCGAGTACCATATGCTAGTGCGGTCGGATCACTCTTTATGTTATAGTCTGCACTAAGCCTAACTTAGCCTATGCAGTTAGTACAGTAAGTTGGTTCATATCAAATACATGCAAGCAACATTAGAAAGCAGTGAAGTGGGTGCTACGATATCAACGAGGGACTGCGAGACTAGGCTTGGTGCTTCAGACATTGAAAATAGAGAAGCTTAGGGCATTACAAGGTTACGTTAATGCAGATTATCTAGGAGATCTTGATCAGTGAAGATATACGACAGGTTATATATTCACAGTAGCTGAATGCACTGTTAGTTAAAAGGCAGAGTTACAAGACACCGTGACACTTTCAACGACAGAGGCAGAGTATATTGTTATAGTTGAGGCATCAAAGGAAGCTTTGTGGTTGAAAGAGTTGGTTGAGACTTTCGACATCATACATGATTCAATTCAAGTTCACTGCGACAGTCAGGATCTTGCTAAGGATCACATGTATCATAAGCGGATGAAACACATTAATGTGAGGTATCATAAGATACGCCAATGGATCGCAGATGACAAGATGATCGACTTGGTGAAGATCAATACAAAGAAGAATCCAGCGGACATTGTAGCACCCCGTTCCGGGATACGCGCCCGGATACGTGTCCCAAAATTTTTCGACAGTATTGTTCAATTTTCTTCCAGTATTTGTTTTGGGGTTGTGATTACTTATATTATTGTGTATCGGATCTGATTCTCAGACCTAGAGTAAGCCCTGATCTGGACCGGGAACCTGATACCAACCTGTAACCCGATTTGACCATTCTAGTAGTCTAATTTGATCGATTTTAATTCCAGACACTGTTTTCTAATTTTATATTTTTCGTGATTTTCTGAAATTTTTCAGAATTTTTCTGCAAAATCTCCAAAACCGGTGTCGGTCGGCATCGTTGACTGATTCTCAAATTTTTTTTGTTTTCAAATGGGATTGAATTTTCAAAAATGGCTTTCACATTACTTCTTAAATTTTCATTTTCCATCTAAATACATTTTTTGAGATTTTTCTAAATTTATCAAAATTTCACAGATTCTGGTGTTGGCCGGTATTTTTGGAAAATTTCAAGATTTTTTTATTTGAAAACTATATTGAATTTCTCGAATTCGATTTCACAGAGAATCTTAAAATAATATTTTCTATTTTTGAGAATTTTTCGGAACGTTTCTGAAACAGTCGAATTTTCACCCTATTAAAATAATAATATTTTTACCGACGATTTCTTTTCTTACTTTCCTTCACTACTCCCCTACTTTGTACTTCTAGAAATTTTAATAAATAAATTATTTAATAATTAAAAATTTTATACTATTTTATTTTCTTTTCTCTTATTTTTTCTTTTCTTTAAATTTCTTTCTTTTTCTTTCTTTTCTTTCTCCCCCCATTGACTTCCTCCCCTGCCACCTTCTCCCAGCCGCCCGCCGCCTGCAGCAGCAGGGCTGCTGCTGCAACCCTCTCTTCCCCCCCCAAAGATTATCATTTCTTTTCCTTCTCATTTTCTATTTAAACCTCCATTTTCCTTTTCCTTTTCATTTCAAAATCCAAAATCAATTCCATCATCTTCAACCAAAAACAACCCATTTCATCTTCACCACCGTCGCCTCCTCCATCACCGTCGCCGCCGCCGCCCCACCCCTAGGCCGGCCAACCACCTCCCCTACACCTCTCTCCACTCCACCACCTCCTTCAACCTCCACCAACCATTCTCCACCTCCAATTTCATCAAAACCCACTACCACCACCTCCATTCCTCCTCTAATATTCATCTCCACCTCCATCAAGTTCTCCACTCCCACCACGCCATCGTCGCTTCCTCCTCCTCCTCTAACTCCCCACCACCTCCAACAACCACCACAACAACCACCACCACCTACTCCACCAAACCAAACAACCAAAACCCAACTCCTCCTCTCACTCCTCCCCGGGCCAGCGTCGCCCCCACCACCCCGGCGCCGCCGCCGCCGCCCCAGGGCCGCCTGCGGTGGCCGGCCGGCCGGCCACCCCCTCCCCTCCTTTTCTTTTTCCTTTCTTTCTTTCTTTCTTCTTTCCTTCTTTTCTTTCTTTCTTTTCTTTTCTCTTTCTTTTCCCTAAATAAACCCACTTTTCTTACTTCCCTAAAATACCCTCCACCTCATTCTCAAATTACTTCCCTATATTTACAACCCTACCCCTCCCTTTTTAATTCATAATCCTTTTCTAAAAATACCCTATTTTCTCTCTCTTCTCTCTCTCCTTCCTACAACTTTCTCACTCCTCTCTCATTCCCTCTCCAATATTTATATATATATTTATATTTATATATGTTAGTATATAACTATGGGCTAGTGGATTGCTCATACGGTTCGCGGGTTTCTCGGGTTTTTAACCAGTATTTCATCCCGGTTCAGGCGAGTGATTTTTAATACACTTAAAAATAAACGCTCTTGTATTTATAGCATGATATTGATATGTGGATATTTTAACATGCCTAGCACTTACTACTGTAGTTTTAGTACATGATACCATGCTATGCAAGTTAATAAATGATGTTGTACTCGATATTTACTCGACACTTGACATGTTATACTTGATATATGATTTATGACACCGGCACTCGGTATTTACACCGGCACTCTGTATTTACACCTGCACTTGATATGTTATACTTGATACCTGTTCCACGGCACTTGATATTAGACATCGGTACTTGATTTGTCATACTTAACACCTGATCCTAACACCCGATATATGACATGCTTTCATGTGCTACACGTACATTAACTTGACATCGTGACCCTTGACCGGACACTACCACCCCTGAGACCTGCATTATATGACATATTCATGACTATCACTTTTACAGGGATTTGGCATGGTTATTATATTATTACCAGACATTGGTACTCCTGAACTCCTATACTCCTGAACTCCTGTATACTTGAACCCCTAAAATAGGGATGCTCCTGACATTACTCCTGATATTATACTCCTGTTGACCCCCGTAATAAGATAACCATGCATATTGGACTTTTGTGAATACCCTATGGACTTTATTATTTGACACTCTGCTATATTTAAACAACTTACACCGGGACGGGGGAAATTGATGGGTATCGATATAGCTTCTGTGTTTATGATGGCCATACATATGTTGTACAACTAATTCCTATTGGATTCTACCTAAAGGCCACCAGGCGTTTCCAAGGGGTGTAATGGCACCCCTACCCCCTTGCCTACCTGTCGGGTGTGCTATAATTCCCTGGGTATATCCCTGTGGGGAACGGTGACACTTTATTCCTGTTCGGGCGTATACTAAGACCTTCGGGCATATAGTAAGTCCCGGTGCCTAGCGGTACGTTCTGGCTCAGTACCAGATACTTCTGGACCGTTGTCCCGGGCATGCACGGGACCCATTCTAAACATGGTTCGCGTTCCCCATCAATTTTCAATAACCAACCTCGATCGACTTGTATGCGAAGGTATATGGCACCAGCCATATACTGAAACATATAAATTGAACGAGTCTTAATAAAAACTTGATAATTTAATTTCATCTATTTTATTGTCATTCCTTATTTACTATTCATTGTTATTATTCCATGCTTACTGATTTGATTACATGATATTTTGACCTGCTACACTTATTATTGCTTACTTGCCACTTGGCTTCTTTTTGCACTCGCTGAGTTGCCCACTAACAACCCTATATTTGTCTGTTCAGATTTAGCATGTTGGACCGAGGTGGACCCTTCAGCTGAGGACCAGACCTACTTCGAGGAGCAGGCAGATCAGTCGTAGCTTCGTCCCATCTTTTCCCGCTCGCGAGATTCTCTTTTTCAGCTCGTGAGTTATTATCTTTTGTACCCTGTACAGTCTACTTTTGTACTATCTAGTGATGTAATATTGATGTAATATTATGTCACTATTTGTGATGACTAAGTACTTGTACTATTTTGTGTTGGAATGTATAACACCATGTATTTCCGCACTCTGATCCTTGTATTGTGTTGTATTGATGCTTAGCGTACATACGTGATGGTACCATCGCCCTGTGTATGTACGTCGCAGTGGCGTCCCCGTACCCGCCGGATCAGGGCGCCACAGGTTGGTATCAGAGCCTAGACTCTCACACCTTCAGTACAGCTAGTCTGCAAATTAATATTGGATTAATTTGCGACTGAGTCACGCGAGTCTTTGCTATACATTCCAATCACAAGTACGAAGTTACCTATTCTTTTCTTGAAATCCATCCCTTGACTTTTGAAATCTCATATTCTGTCATCATTTCAGTCAGCTTGAATATGGAGAGACGGGGGGACACATAACGGTCCTGGCACTTCCCGTGAAGGTCCGTACGGGGAGAACGACATGATGAGGATACTCCAGGGGATGATGACTAGCCAGCAGCAGTAGATAGAGGTCTTACGACGAGGATTGCTGACTGCACCCCGGTAGCAGAGGCCGGGTACTATATCAGATTTCAGGAGGTTACAGCCGGTAGAATTTTCGGGCACTGAGAAGCCCCTGGATACAGAGCAGCGATTGATCGATATGACCGATCTTCTAAAGGCGTCCAGAATTCCTAGTGAGAACCAGGTGTAAGTGGCCAAGATCCAGCTGAAGGATGTGGCGAGGACCTAGTGGCTAACCGAAGAGGCGAGGCTGGAGAAGCCCATCTCTTGGGACCAGTTCTCGAAGGGCTTCTATGAGAGATTTTTCCTGCAACTGCTCAGAAGGAGATGGAGGAGTAGTTTATCAAGCTACAGCAGTGAAATCGATCGGTGGATGCGTATGCTGCTGAATTTCTGAGACTTAGTCAGTTTGCACCGTATATGGTAGCCGATGAGGAGAAGAGGGCTAGCAGATTTCAGTAAGGACTGAGGTGGATATCCAGATGTTGCTTATATCCCACCAGCTGAAGACATACTCCCAAATTCTTTCTATAGCTCGTGATGTGGAGTAAGGATTGAAGAAGAAGAGAAGAGTTGAGCTGCAACGCCAATTCCAGCAGGTACATAGAGGAAATCTAGTCAGATCTTTTGGTGCCCCAGTAGCCAAGGGTCATTTCAGCCTCCTTCTCAGCAGCTTGTGTGTGGATATTATCAGAAGCCTGGGCACAATCAGCGAAACTGCCGTATGACTAATGGACTGTGTTTGGCATGTGGATCCGGCAACCACTCAGTGGGAGAGTGTCCATTCAAGAAGACCTGGAATGCAGCTCTAGCACCACCAGTACTTCCAGCACGAGTGTCACCACCAACACCTCCAGCTCGAGCAGCTCCCTCAGCACTTTCAGCACCACCGATGAGGAGGAATCCATGACCAGTAAGTAGAGGAGCTCCACTTCTCCCTAGCGTCGGACTCTGGGTCAGGCTCAGAGGGGACCCAGGACCGGAGTAGGTCGCGAGAGAGGTCAGCCTACAACTTGACAGCTAAGGAAGCTGAGACATCTGGAGAAGTAGTGGCAGGTACAATATTGGTCCATTTAGTTCCAGTCTTATCACTCTTTGATTCCGGTGCATCACATTACTTCATATCCAGTAAATTTAGTGCTTTGCATTCTATACCCCTAGTACGTATGGGTGACCAGTGGGAAATTAGTACGGGGAATGGGGTAGTCATTACTAACAAGATTTGCAAGGCGTGCACTATAGAGTTATGTGGTAGGAAGTTAGAAGCCGACATGTTCGTACTAGACACTGGAGGGTACGATGTGATCCTAGGCATGACTTGGCTCAGCAAGTATCATGCGATGATCGACTGTCGGAACAAGAAGGTAATCTTTAGGATTCCATACCAACCGGAGTTCCAGTTCTTTGGAGAACGCAAGTCCCTCAGGAAGGAAGATCAACTGGATTATGCCACTGTAGAAGATAAGAAGAAGACTGTGTCAGTGTGGAATGAATTCCTAGATGTATTTGAGGAGATATCAAGACTTCCACCTGACAGAGTTGTGGAGTTCTTTATTGACCTTATTCCAGGAATGACTCCCATCTCTAAAGCACCGTACCAGATGGCACCAACAGAATTGGCTATATTGAAGGAACAGCTGCTGGAGTATTCGAGCAAGGGTCTGATCAGACCAAGTACTTCACCTTGGGGAGCATCAGTGTTGTTGGCAAATAAGAAGGACGGTAGCAAGAGATTGTGCGTTGCTTACAGAGAATTAAACAAAGTCACCATTAAGAACAAGTACCCTTTGCCGAGGATTGATGATCTCTTTGATCAACTTCATGGGGCCCAAGTGTTCTCGAAGTTAGATCTGCAGTCGAGGTACCATCAGTTGAAGGTGAAGAAGGAAGATATCTAGAAGATGGGATTCAGGACTCGCTATGATCATTACGAGTTCTTAGTTATGCCCTTTAGAGTTACAAATGCCCCAGCAGTCTTTATGGACTTGATGAATAGAATCTTCTCACCATATTTGGTAAGTTTGTGTTGGTGTTCATTGATGATATTTTGGTCTATTCTAAGAATGAAGGGGAGCATGCGGAGCATCTGAGGGTTGTGCTACAGACACTCTGACTTGAGCAGCTTCATACCAAACTTAGTAAGTGTGAATTATGGCTAGAGAGTATAGCATTCTTGGGCCATGTTGTTTCTAAAGAAGGAATCTCGGTGGACCCAGCAAGATTCAGGCGGTGAAGGATTGGCCAACTCCGAAGTCCGTGACAGAGATCAGGAGCTTCATCGGACTAGCTGGATATTATCGAATGTTCGTGCAGGACTTCTCGAAGATTGCAGCTCTTTTGACCAAGCTTACCAGGAAGGGAGAGAAGTACATATGGACATATGGACTAAGGAGTATGTGTCTTCTTTTGAGGAGTTGAAGAACAAGTTGATTTCAGCTCCAATCTTGAAGACACCCTCAGGGACAGGAGGAATGGTGGTATACAGTGATGCTTCAGGGAAGGGTCTTGGATGCGTATTGATGCAGCATGAACATGTGGTGGCTTATGCATCCAGGAAATTAAAGCCTCATGAGAAGAACTACCCAAGCATGATCTGGAGCTGGCTGATGTGATCTTTGCGTTGAAGATTTGGAGGCATTACCTACTTGGTGACCGAGTGTTGATTTACATTGATCACAAAAGCTTGAAGTACATTTTCACTCAGAAGAGCTGAATATGAGGCAGAGGCGATGACTTGAGTTGATGGCAGATTATGATATAAATCTGCAGTACCATCCTGGCAAGGTTAATGTTGTGTCGGATGCCCTGAGTAGAAGACCTGAAGCAAACATGGTAATGTTGCTCATTCAGCAAGAGGAGTTACTCAAGGAGATGAGGCGGTTGGACTTGATGGTGATTCGGAGGGCCAGTGGATCCGTGCAGTTGATGGCATTTTAGATCTAGCCGACATTGATGGAGGAGATCAGAGAAGCCCAGAGAGAACATCCCAGATTGCTGAAGTTTAGAGAGCAAGTGGAAGCGGGGCTGAGGTCAGATGTTTGCATACATACTGATGATGCACTTTATTTCAGGGGTAGAATTTGTGTGCCTCAGGGGAAGATTAGACAGAAGATCTTAGCTGAAGCCCATAACTCAGCTTACTTTATACACCCTGGAGGAACTAAGATGTATCAGGATCTGAAGCAACATTTCTGGTAGAATGCGATGAAGAGAGAGATCGCACAGTATATGGCAAAGTGTCTAATGTGTCAGCAAGTGCAGGCTGAACACCAGAGACTAGCTGAATTACTACAGCCTTTGCCAAACCAGAATGGAAATGGGAGCATGTTATTATGGATTTTGTCACCGCTCTCCCCCGCAGTCCAAAGGGGAACAATGCAGTATGGGTAGTTGTTGACCGTCTCACTAAGTCAGCACATTTCATGCCCTTCAGAGTGGGGCAATCTACAGAGCTTCTGGCAAACAAGTACATGAGGGAGATTATTCGACCGCATGGAGTTCCTGTGAGTATCGTGTCGGACAGAGATACGAGGTTTAGATCTCGCTTCTGGGAGAGCCTTCAAGAGAGTTTGGGACCCGTCTGAAGTTTAGCACATCTTATCATCCAGAGACAAACGGGCAGTCCGAACGGACCATTCAGATCCTAGAAGACATGTTGAGGGCTTGTATGATAGACTTCAAGGGATCGTGGGAAGACCATCTACATTTGGCAGAGTTTTCTTACAATAACAGCTAGCAGGAGAGCATCAAGATGGCTCCGTTTGAAGCCCTATACGGGAGGAGATGCAGATCACCATTGTGTTAGGATGAAGTTGGTGAGAGAAGGCATTTGGGATTGGATGTGATAGTACAGGCAGTGGACAAAATCAGGACCATCCAAGAGCACCTTCGTGCGGCTCAGGACAGACGGAAGAGTTGGGCAGATTCCAATAGAAGACCGTTGGAGTTTCAGGTGGGAGAGCATGTGTTTCTGAAGATATCTCCAACCAAAAGAGTGATCAGATTTGGTACGTGGGAAGCTGAGTCCGAGGTATATAGGCCCGTTCGAGATATTAGAGCGAGTAGGAGAAGTGGCCTACAGATTGGCACTGCCGTCATCACTGGAATAAGTGCACAACGTGTTCCATGTGTCACAGCTGAGGAGAAACATCAGGGATGAGAGCCATGTATTGGATTATTCAGAGTTGGAGTTGCAGCCAGATTTGTCATATACTGAGCAATCAATGGCGATTATGGACAGAAGTGTCAAGACCCTAAAGAACCGGACCATCCCGTTGGTGCTTGTTTCATGGAACAGGCATAGTCCGGGAGAAGCAACTTGGGAGCGGGAAGACGTTATTCGTGACCGTTACCCGCATCTATTCGAGCCTTGAGTGGTAATTTTCTCATGTACTTCATATCTTGTCTTATCAATTCTTTATTTCCATGTTCATCTCCTTCTTTATAGAAATTTCGAGGACAAAATTTTTGTTAGGTGGGTAGATTGTAGCACCCCGTTCTCGAGAATACGTACCATGATACGTGTCCCAAAAAATTTCGACTGTATTGTTCAATTTTCTTCCAGTATTTGCTTTTGGGTTGTAATTACTTATATTATTGTGTATCGGATCTGGATTCTCAGACCTAGAGTGAGCCCTGACCCGGACCGGGAACCCGATACCAGCCTGTAGCCCGATTTGACCATTCTGATAGTTTGATTTGACCGATTTTAGTTTCAGACACTATTTTCTAATATTTTAGATTTTGCATGATTTTCTGAAATTTTTCAAAATTTTTCTGCAAAATCTCCAAAACCGGTGTCGGTCGGCATCGCTGACTAATTCCCAGATTTTTTAGTTTTCAAATGGGATTGAATTTTAAAAATGACTTTTACATTACTTCTTAGAATTTCATTTTTCATTTAAATATATTTTTTGAGATTTTTCTAAATTTATCAAAATTTCACTGATTCTGATGTCGGCCGGTTATCGCTAGAAGATTCTAAGATTTTTAATTTAAAAATTATATTGAATTTCTTAAATCTGATTTCATCGAGTATCTTAAAATAATATTTTCTATTTTTGAGAATTTTTTGGAACGTTTTTGAAATAGTCGAATTTTCACCCTATTAAAATAATAATATTTTTACCAATGATTTCTTTTCTTACTTTTTCCTTCACTACTCCCTTACTTTGTACTTCCAAAAATTTTAATAAATAAATTATTTAATAATAAAAATTTTTATACTTTTTTATTTTCTTTTCTCTTTTTTTCTTTTCTTTAAATTTCTTTCTTTTTATTTCTTTTCTTTCTCCCCCCACTGACTTCCTCCCCTACCACCTGCTTCCAGCCGCCCGCCGCCCGTCTCCTGCAGCAGCAGAGCTGCTGCTGCAGCCCTTTCTTCTCCCTCCCCCCAAAATTCATCATTTCTTTTCCTTTTCATTTTCTATTTAAACCTCCATTTTCCTTTTCCTTTTCATTTCAAAATCCAAAATCAATTCCATCATCTTCAACCAAAAACAACCCATTTCATCTTCACCACCGTCGCCTCCTTCATCACCGCCGCTGCCGCCGCCCCACCCCTAGGCCAGCCAACCACCTCCCCCACACCTCCTCTCTACTCCACCACCTCCTTCAACCTCCACCAACCATTTTTCACCTCCAATTTCATCAAAACCCACCACCACCACCTCCATTCCTCCTCCAAAATTCATCTCCACCTCCATCAAATTCTCCACTCCCACCACCCCATCATCACCTCCTCCTCTTCTAACTCCCCACCACCTCCAACAACCACCACCACCACCAACTACCAACACCACCCACTCCACCAAACCAAACAACCAAAACCCAACCCCTCCTCTCACTCCTCCACGGGCTAGCGCCGCCACCCTAGGCCGCCGGCGGTGGCCGGCTGGCCGGCCACCCCCTCCTTTTCTTTTTCTTTTCTTTCAATCTTTCTTCTTTCTTCTTTTCTTTCTTTTTTTCTTTTCTCTTTCTTTTCCCTAAATAAACCCACTTTTCTTACTTCCCTAAAATACCCTCCACCTTATTCTCAAATTACTTCTCTATATTTACAGCCCTACCCCTCCCCTTTTAATTCATAATCCTTTTCTAAAAATACCCTATTTTCTCTCTCTTTCTCTCTCTCCTTCCTACAACTTTCTCTCTCCTCTCTCTCTCCTCTCTCATTCCCTCTCCAATATTTATAAATATATATATTTATATTTATATATTTTCATATATAACTATGGGCTAGTGGATTGCTCGCACGGTTCGCGGGTTTCTCAGATTTTTAACCGGTATTATATCCCGATTTCAGGCGAGTGCTTTTAATACACTTAAAAATAAACGCTCTTGTATTTATAGCATGATATTGATATGTGGATATTTTAACATGCCTAACACTTGCTATTGTAGTTTTAGTACATGATACCATGCTATGCGAGTTAATAAATGATGTTGTACTTGGCATTTACCTAACACTTGACATGTTATACTTGATATATGATTTATGACACCGGCACTCGGTATTGACACCGGCACTCGGTATTTACACCGGCACTTGATATGTTATACTTGATACCTATTCCACGGCACTTGATATTAGACATCGGTACTTGATTTGTCATACTTAACACCTGATCCTAACACCCGGTATATGACATGCTTTCATGTGCTACAAGTACATTAACTTCACATCGTGACCCTTGACCGGACACTACCATCCCTGAGACCTGCATTATATGACATATTCATATGACATATTCATGACTATCACTTTTACGGGAACTTGGCATGATTATTATATTATTATCAGACATTGGTACTCCTGAACTCCTGTACTCCTGAACTTCTATATACTTGAACCCCTGAAATAGGGAGGTTTCTGACACTACTCCTGATATTATACTCCTGTTGACCCCCGTAATAAGATAACCATGGATATTGGACTTTGGTGAATACCCTGTGGACTTTATTATTTGACACTCTGTTATATTTAAATAACTTACACTGGGATGGGGAAAATTGATGGGTATTGATATAGCTTCTGTGTTTATGGTGGTCATACATATGTTGTACAACTAATTCCTGTTGGATTCGATCTGGAGGCCACAAAGCATTTTCGAGGGGTGTACTGGCACCCCTACCCCCTTGCCTGCCTGCCGGGTGTGCTATAATCCCCTGGGTATATCCCTGTGGGGAACGGTGACACTCTATTCCTGTTCGGGCGTATACTAAGACCTTCGGGCATATAGTAAGTCCCGGTGCCTAGCGGTACGTTCCGGCTCAGTATAGATACTCCTGGACTGTTGTCCTGCGCATGCACGGGACCCATTCTAAACATGGTTCGTTATTCCCCATTAATTTTCAATAACCAACCTCGATCGACTTGTATGCAAAGTATATGACACCGATCATATACTGAAACATACAAATTGAACGAGTCTTTATAATAACTTGATAATTTAATTTCATGTATTTTATTGTCATTCCTTATTTACTATTCATTGTTTTATTCCATACTTGCTGATTTGATTACATAATATTTTGACCTGCTACACTTATTATTTCTTACTTACCACTTGGCTTCTTTTTGCACTCGCTGGGTTGCCCACTAACAACCCTAGATTTGTATGTTCAGATTTAACAGGTTGGACTGAGGTGGACCCTTCAGCTAAGGACCAGACCTACTTCGAGGAGCAGGCAGATCAGCCGTCGCTTCGTCCCGTCTTTCCCTGCTCGCGATATTCTCTTTTTCAGCTCGTGAGTTATTATCTTTTGTACCCTGTACAGTCTACTTTTGTACTATCTAGTGATGTAATATTGATGTAATATTATGTCACTATTTGTGATGATTAAGTACTTGTACTATTTTGTGTTAGAATATATAACACCACGTATTTTCGCACTCTGATCCCTGTATTGTGTTGTATTGGTGCTTAGCGTACATACGTGATGATACCATCGCCCTGGGTATGTACGTCACAGTGGCGTCCCCGTACCCGCCGGATCGGGGCACCACAGATATGATGACAAAGACTATCCCGGTAGAGAAGTTAATATCATCTCTATACTTCATCCAGGTTCTTCAGAAGTAAGGTGGAGAATGGGCTCTTGGAAGGAAGTCGTGTGAAGTAACAAAAGGGGGAGAAAGCATAGTAAATGAAGCGGAGGCCAATTTCTACTAGAAGACTTAATTAACATAAGGCAAGGTGAAGATTATTAGTGTTTTGGGTGCCTCAGATTCATTGGAGAAGAAATCATGTTAATGTGGAGGAGTTACAAGCTACGTCTTTAGATTTTCTCAACATTTTGAGTAAGTAAGGATAAGAAGATCTTCAGATATCGAGAACGGACATGCACAAGGAGTTCTGCACAGGAAAGTCGACTCATATCCAGTATAGTCAACTTATGTATAGGTTAGTCGACTTATAGCTTGCAGTATAGTCGATTAATTTGCAATAGAGAGTAGTGGATCTAAGTTAGTCGACTTCTACATGTGTATTAGTCGACTAATGAGCATGTTAGTCGATTTAATGGTCAGAGTAGTCGACTAATCCGTGATTCTGACAGTTTTCTTCTCAGATTCTAATTTCAATTCGAGTTGAATTCGAGTTTTCTTTCTCTCTTAGGCGGTGATGTTCGTATTGATGGAGTTTGTGCTGGACTATGATGATCCTATGAATCTTTATAAACCCTTCGGGTGATCTTGGAAGGCAAATCAAGAGAAAATCAAGTTTCCACCATTGAGAGTTGTGAGAGAGGTTCTTGTAACTCTTGTTATTTTCTTCTTTATTTTAAATAAAATTTCTCCCCTCCTCTCTGTGGACATATGCACTCTTACTGAACCACGTTAAATCTAGTGTTCTTTTGTTTGTGATTGAGACGAGAAAATAATAAAGAAAGAGTTAAAGTTAGAAAGTCTTAGTGTCGTCTCAATGTAACCGTGTAGTAAGAGTTAGACGAGTCGATCCACAGGGAAGGATGTGATGGAATCTTTTCGGAACGATTTCTCTAACAGTTAGCTTGGAAAAAAGATATTGAATGTAAGAAATAGATTTAATTAAGTAAAAGGAATTATAGTTCACTAATCATCTACCACAACCAAAATATTAGTCTAAAAGAGTGAACATCATATTGAATCCATGAAGAATTATCTACCCTAAGGTTCTGATTGAGAATCAAGTAAAATGAATAAAAATGTTGTAAACCCTAATTAGTGTGCACTAATTAAAATTAAACTATAGTTCATCTTAATTTTAAAGTATAGCATAAGAAAAGTCCACTTAAAATTATGCTATCAAAGTATTTAAATATGAACCATGAATAACCATTTAAAAAGTGCACCCAAATTAGTTAAACTTAATTTTTGATTCATCTTCAAGAACACCAATTTAATCGTAGAGTTTCTAACAAGCATAGATGTCAATCAGTTTATCTTTTAAACTAAACTAGGGTTGATTGAGAGATTAGCAAACTATAAGTTTATTAGTTATTCATATTTTTATTTTTATTTTCAATTTTTATTTTGAATAAGAAAAGTTCCATGAAAATTAAAAGAAGAAAAACAAATAAGCTAAGCAGAAAACCAAATTGAATTGCAAATTAAGAAGAGAAAAAATAAAGAACCTTTTTATTGGATGTCATCGGCCAATTACAAAGCTCTTCTGCTTCTTCAACAATCTTCTTCTCCAAAATAATAAAAAAATGAAAAATACAAGAAAATTCGGAAAGAAGAAAAGGTCTAAAGGAAACCCTAGACTTGAGCTTCTGAAAGCTCTGGAAGTATTCTGAGATGTCTCTACTCATGCCTCTGCTGGGTATTTACAGGAGGAAGTCTAGGATAGTGACTCATCAAAATGCTGACTCATCAAAAGGTATATTCTCAGAATTTTGAAGTTGAATTGTGAATATGCTGAAAATATCCTCTTCTTCTCTTGATTGGAAATTTAATTGAGTTGGGCTGCAGCTAGCTGTCAAAATATGGCTCAATATAACTCATCAAACGATTAAAATGGAAATAGTAGTCAACAGCAAAGTTGTAGCCCTTTCAGTCTTCTTTCTGAAGTATCTTGAATCATCAGATTTACATTTTTATAACGAAAGTTATGATCAAATTACTAAACGAGCTGAATCCGAATTTTGATTGTAGACTTTTGGAGTTTCCTTCTATGACTCTATTTTACCATATAATCAAAGGGTATATTCTCAGAATTTAGATTTAAACCCTAAATATGCTGAGAATATCTTTTCTTCTACTTGGAGAATAATAGATTTTTCAATCACAAATTTAATTAGATTTTCTTTTCAATCTCCAAATATGATTGCATCAAATCTCTAAATTTATTGGGCTTTTTGAGCTTTTTAGATTTTTGGGCTTTTGGGCTTCAATTGTGCTTCATTTATTTATTCTTTAATTACTCAAGGAATGCACAACATTAAACAATAAAACGTTACGTAGCAGTACTTTATAAAAGAATAAGTAGAGAAATATGATGATAAATATGTACTTTTAACTGCCTATCAGTTTCTGATAATTAGTCTTACTGTTTGTTAGTGATAGATCACTTTCACGCTTCAGCTGTAACCTACTCATTTATCTCTCTTGTTGTGTGGCTTTCACAATAAGCAAAATATCCGCCTACGTGTTTCCTTGTCGGTGAATTAAAAAAAGGCTCGCCTGGATTGACAAGTCCTTGGATGCTTCATGACGTCACCATACCCAACATTAATATTAGTCCACAACAAATGACAATAATAGTAATGGAAAAAGGATGAACAATAAAATACTCACCGAATGAAAGCATTGCACTCATGTGAAATTGTAAAAACATCTCCATCCCTTTTTCTTTGGAGCATTTAGAGCTGTTTGGGGGGGGGGGGGGGGTTGTTGTGTGTGGAAGTGAGGAAACAGTAATAGTTTCCTTTGAAATTTTGAAATTGATTAGTGAGTTCTTCGGTGTTTGGATGTTGTTGAGATGTGTAGTTTGAAAAATGTTATGTCTTTTTCAATGTTTGGATCATAATGTGAAAGTGAAAGTGAAAAAGTTGACCTCAAAGTTGACCACAAAATAATATTAAAATAAAAATTAGATTATCATTAGAATGCAAGTGAGATTTACATTATCACAAAATTAACTGTTTTGAGTTACAACTTCTCACAAATGAGATTTACATGACCACAAAATTAACTGTAGCATTCTGAAAGTGAGAAAGTGAGTGTGTAAAAAGAAAAAGAGGAAAGTAAAAGGAGATTTTTCTCATTTTTTTTTTCTTTTTCGATATTTAAATAGATAGAAAAGTGAGTAATTATGCTTCCTCGTTATCTTACTTCTCCTTGCAACCAAACACGATCGTTACCGTTTTCTTTGTTTAGTTAGGGGTAAATGAAAACAAGATTGTTAACTAAGAAAAGAGTGATTTCTCAACTTTCCTGTGCAAACACGTGCTGCTAATGTGGTAGGGTTCGTTCCGTAATCTTCTATTCCATCTGTCTCTCTTCCGTGCAATGTCAAAATCTGTGGGAAATAGATTGAGAAAAGTCTTCCTACTAAAAGAGATTGGAAAAACAAGTAATTATACTATTTGAAGAAATTTCATCTTCTGTTTTTCTATTTGAAGATTTCTTCGTGAGTTCATCTCTGCCCCCTTACTACCTGATGAAATTACAGAAAATGAGCCCTAAAAAGTGTCTCACATGACCACCGTTTCTCAAGTCACAGCTCCACGAGTACGAACTCGTACACACTGCACGCATCAATGACCCATCCAATGAACCAGCCCCCCGACTAGTCTCCACTATCATTATTATTTCCCATCTATCAATTCATCTTTTTATCCCATTCCCACCGCTTTTGGTCTCCTTGTCGGTTTCATCTATGAAAAGCATGATGGGATTAATTTTAAAGGCAAACCCACCACCCAACCTTCATAAGTCTTTTGAGTTCATTTTTTCTGGTGACTGTCATAGATCTTTCATTAATGGGCTATTTTTCCAAAAAAAAAAAATCAATTAATAAATAATTTTAAAAATTGATCACTCTTTAAATTAATTCTAAAAACTGACCTGCATGTCATGTCATGTCACGTTGGCGGCGAGGCGATCGCCTCACCAATGTGGCGTCCGCGCATGTCGGGATCATTTTTGGATTCGTCTAGAATTGACAATCTTAGACGAGCAAAAAAAATTTTTGTTGTATTGGCTTGACCGGGGATGTCAATCCCAGACAAGCACTTTTTTCCGCTTGTCCGGGATTGTCAACCCCAGACAAGTCCGAAATTAACTTATTTTTTTTAATTTTCTGGGATCACCGAGGAGAGCGAGTCCCCGATGCACCCAATGTTCCTCGAGATCTCCCCGAGCACGACATCCTAGATGTCGTCTCTGACTTCGCCCACTGTCGTGGCGTCGTCGTCTCCGCCCTCGCCGGCAATGGCCCCTCTCTAACGTCTCCCTCCGCCACCCCACCGTCCACTTTGCCATCACCCTCCCTACTTGCTTCGAGATCCTGTCTCTCATCGGGACTTTCATGCTGACAGGAGGGGTGACGACGAAGGCGTCATCGTCATTCACGGTGTCACTAGCAGGGGCACAGGGACAGGTCATCGGTAAGAGGTTGCTAATGTAAGACGGGACAGTGATGCTGACCGCAGAGCGTTGTTCGTCACCCTCAAGTTCTATTGCCTGCCGGTGAGCAATGGCGGAGAAGAAGAGCAGCAGTGCCAGGCGGCGTCGAGAGATGAGGATGTGAAAGTTGAGATCGTGTACAACAGG
>JAVJIF010032875.1:0-156481 GCA_038442645.1 Agave tequilana
TTTTGGTGAATCAAGTGGTTAAAGTTAAAGATAAACCGAGGATAACGGTCAAATATAGTGTCCAAATCCAAAGAGATAAATGATAGAGAGAAGATCAACGGATGAGATGAAGCAATTTTGACTCAGATTCTGGCTAGATACATTTTGTATTTGAATCATAACATTCGCTATCAGAACTCAAATCTAATGATTCAAGATGATCCAAAAGAGGACTTAAAGGGTTACAACTCTTAAGTTGATCATTATTTCTAATTCTATCATTTAATAAGTTATATTTAGCAATTAATACGCCAATAAGCTGCAGATCAGAACTGAATATCCACATCAAATCAAGTTTGGAGATAAGGGAGGATTCAATTCAAAAATAGCCAGCTTCCCTTATCTTCATACTCCTCTTCCCCTCTGCATTTCTCCTAGAGATACCTGCAATCTCAAAGGCAAAGGGGCACGACCAAGCAGAGAGTAGAATTTAGGCTAATTTATAGTTTGTAACTTAGGTTTTTTTTATTTTCTTTCATGTAATTTTTATTTTTTTTATGTAACTGAGAGGAGAGAATACTTTCATGGAGGAATGAAAGCAAGCTTGTACTGAAGATGACACCGGTGTAAGTGATTTTCTTTCATTGTTATTTGAATTGAATCGAAGTTTCTTTTTCTTCTTTACTCTTGTTTTCGTTTACTTCCCTCTTCTGTGTTTGTGGATCCAAATGAAACCGATAGCCTCGAAATTGTCTTGCCCTTGCAAGTGCCGTTGATGGCTTATGGTGATGGATATCCATTTCTATGATAGTGTAGCTTGCCCATTCAATTCAAAGTGTAATACGGGAATTGTCAAGATCCTATTTGTCATACTTCGCTCGCCTTCAAGCAAATGGTACATCGTCGATACGGGTCAAAGGTAAGCAGACACCGAAGAGGTAAGTAACTTTTTTAGGTTTTAGTTTTCTTTTCTTTTAATTTTAGTGTAAATTACCAACACCACAATCTTCCAAATCTCTTTCACTCACTTTCAACTTCTTTGTACATATCCACTTCATTTCTCACCTTCTTTATCTATCACTTTCTTCCTAACTTAACTATAACTCTATTTTTCTCTTTTCTTTTAAAGAACTAAAAGAAGATCTTTAATCATATTTTGTAACATAAAAGAAAACTTATTCAAAAAAAGCTTCCATCGCTAGTCCCTCCTTGTGGATCACGACCCGTAAAGCCACTTGCTATTGCAGTAGTATTGAGTACTTGCATTCTTTATTCTAAGTTCTAAAATTCTGTATTCTTGTGTGCAGGTAAAAAACTCAATCAAATTTTGTGTCTCTCTCCACATCACAGCATAAGATTAAGGGCTTGCTAGATCTCATACACCACGGATGTGTGGATATCTTTACCAGCAACATTCATTGGGGGTTGCAAAGTGCTATGTCACATTCATAGATGACTTCTCCAGGAGAGTTTGGTATACTTGAAGCAGAAATAAGAGGTATTTCATAAATTCAAGGAGTAAAAAACTATGCTAGAGAATAAAAAAGAGCGAAAAGTGAAAGTTTTGAGATCTGACAATGGAGGCGACTATTCCTCCGTAGAGTTCAAAGTTTACTTGGCAGCTGAAGACATTGGACACTAGCTAAGTATTCAAGGCGACCAGAAAAGAACAGAGTAGCAAAGCGCATGAATTAGACACTTACAGAGCGTGCCCACAATATGAGGTTACAGCTGACATGTCAGAAGGATTTTGGACAGAGGCGGTAAGTCATGCATGCTATCTGATAAACAGGTCACCATCTACAGCCTTGATCTTCAGATTCCAGAGGAGATATGACAAGAAGAGTCTGTGGATTATTCAACCTTACGAATTTTGATTGCCTGGCATATAATTTGTTTGATAGTCATAAAAGGAATAAATTGGAGTCCAAATCTAAGAAATGCACTTTCATTAGGTTTACAAAAGGAGTCAAGATTTTCAGACTTTGGGATTCTAAGGCAAGGAGTGCTTTTACTAGCAGAGATGTGGTCTTTGATGAAGAATCAATATTGCAAAAAAGGTCAAAGACGGAGGATAAAGCGTAAATTGGAGCTCTAGATAGTTCAGCAGACACTCAGATAAAGGAGGTTGAATCTCAGATGGCCCTAAAAGGCCTAATGGGTCAGATGTTGACTCCTCAGATACAGATGGAGACGAGCAAGAGGCTATTCAGCAACAAGCTAGACCATTGAGATGGTCAGTCAGAGTTTCGATGCCACCAACAAAATATGACTGAGAAGATATAGGTTGCAGATGGGTTTTCGACAAGAAGGACAATGAGCAATACAAGATTAATGTTAGCTGCTAAGGGATATTCTCAGAAGGAGGGTATTGAATATAATGAGATCTTCTCTCCCGTAGTCAAGATTAAGCTTAGCTAAAGAGGGAATTCGACATAAAAAAATGGAAGAAGCCATGTAAATCTTAGGTATATATATCACTCGAGATAGAAGTTCAGGCAGACTTTGGCTATCGCAGGAGAACTACTTCCCAGCGTGTTGGAAAGATTCAACATGGAAGAAGAAAGACTGGTCGCTACTCTTTTGACGGGTCACTTCAAATTATCTCCTCAAGCAGTGTCCACAACCACCGAAAGAGGAGGAAGAGATGTCGCGAGTACCATATGCTAGTGCGGTCGGATCACTCTTTATGTTATAGTCTGCATTAAGCCTAACTTAGCCTATGCAGTTAGTACAGTAAGTTGGTTCATATCAAATACATGCAAGCAACATTAGAAAGCAGTGAAGTGGGTGCTACGATATCAACGAGGGACTGCGAGACTAGGCTTGGTGCTTCAGACATTGAAAATAGAGAAGCTTAGGGCATTACAAGGTTACGTTAATGCAGATTATCTAGGAGATCTTGATCAGTGAAGATATACGACAGGTTATATATTCACAGTAGCTGAATGCACTGTTAGTTAAAGGCAGAGTTACAAGACACCGTGACACTTTCAACGACAGAGGCAGAGTATATTGTTATAGTTGAGGCATCAAAGGAAGCTTTGTGGTTGAAAGAGTTGGTTGAGACTTTCGACATCATACATGATTCAATTCAAGTTCACTGCGACAGTCAGGATCTTGCTAAGGATCACATGTATCATAAGCGGATGAAACACATTAATGTGAGGTATCATAAGATACGCCAATGGATCGCAGATGACAAGATGATCGACTTGGTGAAGATCAATACAAAGAAGAATCCAGCGGACATTGTAGCACCCCGTTCCGGGATACGTGCCCGGATACGTGTCCCAAAATTTTTCGACAGTATTGTTCAATTTTCTTCCAGTATTTGTTTTGGGGTTGTGATTACTTATATTATTGTGTATCGGATCTGATTATCAGACCTAGAGTAAGCCCTGATCTGGACCGGGAACCTGATACCAACCTGTAACCCGATTTGACCATTCTAGTAGTCTGATTTGATCGATTTTAATTTCAGACACTGTTTTCTAATTTTATATTTTTCGTGATTTTCTGAAATTTTTCAGAATTTTTCTGCAAAATCTCCAAAACCGGTGTCGGTCGGCATCGTTGACTGATTCTCAAATTTTTTTTGTTTCAAATGGGATTGAATTTTCAAAAATGGCTTTCACATTACTTCTTAAATTTTCATTTTCCATCTAAATACATTTTTTGAGATTTTCTAAATTTATCAAAATTTCACAGATTCTGGTGTTGGCCGGTATTTTTGGAAAATTTCAAGATTTTTTTATTTGAAAACTACATTGAATTTCTTGAATTCGATTTCATAGAGAATCTTAAAATAATATTTTCTATTTTTGAGAATTTTTCGGAACGTTTCTGAAACAGTCGAATTTTCACCCTATTAAAATAATAATATTTTTACCGACGATTTCTTTTCTTACTTTTCCTTCACTACTCCCCTACTTTGTACTTCTAGAAATTTTAATAAATAAATTATTTAATAATTAAAAATTTTATACTATTTTATTTTCTTTCTCTTATTTTTTTCTTTTCTTTAAATTTCTTTCTTTTTCTTTCTTTTCTTTCTCCCCCATTGACTTCCTCCCCTGCCACCTTCTGCCAGCCGCCCGCGCCTGCAGCAGCAGGGCTGCTGCTGCAACCCTCTCTTCCCCCCCCAAAGATTATCATTTCTTTTCCTTCTCATTTTCTATTTAAACCTCCATTTTCCTTTTCCTTTTCATTTCAAAATCCAAAATCAATTTCATCATCTTCAACCAAAAACAACCCATTTCATCTTCACCACCGTCGCCTCCTCCATCACCGTCGCCGCCGCTGCCCCACCCCTAGGCCGGCCACCACCTCCCTACACCTCTCTCCACTCTACCACCTCCTTCAACCTCCACCAACCATTCTCCACCTCCAATTTCATCAAAACCACTACCACCACCTCCATTCCTCCTCAATATTCATCTCCACCTCCATCAAGTTCTCCACTCCCACCATGCCATCGTCGCTTCCTCCTCCTCCTCTAACTCCCCACCACCTCCAACAACCACCACAACCACCACACCACCTACTCCACCAAACCAAACAACCAAAACCCAACCCCTCCTCTCACTCCTCCCCGAGCCAGCGTCGCCCCCACCACCCGCCGCCGCCGCCGCCGCCGCCGCCCCAGGGCCGCCTGCGGTGGCCGGCCGGCCGGCCACCCCCTCCCCTCCTTTTCTTTTTCCTTTCTTTCTTTCTTTCTTCTTTCCTTCTTTTCTTTCTTTCTTTTCTTTCTCTTTCTTTTCCCTAAATAAACCCACTTTTCTTACTTCCCTAAAATACCCTCCACCTCATTCTCAAATTACTTCCCTATATTTACAACCCTACCCCTCCCTTTTTAATTCATAATCCTTTTCTAAAAATACCCTATTTCTTTCTCTTCTCTCTCCTCCTTCCTACAACTTTCTCACTCCTCTCTCATTCCCTCTCCAATATTATATATATATATATTTATATTTATATATGTTAGTATATAACTATGGGCTAGTGGATTGCTCGTACGGTTCGCTGGTTTCTCGAGTTTTTAACCAGTATTTCATCCCGGTTCAGGCGAGTGATTTTTAATACACTTAAAAATAAACGCTCTTGTATTTATAGCATGATATTGATATGTGGATATTTTAACATGCCTAGCACTTACTACTGTAGTTTTAGTACATGATACCATGCTATGCAAGTTAATAAATGATGTTGTACTTGATATTTACTCGACACTTGACATGTTATACTTGATATATGATTTATGACACCGGCACTCGGTATTTACACCGGCACTCTGTATTTACACCTGCACTTGATATGTTATACTTGATACCTGTTCCACGGCACTTGATATTAGACATCGGTACTTGATTTGTCATACTTAACACCTGATCCTAACACCCGGTATATGACATGCTTTCATGTGCTACAAGTACATTAACTTGACATCGTGACCCTTGACCGGACACTACCACCCCTGAGACCTGCATTATATGACATATTCATGACTATCACTTTTACAGGGATTTGGCATGGTTATTATATTATTACCAGACATTGGTACTCCTGAACTCCTGTACTCCTGAACTCCTGTATACTTGAACCCCTAAAATAGGGATGCTCCTGACATTACTCCTGATATTATACTCCTGTTGACCCGTAATAAGATAACCATGCATATTGGACTTTTGTGAATACCCTGTGGACTTTATTTTGACACTCTGCTATATTTAAACAACTTACACCGGGACGGGGGAAATTGATGGGTATCGATATAACTTCTGTGTTTATGATGGCCATACATATGTTGTACAACTAATTCCTATTGGATTCTACCTAAAGGCCACCAGGCGTTTCCAAGGGGTGTACTGGCACCCTACCCCCTTGCCTGCCTGCCGGGTGTGCTATAATCCCTGGGTATATCCCTGTGGGGAACGGTGACACTTTATTCCTGTTCGGGCGTATACTAAGACCTTCGGGCATATAGTAAGTCCCGGGCCTAGCGGTACGTTCTGGCTCAGTACCAGATACTTCTGGACCGTTGTCCCGAGCATGCACGGGACCCATTCTAAACATGGTTCGCGTTCCCCATCAATTTTCAATAACCAACCTCGATCGACTTGTATGCGAAGGTATATGGCACCAGCCATATACTGAAACATATAAATTGAACGAGTCTTAATAAATACTTGATAATTTAATTTCATGTATTTTATTGTCATTCCTTATTTACTATTCATTGTTATTATTCCATGCTTACTGATTTGATTACATGATATTTTGACCTGCTACACTTATTATTGCTTACTTGCCACTTGGCTTCTTTTTGCACTCGCTGAGTTGCCCACTAACAACCCTATATTTGTCTGTTCAGATTTAGCAGGTTGGACCGAGGTGGACCCTTCAGCTGAGGACCAGACCTACTTCGAGGAGCAGGCAGATCAGTCGTAGCTTCGTCCCATCTTTTTCCCGCTCGCGAGATTCTCTTTTTCAGCTCGTGAGTTATTATCTTTTGTACCCTGTACAGTCTACTTTTGTACTATCTAGTGATGTAATATTCATGTAATATTATGTCACTATTTGTGATGACTAAGTACTTGTACTATTTTGTGTTGGAATGTATAACACCATGTATTTCCGCACTCTGATCCTTGTATTGTGTTGTATTGATGCTTACCGTACATACGTGATGGTACCATCGCCCTGCGTATGTACGTCGCAGTGGCGTCCCCGTACCCGTCGGATCAGGGCGCCACAGGTTGGTATCAGAGCCTAGACTCTCACACCTTCAGTACAGCTAGTCTGCAAATTAATATTGGATTTATTTGCGACTGAGTCACGCGAGTCTTTGCTATACATTCCAATCACAAGTACGAAGTTACCTATTCTTTTCTTGAAATCCATCCCTTGACTTTTGAAATCTCATATTCTGTCATCATTTCAGTCAGCTTGAATATGGAGAGACGGGGACACATAACGGTCCTGGCACTTCCCGTGAAGGTCCGTACGGGGAGAACGACATGATGAGGATACTCCAGGGGATGATGACTAGCCAGCAGCAGTAGATAGAGGTCTTACGACAAGGATTGCTGACTGCACCCCAGTAGCAGAGGCCGGGTACTATATCAGATTTCAGGAGGTTACAGCCGGTAGAATTTTCGGGCACTGAGAAGCCCCTGGATGCAGAGCAGCGATTGATCGATATGACCGATCTTCTAAAGGCGTCCAGAATTCCTAGTGAGAACCAGGTGTAAGTGGCCAAGATCCAGCTGAAGGATGTGGCGAGGACCTAGTGGCTAACCGAAGAGGCGAGGCTGGAGAGCCCATCTCTTGGGACCAGTTCTCGAAGGGCTTCTATAAGAGATTTTTCCCTGCAACTGCTCAGAAGGAGATGGAGGAGTAGTTTATCAAGCTACAGCAGTGAAATCGATCGGTGGATGAGTATGCTGCTGAATTTCTGAGACTTAGTCGGTTTGCACCGTATATGGTAGCCGATGAGGAGAAGAGGGCTAGCAGATTTCAGCAAGGACTGAGGTGGATATCCAGATGTTGCTTATATCCCACCAGCTGAAGACATACTCCCAAATTCTTTCTATAGCTCGTGATGTGGAGCAAGGATTGAAGAAGAAGAGAAGAGTTGAGCTGCAACGCCAATTCCAGCAGGTACATAAAGGAAATCTAGTCAGATCTTTTGGTGCCCCAGTAGCCAAGGGCCATTTCAGCCTCCTTCTCAGCAGCTTGTGTGTGGATATTATCAGAAGCCTGGGCACAATCAGCAAAACTGCCGTATGACTAATGGACTGTGTTTGGCATGTGGATCCGGTAACCACTCAGTGGGAGAGTGTCCATTCAAGAAGACCTGGAATGCAGCTCTAACACCACCAGTACTTCCAGCACGAGTGTCACCACCAACACCTCCAGCTCGAGCAGCTCCCTCAGCACTTTCAGCACCACCGATGAGGAGGAATCCAGGACCAGTAAGTAGAGGAGCTCCACTTCCTCCCTAGCGTCGGACTCTGGGTCAGGCTCAGAGGGGACCCAGGACCGGAGTAGGTCGCGAGAGAGGTCAGGTCTACAACTTGACAGCTAAGGAAGCTGAGACATCTGGAGAAGTAGTGGCAGGTACAATATTGGTCCATTTAGTTCCAGTCTTATCACTCTTTGATTCCGGTGCATCACATTGCTTCATATCCAGTAAATTTAGTGCTTTGCATTCTATACCCCTAGTACGTATGGGTGACCAGTGGGAAATTAGTATGGGGAATGGGGTAGTCATTACTAACAAGATTTGCAAGGCGTGCACTATAGAGTTATGTGGTAGGAAGTTAGAAGCCGACATGTTCGTACTAGAACTGGAGGGTACGATGTGATCCTAGGCATGACTTGGCTCAGCAAGTATCATGCGATGATCGACTGTCAGAACAAGAAGGTAATCTTTAGGATTCCACACCAACCGGAGTTCCAGTTCTTTGGAGAACGCAAGTCCCTCAGGAAGGAAGATCAACTGGATTATGCCACTGTAGAAGATAAGAAGAAGACGGTGTCAGTGTGGAATGAATTCCTAGATGTATTTGAGGAGATATCAGGACTTCCACCTGACAGAGTTGTGGAGTTCTTTATTGACCTTATTCCAGGAATGACTCCCATCTCTAAAGCACCGTACCAGATGGCACCAACAGAATTAGCTATATTAAAGGAACAGCTGCTGGAGTATTCGAGCAAGGGTCTGATCAGACCAAGTACTTCACCTTGGGGAGCTTCAGTGTTGTTGGCAAATAAGAAGGACGGTAGCAAGAGATTGTGCGTTGCTTACAGAGAATTGAACAAAGTCACCATTAAGAACAAGTACCCTTTGCCGAGGATTGATGATCTCTTTGATCAACTTCATGGGGCCCAAGTGTTCTCGAAGTTAGATCTGCAGTCGAGGTACCATCAGTTGAAGGTGAAGAAGGAAGATATCTAGAAGACGGCATTCAGGACTCGCTATGATCATTACGAGTTCTTAGTTATGCACTTTAGAGTTACAAATGCCCAGCGGTCTTTATGGACTTGATGAATAGAATCTTCTCACCATATTTGGTAAGTTTGTGTTGGTGTTCAATGATGATATTTTGGTCTATTCTAAGAATGAAGGGGAGCATGTGGAGCATCTGAGGGTTGTGCTACAGACACTCTGACTTGAGCAGCTTCATACCAAACTTAGTAAGTGTGAATTATGGCTGGAGAGTATAGCATTCTTGGGCCATGTTGTTTCTAAAGAAGGAATCTCGGTGGACCCAGCAAGATTCAGGCGGTGAAGGATTGGCCAACTCTGAAGTCCATGACAGAGATCAGGAGCTTCATCGGACTAGCTGGATATTATCGAAGGTTCGTGCAGGACTTCTCGAAGATTGCAGCTCTTTTGACCAAGCTTACCAGGAAGGGAGAGAAGTACATATGGACATATGGACTAAGGAGTATGTGTCTGCTTTTGAGGAGTTGAAGAACAAGTTGATTTCAGCTCCAATCTTGAAGACACCCTCAGGGACAGGAGGAATGGTGGTATACAGTGATGCTTCAGGGAAGGGTCTTGGATGCGTATTGATGCAGCATGAACATGTGGTGGCTTATGCATCTAGGAAATTAAAGCCTCATGAGAAGAACTACCCAACGCATGATCTGGAGCTGGCTGATGTGATCTTTGCGTTGAAGATTTGGAGGCATTACCTACTGGTGACCGAGTGTTGATTTACATTGATCACAAAAGCTTGAAGTACATTTTCACTCAGAAGGAGCTGAATATGAGGCAGAGGCGATGACTTGAGTTGATGGCAGATTATGATATAAATCTGCAGTACCATCCTGGCAAGGTTAATGTTGTGTCGGATGCCCTGAGTAGAAGACCTGAAGCCAACATGGTAATGTTGCTCATTCAGCAAGAGGAGTTACTCAAGGAGATGAGGCGGTTGGACTTGATGGTGATTCGGAGGGCCAGTGGATCCGTGCAGTTGATGGCATTTTAGATCTAGCCGACATTGATGGAGGAGATCAGAGAAGCCCAGAGAGAACATCCCAGATTGCTGAAGTTTAGAGAGCAAGTGGAAGCGGGGCTGAGGTCAGATGTTTGCATACATACTGATGGTGCACTCTATTTCAGGGGTAGAATTTGTGTGCCTCAGGGGAAGATTAGACAGAAGATCTTAGCTGAAGCCCATAACTCAGCTTACTCTATACACCCTGGAGGAACTAAGATGTATCAGGATCTGAAGCAACATTTCTGGTAGAATGCGATGAAGAGAGAGATCGCACAGTATATGGCAAAGTGTCTAATGTGTCAGCAAGTGCAGGCTGAACACCAGAGACCAGCTGAATTACTACAGCCTTTGCCAAACCAGAATGGAAATGGGAGCATGTTATTATGGATTTTGTCACCGCTCTCCCCCGCAGTCCAAAGGGGAACAATGCAGTATGGGTAGTTGTTGACCGTCTCACTAAGTCAGCACATTTCATGCCCTTCAGAGTGGGGCAATCTACAGAGCTTCTGGCAAACAAGTACATGAGGGAGATTATTCGACCGCATGGAGTTCCTGTGAGTATCGTGTCGGACAGAGATACGAGGTTTAGATCTCGCTTCTAGGAGAGCCTTCAAGAGAGTTTGGGACCCGTCTGAAGTTTAGCACATCTTATCATCCAGAGACAAACAGGCAGTCCGAACGGACCATTCAGATCCTAGAAGACATGTTGAGGGCTTGTATGATAGACTTCAAGGGATCGTGGGAAGACCATCTACATTTGGCAGAGTTTTCTTACAATAACAGCTAGCAGGCGAGCATCAAGATGGCTCCGTTTGAAGCCCTATACGGCAGGAGATGCAGATCACCATTGTGTTAGGATGAAGTTGGTGAGAGAAGGCATTTGGGATTGGATGTGATAGTACAGGCAGTGGACAAAATCAGGACCATCCAAGAGCACCTTCGTGCGGCTCAGGACAGACGGAAGAGTTGGGCAGATTCCAATAGAAGACCGTTGGAGTTTCAGGTGGGAGAGCATGTGTTTCTGAAGATATCTCCAACTAAAAGAGTGATCAGATTTGGTACGTGGGAAGCTGAGTCCGAGGTATATAGGCCCGTTCGAGATATTAGAGCGAGTAGGAGAAGTGGCCTACAGATTGCACTGCCGTCATCACTGGAATAAGTGCACAACGTGTTCCATGTGTCACAGCTGAGGAGAAACATCAGGGATGAGAGCCATGTATTGGATTATTCAGAGTTGGAGTTGCAGCCAGATTTGTCATATACTGAGCAACCAATGGCGATTATGGACAGAAGTGTCAAGACCCTAAAGAACGGACCATCCCGTTGGTGCTTGTTTCATGGAACAGGCATAGTCCGGGAGAAGCAACTTGGGAGCGGGAAGACGTTATTCGTGACCGTTACCCGCATCTATTCGAGCCTTGAGTGGTAATTTTCTCATGTACTTCATATCTTGTCTTATCAATTCTTTATTTCCATGTTCATCTCCTTCTTTATAGAAATTTCGAGGACAAAATTTTTGTTAGGTGGGTAGATTGTAGCACCCCGTTCTCGAGAATACGTACCATGATACGTGTCCCAAAAATTTTCGACTGTATTGTTCAATTTTCTTCCAGTATTTGCTTTTGGGTTGTAATTACTTATATTATTGTGTATCGGATCTGGATTCTCAGACCTAGAGTGAGCCCTGACCCGGACCGGGAACCCGATACCAGCCTGTAGCCCGATTTAACCATTCTGATAGTTTGATTTGACCGATTTTAGTTTCAGACACTATTTCTAATATTTTAGATTTTGCATGATTTTCTGAAATTTTTCAAAATTTTTCTGCAAAATCTCCAAAACCGGTGTCGGTCGGCATCGCTGACTAATTCCCAGATTTTTAGTTTTCAAATGGGATTGAATTTTTAAAAATGACTTTTATATTACTTCTTAGAATTTCATTTTTCATTTAAATATATTTTTTGAGATTTTTCTAAATTTATCAAAATTTCACTGATTCTGATGTCGGCCGGTTATCGCTAGAAGATTCTAAGATTTTTAATTTAAAAATTATATTGAATTTCTTGAATCTGATTTCATCAAGTATCTTAAAATAATATTTTCTATTTTTGAGAATTTTTCGGAACGTTTTGAAATAGTCGAATTTTCACCCTATTAAAATAATAATATTTTTACCAATGATTTCTTTTCTTACTTTTTCCTTCACTACTCCCTTACTTTGTACTTCCAAAAATTTTAATAAATAAATTATTTAATAATAAAAAATTTTATACTTTTTTATTTTCTTTTCTCTTTTTTTCTTTTCTTTAAATTTCTTTCTTTTTATTTCTTTTCTTTCTCCCCCCACTGACTTCCTCCCCTTCCACTTGCTTCCAGCCGCCCGCCGCCCGTCGCCTGCAGCAGCAGAGCTGCTGCTGCAGCCCTTTCTTCTCCCTCCCCCCAAAAATCATCATTTCTTTTCCTTTTCATTTTCTATTTAAACCTCCATTTTCCTTTTCCTTTTCCTTTTCATTTCAAAATCCAAAATCAATTCCATCATCTTCAACCAAAAACAACCCATTTCATCTTCACCACCGTCGCCTCCTTCATCACCGCCGCTGCCGCCGCCCCACCCCTAGGCCAGCCAACCACCTCCCCCACACCTCCTCTCTACTCCACCACCTCCTTCAACCTCCACCAACCATTTTCCACCTCCAATTTCATCAAAACCCACCACCACCACCTCCATTCCTCCTCCAAAATTCATCTCCACCTCCATCAAATTCTCCACTCCCACCACCCCATCATCACCTCCTCCTCCTCTAACTCCCCACCACCTCCAACAACCACCACCACCACCAACTACCAACACCACCCACTCCACCAAACCAAACAACCAAAACCCAACCCCTCCTCTCACTCCTCCACGGGCTAGCGCCGCCCCCACCACCCCGGCGGTGCCGCCGCCACCCTAGGCCGCCGGCGGTGGCCGGCTGGCCGGCCACCCCCCCTCCTTTTCTTTTTCTTTTCTTTCTTTCTTTCTTCTTTCTTCTTTTCTTTCTTTTTTTCTTTTCTCTTTCTTTTCCCTAAATAAACCCACTTTTCTTACTTCCCTAAAATACCCTCCACCTTATTCTCAAATTACTTCTCTATATTTACAGCCCTACCCCTCCCTTTTTAATTCATAATCCTTTTCTAAAAATACCCTATTTTCTCTCTCTTTCTCTCTCTCCTTCCTACAACTTTCTCTCTCCTCTCTCTCTCCTCTCTCATTCCCTCTCCAATATTTATAAATATATATATTTATATTTATATATTTTCATATATAACTATGGGCTAGTGGATTGCTCGCACGGTTCGCGGGTTTCTCAGATTTTTAACCGGTATTATATCCCGATTTCAGGCGAGTGCTTTTTAATACACTTAAAAATAAACGCTCTTGTATTTATAGCATGATATTGATATGTGGATATTTTAACATGCCTAACACTTACTATTGTAGTTTTAGTACATGATACCATACTATGCGAGTTAATAAATGATATTGTACTTGGCATTTACCTAACACTTGACATGTTATACTTGATATATGATTTATGACACCGGCACTCGGTATTGACACCGGCACTCGGTATTTACACCGGCACTTGATATGTTATACTTGATACCTATTCCACGGCACTTGATATTAGACATCGGTACTTGATTTGTCATACTTAACACCTGATCCTAACACCCGGTATATGACATGCTTTCATGTGCTACAAGTACATTAACTTCACATCGTGACCCTTGACCGGACACTACCATCCCTGAGACCTGCATTATATGACATATTCATGACTATCACTTTTACGGGGACTTGACATGATTATTATATTATTATCAGACATTGGTACTCCTGAACTCCTGTACTCCTGAACTTCTATATACTTGAACCCCTGAAATGGGGAGGTTTCTGACACTACTCCTGATATTATACTCCTGTTGACCCCCGTAATAAGATAACCATGGATATTGGACTTTGGTGAATACCCTGTGGACTTTATTATTTGACACTCTGTTATATTTAAATAACTTACACTGGGATGGGGAAAATTGATGGGTATTGATATAGCTTCTGTGTTTATGGTGGTCATACATATGTTGTACAACTAATTCCTGTTGGATTCGACCTGGAGGCCACAAAGCATTTTTGAGGGGTGTACTGGCACCCCTACCCCCTTGCCTGCCTGCCGGGTGTGCTATAATCCCCTGGGTATATCCCTGTGGGGAACGGTGACACTCTATTCCTGTTCGGGCGTATACTAAGACCTTCGGGCATATAGTAAGTCCCGGTGCCTAGCGGTACGTTCCGGCTCAGTATCAGATACTCCTGGACTGTTGTCCTGCGCATGCACGGGACCCATTCTAAACATGGTTCGTTATTCCCCATTAATTTCCAATAACCAACCTCGATCGACTTGTATGCAAAGGTATATGACATCGATCATATACTGAAACATACAAATTGAACGAGTCTTTATAATAACTTGATAATTTAATTTCATGTATTTTATTGTCATTCCTTATTTACTATTCATTGTTTTATTCCATACTTGCTGATTTGATTACATAATATTTTGACCTGCTACACTTATTATTTCTTACTTACCACTTGGCTTCTTTTTGCACTCGCTGGGTTGCCCACTAACAACCCTAGATTTGTATGTTCAGATTTAACAGGTTGGACTGAGGTGGACCCTTCAGCTAAGGACCAGACCTACTTCGAGGAGCAGGCAGATCAGCCGTCGCTTCGTCCCGTCTTTCCCTGCTCGCGAGATTCTCTTTTTCAGCTCGTGAGTTATTATCTTTTGTACCCTGTACAGTCTACTTTTGTACTATCTAGTGATATAATATTGATGTAATATTATGTCACTATTTGTGATGATTAAGTACTTGTACTATTTTGTGTTAGAATATATAACACCACGTATTTTCGCACTCTGATCCCTGTATTGTGTTGTATTGGTGCTTAGCGTACATACGTGATGATACCATCGCCCTGGGTATGTACGTCACAGTGGCGTCCCCGTACCCGCCGGATCGGGGCACCACAGACATGATGACAAAGACTATCCCGGTAGAGAAGTTAATATCATCTATATACTTCATCCAGGTTCTTCAGAAGTAAAGTGGAGAATGGGCTCTTGGAAGGAAGCCGTGTGAAGTAACAAAAGGGGGAGAAAGCATAGTAAATGAAGCGGAAGCCAATTTCTACTAGAAGACTTAATTAACATAAGGCAAGGTGAAGATTATTAGTGTTTTGGGTGCCTCAGATTCATTGGAGAAGAAATCATGTTAATGTGGAGGAGTTACAAGCTACGTCTTTAGATTTTCTCAACATTTTGAGTAAGTAAGGATAAGAAGATCTTCAGATATCGAGAACGGACATGCACAAGGAGTTCTGCACAGGAAAGTCGACTCATATCCAGTATAGTCAACTTATGTATAGGTTAGTCGACTTATAGCTTGCAGTATAGTCGATTAATTTGCAATAGAGAGTAGTGGATCTAAGTTAGTCGACTTCTACATGTGTATTAGTCGACTAATGAGCATGTTAGTCGATTTAATGGTCAGAGTAGTCGACTAATCCGTGATTCTGACAGTTTTCTTCTCAGATTCTAATTTCAATTCGAGTTGAATTCGAGTTTTCTTTCTCTCTTAGGCGGTGATGTTCGTATTGATGGAGTTTGTGCTGGACTATGATGATCCTATGAATCTTTATAAACCCTTCGGGTGATCTTGGAAGGCAAATCAAGAGAAAATCAAGTTTCCACCATTGAGAGTTGTGAGAGAGGTTCTTGTAACTCTTGTTATTTTCTTCTTTATTTTAAATAAAATTTCTCCCCTCCTCTCTGTGGACATATGCACTCTTACTGAACCACGTTAAATCTAGTGTTCTTTTGTTTGTGATTGAGACGAGAAAATAATAAAGAAAGAGTTAAAGTTAGAAAGTCTTAGTGTCGTCTCAATGTAACCGTGTAGTAAGGGTTAGACGAGTCGATCCACAGGGAAGGATGTGATGGAATCTTTTCGGAACGATTTCTCTAACAGTTAGCTTGGAAAAAAAGATATTGAATGTATGAAATAGATTTAATTAAGTAAAAGGAATTATAGTTCACTAATCATCTACCACAACCAAAATATTAGTCTAAAAGAGTGAACATCATATTGAATCCATGAAGAATTATCTACCCTAAGGTTCTGATTGAGAATCAAGTAAAATGAATAAAAATGTTGTAAACCCTAATTAGTGTGCACTAATTAAAATTAAACTATAGTTCATCTTAATTTTAAAGTATAGCATAAGAAAAGTCCACTTAAAATTATGCTATCAAAGTATTTAAATATGAACCATGAATAACCATTTAAAAAGTGCACCCAAATTAGTTAAACTTAATTTTTGATTCATCTTCAAGAACACCAATTTAATCGTAGAGTTTCTAACAAGCATAGATGTCAATCAGTTTATCTTTTAAACTAAACTAGGGTTGATTGAGAGATTAGCAAACTATAAGTTTATTAGTTATTCATATTTTTATTTTTATTTTCAATTTTTATTTTGAATAAGAAAAGTTCCATGAAAATTAAAAGAAGAAAAACAAATAAGCTAAGCAGAAAATCAAATTGAATTGCAAATTAAGAAGAGAAAAAAATAAAGAACCTTTTATTGGATGTCATCGGCCAATTACAAAACTCTTCTGCTTCTTCAACAATCTTCTTCTCCAAAATAATAAAAAAATGAAAAATACAAGAAAATTCGGAAAGAAGAAAAGGTCTAAAGGAAACCCTAGACTTGAGCTTCTGAGAGCTCTGGAAGTATTCTGAGATGTCTCTACTCATGCCTCTGCTGGGTATTTACAGGAGGAAGCCTAGGATAGTGACTCATCAAAAGGTATATTCTCAGAATTTTGAAGTTGAATTGTGAATATGCTGAAAATATCCTCTTCTTCTCTTGATTGGAAATTTAATTGAGTTGGGCTGCAGCTAGCTGTCAAAATGATGGCTCAATATAACTCATCAAACGATTAAAATAGAAATAGTAGTCAACAGCAAAGTTGTAGCCCTTTCAGTCTTCTTTCTGAAGCATCTTGAATCATCAGATTTACATTTTTATAACGAAAGTTATGATCAAATTACTAAACGAGCTGAATCCGAATTTTGATTGTAGACTTTTAGAGTTTTCTTCTATGACTCTATTTTATCATATAATCAAAGGGTATATTCTCAGAATTTAGATTTAAACCCTAAATATGCTGAGAATATCTTTTCTTCTACTTGGAGAATAATAGATTTTTCAATCACAAATTTAATTAGATTTTCTTTTCAATCTCCAAATATGATTGCCTCAAATCTCTAAATTTATTGGGCTTTTTGAGCTTTTTAGATTTTTGGGCTTTTGGGTTTCAATTGTGCTTCATTTATTTATTCTTTAATTACTCAAGGAATGCACAACATTAAACAATAAAACGTTACGTAGCAGTACTTTATAAAAGAATAAGTAGAGAAATATGATGATAAATATGTACTTTTAACTGCCTATCAGTTTCTGATAATTAGTCTTACTGTTTGTTAGTGATAGATCACTTTCACGCTTCAGCTGTAACCTACTCAGTTATCTCTCTTGTTGTGTGGCTTTCACAATAAGCAAAATATCCGCCTACGTGTTTCCTTGTCGGTGAATTAAAAAAAGGCTCGTCTGGATTGACAAGTCCTTGGATGCTTCATGACGTCACCATACCCAACATTAATATTAGTCCACAACAAATGACAATAATAGTAATGGAAAAAGGATGAACAATAAAATACTCACCGAATGAAAGCATTGCACTCATGTGAAATTGTAAAAACATCTCCATCCCTTTTTCTTTGGAGCATTTAGAGCTGTTTGGTTAGGGAGGGTGGAAGTGAGGAAGTGAGGAAACAGTAATAGTTTTCTTTGAAATTTTGAAATTGATTAGTGAGTTCTTCGGTGTTTGGATGTTGTTGAGATGTGTAGTTTGAAAAATGTTATGTCTTTTTCAATGTTTGGATCGTAATGTGAAAGTGAAAGTGAAAAAGTTAAGCTCAAAGTTGACCACAAAATAATATTAAAATAAAAATTAATTAAGAAAAATAAAAATTAGATTATCATTAGAATGCAAGTGAGATTTACATGATCACAAAATTAACTGTTTTGAGTTACAACTTCTCACAAATGAGATTTACATGACCTCAAAATTAACTGTAACATTTTGAAAGTGAGAAAGTGAGTGTGTAAAAAGAAAAAGAGGAAAGTAAAAGGGAATTTTTCTCATTTTTTTTTTCTTTTTCGATATTTAAATAGATAGAAAAGTGAGTAATTATGCTTCCTCGTTATCTTACTTCTCCTTGCAACCAAACACGATCGTTACCGTTTTCTTTGTTTAGTTAGGGGTAAATGAAAACAAGATTGTTAACTAAGAAAAGAGTGATTTCTCAACTTTCCTGTGCAAACACGTGCTGCTAATGTGGTAGGGTTCGTTCCGTAATCTTCTATTCCATCTGTCTCTCTTCCGTGCAATGTCAAAATCTGTGGGAAATAGATTGAGAAAGGTCTTCCTACTAAAAGAGATTGGAAAAACAAGTAATTATACTATTTGAAGAAATTTCATCTTCTGTTTTTCTATTTGAAGATTTCTTCGTGAGTTCATCTCTGCCCCCTTACTACCTGATGAAATTACAGAAAATGAGCCCTAAAAAGTGCCTCACATGACCACCGTTTCTCAAGTCACAGCTCCCCGAGTACGAACTCGTACACACTGCACGCATCCATGACCCATCCAATGACCCAGCCCCCCGACTAGTCTCCACTATCATTATTATTTCCCATCTATCAATTCATCTTTTTATCCCATTCCCACCGCTTTTGGTCTCCTTGTCGGTTTCATCTATGAAAAAGCATGATGGGATTAATTTTAAAGGCAAACCCACCACCCAACCTTCATAAGTCTTTTGAGTTCATTTTTTCTGGTGACTGTCATAGATCTTTCATTAATGGGCTATTTTTCAAAAAAAAAAAATCAAATAATAAATAATTTAAAAATTGATCACTCTTTAAATTAATTCTAAAAACCGACCTCTGCATGTCATGTCACGTTGGCGGCGAGGCGATCGCCTCACCAATGTGGCGTCCGCGCACGTCGGGATCATTTTTGGTTCGTCTAGAATTGACAATCTTAGACGAGCTAAAAAATTTTGGTTGTGTATTGGCTTGCCCGGGGATGCCAATCCCAGACAAGCACTTTTTTCCGCTTGTCCGGGATTGTCAACCCTGACAAGTCCGAAATTAACTTATTTTTTTTAATTTTCTGGGATCACCAAGGAGAGCGAGTCCCCGATGCACCCAATGTTCCTCGAGATCTCCCCGAGCACGACATCCTAGATGTCGTCTCTGACTTCGCCCACTGTCGTGGCGTCGCCGTCTCCGCCCTCGCCGGCAATGACCCCCTTTCTAACGTCTCCCTCCGCTACCCCACCGTCCACTTTGCCATCACCCTCCCTGCCTGCTTCGAGATCCTGTCTCTCATCGGGACTTTCATGCTGACAGGAGGGGGTGACGACGAAGGCGTCATCGTCATTCACGGTGTCACTAGCAGGGGCACAGGGACAGGTCATCATCGGCAAGAGGTCGCTAATGTAAGACGGGACAGTGATGCTGACCGCAGCGTTGTTCGTCATCCTCAAGTTCTATTGCCTGCCGGTGAGGAATGGCGGAGAAGAAGAGCAGCAGCGCCAGGCGGCGTCGAGAGATGAGGATGTGAAAGTTGAGTTCGTGTACAGCAGGGCGGGCCCAGCATTGTGGTGTCAACGACGATAACTCATCAGCACATGATCTGTTTTGGGTAATTTTTCCCAAGTCTTGTCCGAGGTTGGCAACCTCGGATAAGCGAAAAATTAAAAAAAAAATCACTCGTTTGGGGTTGCCAACCCCGACGAGCGAAAATTTAAAAAAAAAATATTTTCGTTTGTTCGAGTTTGGCAACCCCGCACAAGTTAATACACAACTAAAAAAAAATTTGCCCGTTCGGGGTTATCGACTTTGGACGAACCCAAAAACGATCCGTTGGCACCATTCTAGCGGGGAGAACCAACTCATCGATGACAGGACATTCAGACGTCGGTTTTTGAAACTGGGAGAAGCCGATTTTTTAAATTATTTATTACTTGAGGGATTTTTTAAAAGAAAAGCCCTTCTTAATAAAAAACAATAATAATAAAGCTAAGCTTAAAAACATAACAGCTCACACAGTTATGATGCCGACGTTGGCCCTCACCATTGTCCCCGAGCTCTCTGCGCTGCGCGTCGGCATCAGTTCGATCTCAGATCTGGACCATCCGATCAAACCCCAGTGAGTCGAAATAGGGGGATGCATTTGCCCTGCTACCGATCTCCTTTTTTTTTTGACCCCGTTTCCGGAAAATTAAAAATAATAATAAATCGCACTAACGGCTATTTTTTATCCATCTACTTATTAAATAATAATAGCAGAATAAATAAATAAATTGGGCCACCTCCCAAGAATAGCAGCAGAGCAGGATTGTTACGTATTAATAGCAAACAATAGGGCCATTCCCGTCAAAGGGACATTTATTCCGGTCCACCGCAGGGAACGGATATTGCAACCCAAAAAGAGAGAGGCCCTCAAAAATTTACTTGGGTTTAATCCATGAGTGCCTTCCTCATTCTTGGGGGTGGTAATATCCATGTGTGCCCTAATCCACCCGTTCCCTCCACAGCAGTACAGTACACTGCAACTCCCCAGTTTTCCCAAACTACCCTTCTCCCATTAATGACTAACCTACCTCCCTTTCTGTTCTGTATAAAATCACCACCAACACAGCCCACTCTTTCTCTTCACTCTCTCTTCCCCAATGGAATCCTCACTCCTCTTCCTCTCATCTTTCTTCTTCCTCATCGCCGCCGGTCTATCGAACCCGGTCCAGTACCAGACCCTTGTTGTGAACCCACTCATAAAGCCGACCGCTCTCCGTCCCGACAACGACTTCCTCTCATGGACGGTCGACTCCGAGGCGGCGGCGGGGCCGGCACCCAACTCCTCCCTCCACTTCAAACTCGCCCACCGCGATTCTCTCCTCTCCGCCACCTCCAACTCCACTCCTGAGGAGATTCTCAAGCTTCGCCTCGACCGCGATGCCGCCAGAGTCTTCACTCTTCACCACAATCTGGAGGTCTCGGCAGCAGCGGCGACCAAACCCCGGCCGCGGCCCAATGTGAACGCGACCCGGCCCAAGGGGTTCAGCAGCACGGTGGTGTCTGGTCTCGCACAGGGCAGCGGCGAGTACTTCACCCGCATCGGCATCGGCACCCCCGTGACCAACGGCTACATGGTCCTCGACACCGGCAGCGACATCGTGTGGGTCCAGTGCTCCCCCTGCCGCCGCTGCTACGCCCAGTCCGACCCCATCTTCGACCCCTCCAAGTCCCGCTCCTTCTCCTCCGTCACCTGCGCCTCCCCTCTCTGCCGCCGCCTCGACGTCTCCGGCTGTGACACCGGCCGCAAGTCCTGCCTCTACCAGGTCTCTTATGGCGACGGGTCCATCACCACCGGCGACCTCTCCACCGAGACCCTCACCTTCCGCAACGGCGCCCGCATCGGCCGCATCGCCCTCGGGTGCGGCCACGACAACGAAGGCCTGTTCGTTGCCGCCGCCGGGCTTCTCGGCCTTGGCCGGGGAGGCCTCTCCTTCCCCTCGCAGGCCGGCCGGAGGTTCGGCCGCAAGTTCTCCTACTGTTTAGTGGACCGGACATCCTCGGCCTCTTCATCGACCCCGCCGAGGGCTTCGTCGGTGGTCTTCGGCGAGTCGGCGGTGCCCAGATCCAGGCCGGTGGCGTTCACCCCCATGCTCCGCAACCCGAAGATGGACACGTTCTACTACGTGGAGCTGACCGGGATCAGCGTCGGCGGGACGCGGGTGCCGGGGTCTCGGCCTCGGACCTGAAGCTGGATCCGGCGACTGGGAGGGGAGGGGTGATCGTGGATTCCGGCACGTCGGTGACCCGACTCTACCGGCCGGCGTACGCAGCGATGAGGGACGCGTTCAAGGTCGGGGCGGCGGGGCTGAAGGCGGCGCCGGGAGGGTTCTCGCTGTTCGACACGTGCTACAACCTGGCGGGAAAGACGGAGGTGAAGGTGCCGACGGTGGTTATGCATTTCGGCGGGGAATCGGATGTGAGCTTGCCGGCGGCGAACTATTTGATACCGGTGGACACCAAGGGCACGTTCTGCTTCGCGTTCGCGGGGACCGACACCGGGGTCTCCATTATTGGGAACATCCAGCAGCAAGGGTTTCGAGTGGTGTTCGATTCCGCCCGTAATCGGGTCGGGTTCGCGCCGCGAGGCTGCTAGAAGGTTAACGGGTAATAGGTTTAGTATCGTTTCGGATTTGTTTGTTTCGGTAAAGAGATGAGAGAATCTCCTTTTTTTTTTTTCTATGTACTGCTGCTGCTTTGTTATTTACTAGTGTTTTTCGCTGACTAATGATGAAGAAAGTAAATCGAAATTAGTAAGGGGGTTTGGGCCTTTTGAGGAGGATGGATTATTTAAATCTGGAGGTTTTTATTGATGAATTGTTTGTAAATCCCACCTCATTTGTGTTATTTTTGTTGTCAATAAACTAAATGGCAACTAAAAGGTGATTATTAGGAGGAGGGCGGTAGATTTGTCGTGTACAATGAATGGGAGAAGAGTAGAGAATTTGGGGAAACGCGCTTCTGAGCATGGTCTGTCTTTCCCATGTGCACTCGAGGGATGAGATTCGACGGGCGGTGCGGAGACACGCCTGAACCCGTGACATGTGCGGTACATCTGAACCGTCGAACGAACACGGAGTGAAGGAAGGAAAGAACTCGTGAGTCAGTCTCGCTCTTTTCTGTTCAGATTTGAGACAAAAGCCGTGTCACATGAATGGCAAAATAATTTTATCTTACTTACTAACGGTGTCGTGATTCGCGCATGTTATTAAAGGATTTTTTGTATCTAATGATTGAAGAACTTCACATTGATTTAGTGCGTTTGATTTCTTGTTATATTTCTGTAATCTTGAGGATAGGGTGATGAAATAAACATCTAATGTTACAAAAAGATATAAGGAAATTTTAATTTATTAATTTATTTTTTTAGCTAATTACAAATTACAATATAAGATGAGGAATGGACTTTAAAGTTGGGTAAACTAGCGTGAGAATGATAAAACTAGGGTGAGAATGAGCAGGGCTAGCTCGTGGTGCAATCGGGCTAGCCTAAAAGATATGAACTGGGGCCGGCTCAAATGACCCATATGCTCAATTGGGCAATGTCCATGTGACTTGAAATATTTTCGAGTCAAATATGCGCGCTATTCACAGCCCGCCCATTCAAAGTGAACCCCGCCCAACATTTAGAGCAAAATCTCTCTCTCTCTCTCTCTCTCTCTCTCTCTCTCTCTCCCAATCGAATCAACTATTCCCCATATCTCTCTTTCCTCGAGGCTCTCGCCGCCGACGTTCGCGAACTGTCACAGTCGGTGATGTTGTAGGATCTTGTCGCCGCCTCAAATCCTCCTCCTCCTCCTCTCTCTCTCTGTGTGTGTGTGTGTTCTTCCCCAAATCGAATCAACTCTCCCCCAGATCTCTCCCTCTCAGATCTCTCTATCCTCGAGGCTCCCATTGCCCTAGTCCACGAGCTTTCACCACCGGTGATGTTGTAGGATCTCGTCGCTGCCTCAAATCCTCTCATCGTCTCTTTCTCTCTCTCACTCTATCTCGCCCCTTCGTCGCCTCAAATCAACTCTCAATTTTAGAACTACTCACCCATTTTAGCCACGATTTCTCAACTACTCAGATATTATAGCCCTAAATTCATGTAATTTGGGCAAAAAAATGTAACGCCCCATTCTCGAAATACGTACTCAAATACGTATTCTGATTTTTTGATTGTATTCTTTCGATTTTTTCGTATTTAATTTTGTTTTATGATTATTTATATTATCATTTGATTTGGTACCGAATTCCTGGATTCAGAGTCGGCTCGAGTTTGAACCGGGGACCCGATACCAGTGTTCTTCTCAATTTGACCTTTCTGATAGTCAGAATTAACCTATTTCAATTTCAAATATTGTCTTTTAATATTCTAAATTTTTATGATATTCTGGAATTTTTATGAACTAAATTGCAAAATCTTCAAAACTAGTATCAACCTTTTTCACCGATTGATTCTCAGATTTTAATTTACAAATGGAATTGAATATCTGGAAACTGCTTTCATATTTTTCTCAGAATCTCATTTTCTATCTTAACACATTTTTGGAAAATTTTCTGAATTTATCGAAATTCTACCGAATTTGGTGTCGACTAGTATCAGTGGCTGATTTCAGGATTTTTGATTTGAAAACGAGATTTAATTTCTGGAATCCAATTTCACTTCATCATGTACTTTAATATAATATTTATATTTTTGAGAATTTTTGAAAATCTTTCTGAGTGACTCTATTTTCCCAAGATTTTCAGTTTTTTCCTGATCTGGAGTTTTATCTGGATATTTTCCTTTCTTTTTTTGCTTTCCTTTTCCCCTTTTTTCTCTTCCACTCCTTTTGCTCTCTTTTTTCTTTTTTCTGTTCTCCATTTTTCTCCTCCACACAAACCTAACCCCAAAAATATCTCCCTTTTATATTTCTTTTTCTCTCTTTCTTTTTCCTTTTCTTCCTTCTTCCTCCCTCTGGTTGGCGACGCATGCTGAGCGCAGCCCCCGCCTCCTCCCAAATTTTCCCTCTCTCTCCCCTCTAATCTTTATCTCTCTCTCTAATTTCTCACTCCCCCTCTCCTCTACTCTATTTCTTATTCTCAATTTCCCACTTTCTCCCTCTCCCTTTCATTCAAGACCGGTGACACCACCAGAGGCCAGCTCCACCGTTGACCCCACCCATCTCCGGTAACCTCTCCAGGCCGGTGTTGGCCAAGATCCGGCCATCCCTACTTTCCCTCTCCTCCTTCACCTTCTCCAACTCCAACATCACCATCTTCTTCTTCCTCAAATCTCCCGCCACCAAACTCCTCCACCTCCTCTCAAATACATCGCCTCAATCTCCACCTCCACTCATTACCACCACCAATCCATCACCTTTGCCACCTCCATCTACTCCACCACTTCCACCACCACTTCCACCACCAACATCATCATCTCCACCTCTATCTCTTCTCACCTCCACCACTTCACCTTCTTCTCTCCTCTCTCCTTTGAAGTTCACCTCGAGGGGCTGAATAGGTGACTAACTAATCTAATGATGAATTAATGCGAAATTCAAACTATTAAGCTAAACACACAAGGTATAACAAAAGAGTGTAGCTGAATTCCCGGTGAAGGGCTCTGGACTATCTCCTCAAGATTCCTCTAGATAAGAGTTGAGGTTCCACTATGGCTCCCTTGGTTGAATACAAGTGTGAGCAAACAATCACAAGCATATAACAATTAAGCACAAAATATATCAAACATATAAAGATATGAGCAATGTAAGCATGCAAGATATAAACACAAGTGAGAGATAGAGAGAAAGCAATCGCAACCATGGGAGATTTGTTTCGAGGTTCGAGCACCCTTACTCTACGTCCCCGCCTTCAACACTATGAAGTATTTTCACTAAAAATAATCCCACCAGATCACTCGGTGCCGCAACACCTACATAGAGTTCACACTAGAACTCTTGGACTCACTAGTCCCCTCACTTGTTGCCGCAAGAACAACACACGCAAGCACACTAGCTTGCCGAGGCCGCACATCTACACCGAGCTCCCACAAGAACTTGAAACAACACGAACACGCAAGTTCGCCTCCTCAAATACAAGATAGAACACTTTGGTGATCTCAACACTTTGATCACCTCAAACACTCTCACAACAAAGATCCCTAGAGGATGGATATAGTAATGGATAGCTCAAATTTGTGTGAGAAAAACTAGGATAGATTTTGTGGTGAAAAACTCAAGAAATCACTTTTGAAAACACTCTTGATAAACTCTCCTTTTGATATGAAAATATTAGCTCTAAAACAAGTAGAGAAAACCTCTATAAGAGATGAGAAAAATTAGCTTTGAAACTCTCCAAAAATCTTGTTGAAAACAGCCCAAAACAATCCCAATTTATAGGCCTAAAAAATATAGCCGTTGGAGCTAACTCAGCAGGAAACCCTGCTGTCGGGTCGACCGGCCGGTCGACTGCCAACGGTCAGAATTTTGACCGTTAGGAAAAGCGGTCGACCGGACGGTCGACCGTTACAGGCCATTGACCTGTCGGTCGACCGCCCGGTCGACTGGGGCCATTTACAGAGAGCAGAGCTCTCTGGCGGTCGACCGTGCGGTCGACCGGCCCTTGGATGTGCATGTCTGTGCACATTAGTCGACCGCCGGTCGACCGACTTCTGGCTCGGTCGACCGCCAGAAGACCTGGTCAGCCATGAAAAGGGATAAAAACTTGGTGTTTTAATCTTTATAAAATCCCATAAATTCTCATAAATTCTACAAAAATAAGTTCATTGATATACTTTGATATACAAATATGTTTGATTAAAAATCAAAACATATTACAAACATTTTGAACTATTTTTGTGATATAGAAATTTTGGCTTTAAATAAAAATCGTATTTTTTAAAAATAATCTCCAAATTGAAAAATGATTTTTTCAAAACTTCTCCAAATACAAAACAAGATTTTTTAAACACTTTTGAATGTTAGTGTGTATGGATATGATCCACTACACATATAAGATAAAATATCTATATTTTTGATAATAAGCTCTAAAATAGTTTTGATAAACTACATATATATTTTGAAGCTTTTAAAAATCAAAACGGTATTTTCTAAAACACATATAAATCTTGTGTGTGTAAATAAACTTGAGCAATCCACCAACTAATTTATTTTTTACATTTTATCTAAAAAAAAATCTTGACACTTGCAAAATCCGACACAAGTCTTCTTGAAAATCTTCTTCTCCTTCTTGACTTGGTCTAAACCTTGATCCAATGAGCTAGACTCCTCTTGAGTACTTGATGCAATATTGATGCGCGAGCTCTTAAATCAACACGTGCTAGCTCCAAAATTTCTTTGAATCCTTTATTGAAGCTAAACACCTACTAAGATCTTGATCAAATATCTAAGACTAATTAAACACAAGATTATTAGTACTATAACTACATAAGTTAATCATCAAAACTAGAGCGATGGGCTTTGGGCCAACATTCTCCCCCTTTTTGATGATGACAAAACTCATGGAGTTATATATGCATGGATTAAAGATAAGCTTCATAGAAGCTTTCCATTTAACTCATGCATAACAATAAACATAAATATATTCAATGAAGTGCATAACATTAAACAAACATATATGCATAAATAAGGAGATAAACATGCATAAACTCACCAAATTCTTCTTCCTTTTTGCATAAACCAAACATATATGCATAAATAAGAAAAACAAACATGTATATATATACTCTCAAAATCTTTCACCCTCTTTGTCAAATCATCAACAAAGGGGTGGAAACAAATCAAACAATAAAAATATATATGCGATATACATTCATGAAGAAGAGAGACGTGAAGTTAGCTCCCCCTGCATACATGCATTACATGAAGAAGGGATGACAAAACCCTAACTCACACAAAGCATAATATATAATGCATAATCGGAGATGTTAAGCTCCCCCTACACACGTGTATCATATAAGGAAGAGATGTCAAGCTCCTCAATATAAGATACACTCAACATGAGTCTATATATAGAAGAGATGTTAAGCTCCCCTTGCATATAGGCAATACATATTAAAACATTTTTAAAAAAATTTGATAATACTTAAAGCAAAACTTTAAAATTTCTTAAAATAAAATTTGGTACCACTTGTAAATGAATAAAATTTTAAGATACCAATAGTAGATTTTTGATACCAATTGAAATTGAAATATTGTAAAATTTTTGATACCAATTAAAAGGTAAAATATGAAGTATATTTTGATATCAATTGAAATACCAATTGAAAATAATGCATAAGCTCATTAAGATACCAAATAACATTTAAAAATTAGTCAAACTTAGCATAAACATAATTTGTGCTTTAAACATGTAATGATATTCTAAATCATGCACAATCAAAATATACACACACACACACACACACACATATGAAAAAGAGAATACCAATTGAAATTGATATTATTTTAGATTTGAAGCATACATATATAGAAACAAATATGAGTATACAAAAATAGAATTTCATTAAGTACATGTGTATAACTCATAACTATCCACCCGATTTATACACATGTTTAAATAGATTTTCAATAAGAGCATATAAGGCATGGTCGCCCAACCATCCGCCCGTAAAGGGTAGAAGTTTTCAAAAATAAGAGTTTGAGAATATTTTAATATAGTTTGAAAACTCTACCAATTGAAGAATAAATAATTAGTTTAAAGTACTTTTTAAAAAACTAGTTAAAGATCCTTCAAACATGAAATCAAATCATATGTATCTCATGAAACATTGCTAAGTACACAAAATTGACACTCGAAATCTATAAAGCTCAAAAAGTGTGCTCATGAAACAAAGTCATGAGTAAATAAAAGTAATGTGAGTGTACAAGGATCATGTGAATAGCATATTTATGAAAATAATCAATAAAGCTCAAAATACCAATGCATCATAAAAAAATTTCATTAAAAATAAACTTCAAGGTATATGTATGTTTTATCAAAACTAACAATATACATACATATCCCAAAAATAAACGAGTCCATAATGTAATTTGCATGAAGGCAAGTGACTCAAGGGTATACATGCATATTTATTAGTTTTGGACAAAAAAAACATATACATGAAACAAAACATATACAAAAATAAGGAAAATAAGTGTAAATGAGGAAATCATCAAAACTAGGTTATACATGTATATGTAATGAGTACAAATGAGTAATGAGGCACAAACATATAATAATCAAGTGTAACTCACTACTTGTTCAAGTATATATACAAGTTTTAATGAAAAATTCATCTAAACAAGTATTCACCGCATGAAGCACAAAACCAAAACATGCCAAAAATATCTTCTATGTAAAAGCATGTAAACTAAATGGGAGTTTAGAGATAGTTACCAAACCACATGAACTACTCTCTAAGTCTCCAAATCATGGTGGTCCTCCCACCAAACTTTCTTGATAGCGATGCATCTATAGGGTATGTCCATCAAGCTCATGCATCCACCACCAAGGCACCAACCCTCTCACGTCATGTGAGAGCCCACACCTACATCAAACACAAGAGGTGAGGATTTTGGTACCCATTTTCTTTTGGATCTACGGGGGTTAACATCATAAGGAACCCAAGCATTCTTCTTTGCAAAATTTGTATGATTTAATCTATCAAAGCAAAATCTTGCAAGATGGCCTTTGCAGCCGCAATGTGTACATTTGTACACTCTAGCATGTACATGAGAATGAGTATGATCATGATGTGCAAAGTGTGCATATGTATGCCGTGAGTTATGTGCATGAACATGTGGAGCTTGTTTCTTTTTAAACAAGATTTCCAATCTAGAATGATTGAATGCACAATTGCTCAAAGTTGAGCTCAAACAATTATTCTATTTTCAAAACTTGAATCTCATTTTTATTGATAGTAGCATGAAGAGCATGGCAAGAATGAGAATCAACAATCTTTTTCTTTTAGAAACATTTCCCTTTTCTTTTGAAATAATTTTTCTTTTCAAGGAGTTGTTTTCTTCCAAGACAATTTCTTTTTCTTTTTCCACCAAAATAATTTTATTTTTCAAAGAATTATTTCCTTCACAAATATCATTTAATTTAGAAGACAAGAAAATATTCTCCTTTTTCAAAAATTCATTTTCATTTGAAATGCATTCAATTTTATTTTGAAAAGAATCTTTTTTTTTTAAATGGACTCATATTTATTCTTCAATCTTTTATGATCCTTTTTAAGCAAATTATATTTTTCAAGAAGTTGTTGACAAAATGATGCAAGCTCATCATAAGACATATCAATATCTTCTTCTAACTCGGATTCAGAGTTTACGTCGAGGGGGTTATCCCCTTGGACCATGTAGCATAAGTTGGAAGCATCACTTTCATCATCCGAGTCACTCCTCACATAGTATTGCTTTTGTTCACCAAGGGAGACTAAAGTGTTCTATACTACAAAAGTCGAATCAAAGTTAGAAACCCTACATAAATAATCATCATTTAGGGTTGACTTTAAAGCATGGATGGCTTTTGAGAAATGTTTGCCATTTAAATAAAATGATTTTTTAATTGTGGCAAGATAAACATGAATTCCTAGGGCTTTGAGGTATCCTTAACTTTTCAAGTTTGGATGTTAAGAATGTCAAACATGAGAGGTGTCATGAAATTCATGTGTGTATAAATAAATATTATGATTAGCTAAAAATGAGGATCTTTAAATCTAGGTTGTTGACCTAAATCAAGAGCACCAAGCTCTGATACCAATTGAAGTTCACCTAGAGGGGGGTGAATAGGTGACTAGCTAATCTAATGATGAATTAATGTGAAATTCAAACTATTAAGCTAAACACACAAGGTATAACAAAAGAGTGTAGCTGAATTTTCGGTGAAGGGCTTTGGACTATCTCCTTAAGATTCCTCTAGATAAGAGTTGAGATTCCACTATGGCTCCCTTGGTTGAATACAAGTGTGAGCGAACAATTACAAGCATATAACAATTAAGCACAAAATATATCAAACATATAAAGATATGGGCAATGTAAGCATGCAAGATATAAACACAAGTGAGAGATAGAGAGAAAGCAATCGCAACCATGGGAGATTTGTTTCGAGGTTCGAGCACCCTTGCTCTACGTCCCCGCCTTCAACACTATGAAGGATTTTCACTAAAAATGATCCCACCAGATCACTCGGTGCCGCAACACCTACATAGAGTTCACACTAGAACTCTTGGACTCACTAGTCCCCTCACTTGTTGCCGCAAGAACAACACACGCAAGCACACTAGCTTGCCGAGGCCGCACATCTACACCGAGCTCCCACAAGAACTTGTAACAACACGAACACGCAAGTTTGCCTCCTCAAATACAAGATAGAACACTTTGGTGATCTCAACACTTTGATCACCTCAAACACTCTCACAACAATGATCCTAGAGGATGGATATAGCAATGATAGCTCAAGTATGTGTGAGAAAAACTAGGATAGATTTTGTGGTAAAAAACTCAAGAAATCACTTTTGAAAACACTCTTGATAAACTCTCCTTTTGATATAGAAATATTAGCTCTAAAATAAGTGGAGAAAACCTCTATAAGAGATGGGGAAAACTAGCTTTGAAACTCTCCAAAAATTTTGTTGAAAACAGCCCAAAACAGCCCCAATTTATAGGCCTAAAAAATATAGCCGTTGGAGTCAACTCAGCAGGAAACCCTGCTGTCAATCGACCGGCCGGTGACCGTCAACGGTCGGATTTTTGACCGTTGGAAAAAGCGGTCGACCGGACGGTCGACCGTTATAGGCCATTGACCTATCGGTTGACCGTCCGGTCGACCGGAGCTATTTACAGAGATCAGAGCTCTTTGGCGGTCGATCGTGCGGTCGACCGACCCTTGGCTGTGCACGTTTGTGCACATTGGTCGATCGCGCGGTCGACGACTTCTGGCTCGGTCGACCAGTCCGGTCGACCGCCAGAAGACATGGTCAGCCATGAAAAGGGATTAAAATTGGTCTTTTAATCTTTAATAAAATCCCATAAATTCTACAAAAATAAGTTCATTGATATACGTTGATATACAAACATGTTTGATTAAAAATTAAAACATATTACAAACATTTTGAACTATTTTTGTGATATAGAAATTTTGGCTTTAAACAAAAACCGTATTTTTCAAAAACAATCTCCAAATTGAAAAATGATTTTTCTAAAACTTCTCCAAATACAAAAATAAGATATTTTAAATACTTTTGAAGCTTAGTGTGTATGGATATGATCCACTATACATATAAGATGAAATATCTATGTTTTTAACAATAAGCTCTAAAATAGTTTTGATAAACTACATATATATTTGAAGCTTTTAAAATCAAAACGGTATTTTCTAAAATACATATAAATCTTGTGTGTGTGTAAATGAACTTGAGCAATCCACCAAATAATCTATCCTTTATATTTTATCTAAAAATAAAATCTTGACACTTATAAAACCCGACACAAGTCTTCTTGAAAATCTTCTTTTGAAAATCTTCTTCTCCTTCTTGACTTGGTCCAAACCTTGATCCAATGAGCTAGACTCCTCTTGAGTACTTGATATAATCTTGATGCGTGAGCTCTTGAATCAACACGTTCTAGCTCCAAAACTTGACTTTGAATCCTTTGTGAAGCTAAACACCTACTAAGATCTTGATCAAATATCTGAGACTAATTAAACACAAGATCATTAGTACTATAATTACATGAGTTAATCATCATTAAAACTAAAGCAATGGGCCTTTGGGCCAACATTCTTCCTGTCCGACGCTGCCCTCTTGGCCGGCGACGCCCCCTCCCTGGCGGACGCAGCTAGCACCACCAGGGCCCACGGCCCCTGGCCGTGCGCCCCGCCTCCCTCCCTCCTCTTTCCTTCTCCTTTTCTTAATTTCCCTTCCCCTTTCTCTCCTGCAACTCTCTTTTATTTTCTCTCCTCTCTCTTACTCTCTCTCACAAAAAATATATATATATATATTAATATATTGTACTCACACGTGTGCACGTGTTTTGGGATCCGGGAATGCGGCGTTTTTTTGAAGATTTTTAGGCAAATGTTCTGGCATCATTCTGGGTCCCCCGCTTCGACGGATGATTTGTATTATGTGGACAGTATATTGTATTTTCTGTGAATTGTTAAATTTGTATCGGTATATTTATATTCAAGTGTGGACACGTGTTGTACCAGTGCGAGTGTGTAGATGTATTTTGTGGACACGTGTATGTACCAGTGTGAGTGTGTAGATGTATCAATGTGATGAATGTGTGTAATAGGGGAGTTCAATCCATGTACACGTATATTGTTGTATTATATGTCCCATTATCATGCGTGACCGACTCTTCGCGGCCGTTAGCCTCCGGGCTCTACACTTAGCCTCCAGGCTTCATCACTCCACAGACAGTCTAGTTATAACCATGTTTATATGTATGCTTATATATACTAACGTTATTTTATGCAAGTAACTACTTAGTCCTCTGGCCCTATTAGCTTTCGGGCTTCTGCCTACTTCCTTGGTTGGCTACCCAATAGTTTTATTTCTTACAGCCTCTGAATTTCATAGTAGTTACCGGAAGTGCGCTTAGACCTTTTGGACTCCTTACAGCCCTTTGGGCACTCAGACCATCAGGTCTTTCTGCCCCGCCTGGTAAGCGAGCCTAGCGCTCAGCGCTTTACCGCTAACTCTGTTCGGGTGTTATTATGTCATGGGCAGTGGTTTACCCAACACCACGGGTAATGTAGAGCGGTTTACCTGCAACCACAAGCGTGCGTTAGCTTCGCTGCGAGCGGTAACCACTCCGAGCGTAATAACCTTTAGCGTTGTGCGCTAGCTTCGCTCCAGCCTTGCTTAGCCCTACTTGATTGTTCGCTTGTCTGTTCGCTATCTTTATTTCTGTCTTTCTCAACCTCCGGACTTTATGACTCTACTGATAGTTCAGTTGTTATGTGTATATATGTGTTTGATACTAACACTGGTGCAGGTTGTAGGTATAGCCCACTTCCCACGCTGGCTACCCAATAGGTTTATTCCTTGAAGCCTCTGGGTTTCGTGGTAGTTACCCGGAGTGCGCTTAGACCTTATGGTCCCTCTTTTGCCCTTTGGGCGCATAGACCCTCAGATCTTTTAGCTACGCTTGGTAGGCGGATCTAGCGCTCAGTACTTTGCCGCTCATTCTGTTTGATCGTAGTTACACTGTGAGCGCGGCTTCGCTATGCACTGTAGTATAGCGTTCATACGCTCACTCCGTCATGTGCGTTTAGCCGTACCGTGAGCGGTAATCACGCCAAGTGTGATAGCCCTTAGCGTTGTACGCTAGCTTCACTCCAGCTTTGCTTAGCTCCGTTTGGATGTTCGCTTGCTTACTTGCCCACTTGCCTGCTTGATAATTCAACTATTATTTTTTCTTGATAATTGTGAAGAATTTGAAATCTTTACTTGAACTATTTTTCAAAACTTTATTGTTTTCTTATATTCGACTGATTCCCTATATCGGCACCATGTTTCTGTATTTGTACTGATCCCCTATATCGGTACTGTTTTCCTGTTGTGATGCACGATAGTTAATATCAATTGTGCCATCACTTGACATGCTACCACCTGCATGATATCACATGCTCGTTATCACCTGACACTTGGCTACTATTAACTGACACTTGACATACTTACACTTGACTCATGATTACCACATTACGGAAATGTAGTATCTGATATCCTGATATACTCTGATTCTAATACACATGTACTCCTGATACTCCTGACATACTCCTGCTCATTCCCGTTCTCTGATAATTACATAATAAACTATGAAAAAGATAACTTACATCGGGTAAGGAGAAAACTGACGGAGTTCAAGTGGTGAATATGTTTACAATGGTGTTAGTTATATTGTGCAAGTAAAACTTTTTGTTCTACCTGAGGGCCTTCAGGTGTTCTGAGGAGAGCGCTGGCTCTTTACCTCCTGTTATATTCCTAAACGGTCATACAATAAGACATACTTACTGTACACCTTGCGGCCAGTTCCGTACACCAGCAACGGAACACCCTGGATCGTGGTCCTGACATGCACGGGACCCACTGTAAGTATAACCGGTTGGTTACATCTTCAGTTTCTAATAACAACCTCAGCTTACTTATATATGGATATATGTGTGTTGGGACGCTAGGACACATACCTAGATTTATGAGTAGGACGAGTAGTAATAATAATAAGATACTAATTAATAATTCATCATGTTATTTTACAATTCGGGTTGTATGAACTTAGATTACGGTGATATGGGGTAAAGGTATATATATGAGAGTTTTCTTATTTGGATTATTCCTTCGACGTACTAATCTGATGAAGCCGTAAATCGATCTTGTACAATTAGTTTTGTTCATATTTAGTTTTATTGTTATTATCTGCTTTATCGATTTTCTATCGGTTTTATGATGTTTTCTTAGTTTAGGAGGCAACTCGGGTTATATGAACTCAGGATACAATGATGTGAGATAAAAGATATATATAAGGGTTTTCTTCTTTGGATTATTCCTTCGATGTACTAATCTCACGGATCGGTAAATTGGGCTTGTATAACTGGTTTTGTCACTTTTACTTTACTTTTTGCCTCCTTGCCTGCTCTTCTATGTCTGTTCTTATGACACGATTTTCAATGCACGCTTATGATTTAGATTTATCGATAAACGTGTGCTTTTCTATGCGCGCCACTTGTTACTCATCTTACCCCCATTGGAGAGTTTCTGACTCCCCTAGATCTGCATGTCCAGATCTTGGAGCTTGGACTCTGATAGACTTCCAATTGATCGGAGTGGCGCAGCAGTAGTGTAGTGGATCAACGGTTGCTCGTCCGGGGTCCTTTCCTTTTAGCCCCCTGCTCGACTCATGAGTTTTTCATTTGTAAATTGTGAGCACCTTTTGTATCGTTCATACTTATATATCTCCTTGTATTCTCATTTTGTGCCTCTTGGTGATGTAATATTCATGTAATATTGTGTCACATCCTGTGATAAATTTATAATTGCACTCTTATGTTGGAATGTATAATGCACAACGTACTTTCGTACTCTGATTCTTGTCAATATTGATGCTTACCGTATATATGTGAGGATATTGACATGCGTATATACGTCGCAGTAATGTCTTCGTACCCGCGGGATCGAGGCGTTACAAAAAACTTGACATAAATTGAAGGGATTCACAAAATTGAGTGATAAATTAAAGGAATTGATGAGATTCTCGTAGTTGTTGCTGCAATGGTAACCCTATTATAGAGAAATGAAGGCGCATGAGTGATGATGGGTTGTTAATGGTTGGTGAGTGAAACTATTTCTGTGAGTTACATTTTTATATTTTCTTATGTCTAATCAATAGATAATTTTCTTTCATTCAAGCAGGGTTGTTTAAGCTTCTGTAAGAGTTGAGGGGGCAGCAGTTGTTCCTTGCTTTGGTGGGGCTTTTTGCTGTTAGAGCTTTTTTTTTTTAAGTATTTCTTGAACCCTTTTAGGCTATGATTATTGTTTTGGTGGGTCTCTTTGTAGAGTTGTTAGTTGATATTGTTGCCCGTTTTCAGAACAATTGGTATGCCTTCTAATTAAAAGTTATGGCTTTTATTCATTTCTTGTTGTATAATAGTTGTTAAGTATTGCCCGTTTAGAGAATAAGTGGTATGGTTCTAGTTAAAGTGATGAATTTTGTAATGGTCCTCACCGAATTATTATAATAAAAAATTGTTATACTTAAACATTCAGATAATCACTAATAATTTCGGTAGAATCTCTTTATGATATGGAGTCTGCCTTAATATAGTTCCAAAATTTGACCTACACCAGCCTACTTATTAATTTAGATGTAAACCATTAAATCACAAATCAGATATTCTAGTATTCATATTACTTCCAAAAGATCATCATTTAATAAGAGTTCAAACTATCCAAAATACAGAACTGATATATACGCCACTTATACCACTTTCACCTGTTCCTATATTTATATTAAAAACATGAGTACTTTCATTACTTATACGAGAGATACTTAACAGATAAAATAAATACAAGTACCCAACAAAATACTATTTGATTCTCATTACTGCTTGTAAGGCCTCAACTTGGGCCCTTACCCTTGTCATAACCTGTAAAAGAGATTAATAACAAGGGGGTAAGCTTGATAGCTCAATAAGTAAGATAAACTCCAATTAAACCTACATAAGTTTATGCTTAATTAACGTACAATTTCAAATCTTTGGTATCAGTTCTCAATTATAATGGTAATACAATTCTTAACTCATGTTCTCTTACTCCGTTTTACTTTTATCTTTTTTATAATATAGATGTCTCAACTACTAGATACAATTCCGCATCTTATCAATTTCGTAATTAGTGATGCACTGATCACATATCATGCTTTTATGGCACACAAATTAATAATATGTTAAAATAATTCATGTAGCATGATTTCAAGCTCATATGGATGATAATTTAGGTCATTATATATCACATACATCAATTGTAGGTTCACATAAAGAGAACAATTAGATTATCATACTCAATGAATGAGTCATACATACATTTACACGTATATCACACTTGTACACCATTTGCACTCTCCTTCTTTTAACTAATGAGTACCAAATATAAACACATGTATCTGATTAGCACTCTCTTTCCTTCAACGAATGGATACAACACATATACACATGTACCACTCACACTCCCCTTTCTTCGACAAGTGGATATAAACATAAACGCGCGTATCCCATGCACACTCTTTTTCCTTCTACGAATGGATATAACACATAAACCACTGCCTATAACTCATTCACATACACGCATACAATTCACCTCCACATGCATATTCATAGAATCATGAACAAATTACAATCAGTATTTATTATGAGTTTGCTCAATTATCGGATAATTTTTCAAAAAATTTTATTATATCATTTTCATTCACATACATGCCAATGTTTCTATGCCATTATATTCATGTATTATTAAGTAAAAAACATCTAGAGGGGGAATGAATAGGTGTTTTGCTAATCAAATATAATTTAAAAACTGCTTATAATGAATGATGCAAACGGTCACTCAAAACAAGGTTGAAGTCGAATTTCTCGTGAAGGGCTGTGACACCCCGATCCCGCGGGTACGGAGACGTCACTGTGACGTATATACGCAGGTCAGAGATACCCTCACGTATATACGCTAAGCGTCAGTACATGCAAGAATCAGAGGCGGAAGCACAGTGGTAATATATATTCCAACAGAAAAGTACAAGTACATGATTATCACAGAGAGTGATACAATATTACAGGAATATTACATCACCAGAAAAAAAATCAAAGTACAATACATGAAGAGATATACATAACAAAAGCAGAGAGGTGCTCACAATACAGCAAGAGAGACCTCGAGAGCCAATCAGGAGAAGAGATGGAAGGAAGAGCTACGGCGGCCTCCAAGCTTCTACTGCACTCTGACCACCACGGGAGAATCCACTGCGCGCTCTGATCAGCTACAGCCAAGTCGTCATGATCCAGGCTCTAGAATCTGGACATGAGAATCTAGGGTTGTCAGATGTAACCCGCGAGTACATATAATAATGCCCAGTGGCGTCATATCAGGCACATGTGTATAGGAAATGTGTATCGTGACTATAAGCACATATGATCATGAAATGAGACAGTAAGTAAAGTAACTACAGGAAAATCAGTTATATAAGCCCACATTACCGATCCGTGAGATTAGTACGTCGAAGGAATAATCCAAACAAGAAAACTCTCATATATATACCCTACATCTCACTTTACTGTAATCTGAGTTTATATAATCTGACTTTGCTGTCACAATAACATAATAATGAAACAGTATGAAGGCAATCAAGTAATCCCATAAGATAGCACATATAAGTGGTGAGCAGTATAGATCAAGAGTATAGCTAGTCAGTTATCAGAGCATGTTATTATTAAGTTATTAAGACTTATCTGATTTGTATACGTCGGTATATGTCCCATCCCACACCTCGGCATACAGACCAGAAAGAAAGTTATTAGAAACTGATGGAGATCGACGAATCATGCTTAGAATGGGTCCCGTACATGCCCGGGACAACGGTCAAGGAGTATCCGGTGCTGAGCCAGAACGTACCGCTAGGTACCAGGACTTATTGTACGCCCGAACAGGAATAGAATGTCACCTCTCCCACAGGAATAGGCCCAGTGGCTTATGGCACAAATGGCAGGCAGGGGAGTAGGGTTGTCACTGCACCCCACAGAAGCGCCTGGTGGCCTCCAGGTCGAATCCAAGTATATGACCACGCGACACTATAAGACCATCATAAACATGGAGATTATATCGGTACTCATCAGTTTCCCCCATCCCGGTGTAAGTTATCTAATTATTATAATTTGTCTAGTGGTAATGTCCACAAGGTGTTCATAGTAATCATATATTCATGGTTATCCTATTACGGGGATCAACAGGAGTATAGTATCAGGAGTCACCCTTTTCCAGGGGTTCAGGAATACAGGAGTACAGGAGTTCAGGAGTACCAAATGTCTGGTGACAATGTAATACTCAAGTCCCCATAAAAGTGATAATCATGAATATGTAAAGAAATACAGGTGTCCAGTGTAATAATATCCAGTCAGGTGTCATAATATCAGGTCAAATATACTAGTACCAGGTGATAGCATGTCAACTGTCAAGTATAGCACAGTAAGTACCGGTGTCAGATATCAAGTGATAAGTGTAGCATGGCAAGTACCAGTGTCAGATATCAAGTGATAAGTATAGCATGGCAAGTACCGGTATATATATATCAGGGTCAGGTAACTAATATGTCGGTGAGAGTCACAACATCAAATATCAGGTATCAACCGGTCACATAATATGGTACAGGAGAACGGTATAAATATTTTAAACTTTTCACAACCATTTTTATAACAATAATAATTTACTCTATAATTTAGCTATGCGGAACAGAGTAAAGCGGGAGCAGATCTAGATATACCTGGTATAATACCGGTCCAACAAAGTATAATAACGGTCGGAGGTTATTTATAAAACATGATAATTTTAGAAATCATTTATATAACAAATACCAACTTGCATAAAGAGACATCATATATTAAAAGTCAGATAATAATTATTAGACATGAAATGATAGTAATAAAGCAAGAAATTTCAAAGAAATGTACTCGCCTAACACCGGAATGAAAATACCGAGAAAAAGTCCGAGAAATCCGCTAACACGTGCGAGCAAGCCACTAACCCATAAAATATATATATATAATAAATATTATAAATATATTAGAGAGGGAATGAAAGAGAGAGAGAGAGAGAGAGAGAGAGAGAGAGTATACGGTTATTTAAAAGAGGGAAAATAAGAATTAATGGGGAGGGGTATAATTGAAATTATGGGGAAGTAAATAGGAGGAGGGGGTAAAAATGGAACGGGAGAAAAGGAAATAATTAAAAGAAAGAAAGAAAGAAAGAAAGAAGAAAAGGAAAAAAGAAAAGGAGGGGGAGGCGGCCGGCCCACCGCGGCGGCCTGGCGGCGGTGGCGCCGACGGGGGGGGGGGCTAGCCCGGGGAGGAGAGGGAGTGGTGGAGTTGGGGTTGTGGGTTGTTGTTTGGGGTTGGTAGAGGTGGTGGTGGTAGTTGGTAGTGGTGGTGGTTATGGTGGTTGTGGTAGTTATTGGAGGTAGTGGGGAGTTAGAGGAGGAGGAGGTGATGGTTGAAGGGTTGGAAGTGGAGGAGGAGGTGATTTGGTGGGGAAATTTGGGGAAGAAGGTGAAGTGGTGGTGGTGGGTTTGGATGAAATTAAGGAGGAGTGGTGGTTTGGGGTTGTTGAATGTGGAGAAAGAAGTGGGGAGGTGGGCGGTGGCGCAGCGCCGGCTTAGGGGCAGCGGTGGTGGCGGCTCAGGTGGTGGAGGTGGTGGAGATAGGTTGATGGTGGTGATTGTAGAAAGAAGAAGGAGGAGAAGATGATGGAATTTGGTGTTGGTGGGGTTGATTAGAGAGGGGGTGGCCACACCGGCCTAGGTCGCCGGAGGGGCGCCGGAGTTGGGGGCTGGGTTTGGGCGCCGGCCAACAAATTGAGAGGAAGATGAAGAGATGGGAGAAGATGAGAGGGAAGAAGGAAATATAAAGAAAAAGAAAAGGAAAAAGAAAAGGAGAGAGAAAGAAATGATGGGATAGGGAATGGTGTTAGAAGGTGATGGGATAGGGGAGTGGGCTGTCAGTTGGTTGACTTTGGGAAGGGAAAGGAAAAAGAAATGAAGAAAGAAAACGAAGGGAGAAGGAAAGAATAATATTATTTAAATAGGGTAAAAATTGACTGTTTCATAATCGCTCTGAAAAATTCTCAAAAAGAGAAAATATTATTTTAAGATGCCCGATGAAATCGGATTCGAGAATTTTAATCTAGTTTTTAAATTAAAAATCTTGAAATCTTCCGGCGATACCAGCCGACACCAGAATCGGCCAAATTTTGATAAATTTAGAAAAATCTGAAAAAATATATTTAGATAAAAAATAAAATTCTAAGAAGTAACGTGAAAGCTGTTTTTGAAAATTTAATTTCGTTTGAAAACTAAAAATTTGGGAATCAGTCAGAGATGCCGACTAACACCGGTTTTGGAGATTTTGTAGAAAAATTCTGAAAAATTTCAGAAAATCATGAAAAATCTAAAATATTAGAAAACAGTGTCTGAAATTAAAATCGGTCAAATCGAACTAACAGAAAGCTCAAATCGGGCAGCATGCTAGCATCAGGTTTTTTGGTCCGGGTCAGGGCTGACTCTAAGACTGAGAATCCAGATCTGATACCAAAAACATGAGAAATCACAACTTAAAAACAAATACTGAAAGAAAATTATAATAATACGGTCAAAAAAGTCGGGACACATATCTGGGTACGTATCCTGAGAACAGGGTGCTACAATCTACCCATCTAACAAAAATTTTGTCCTCAAAATTCTATAAGGAGGGAGATAAACATGGAAGAGATTATAGTCAACAATGATAATATGATAAAGTGAAAAGGATAAGGAAGATTACAATCTCAAGACACAAAAGGTTTAGGGAATAGCGGTCACAGTGACATCATCAGGGCTCATGATCTGGGTACTGAGAACCCCGTTCTTCCACTATCACAACTGACGCCTCGGCTTCTCCTGCTGATAAAATGTAAGCCTGGCCTCTCCCACGGTCAGCTCCAACTCTTGCTCCTCGCTTCTGGGGAGGGAGTGGAGCTCTCCTGCCAACGGGCTCGGGGTTCCTTCCCGGCGGTGGTGCTGGAAGTGCTAGAGGTGCTAGGGTAGCATCCCACATCCTTTTAAACAGACAAACACCTAATGAATGATCTCCAGATCCACATGCCAAACACAGCCCGTTTGCCCTTCGGTAATTTCTTTGGATGTGCCCGGGCCTCAGGCAATATCCGCATATCGCCTGCTGAGGGGGAGGTCAGAATGGTCGCCTGACTATCGGGCTATCGCTGGGTCTGGTCGGGTCTTCTTCATCCATCAACTGGAAGGGTCTCTTCACTAGTCTGTTCCGCATCTGGTGCTTGTCTTTCTTCTCCAGTCCTCATTCTACCTCACGGGCAATAGAGAGAACCTGAGAGTACGTCTTAAGCTACTGAGGGATAAGAAATATCTGGATGTCCATCTTCAGTCCCTGTTGAAACCTACTGGCCCGCTTCTCCTCATCGCTCACCATGTAGGATGCAAATCGACTGAGTCTCAGAAATTCAGCAGCGTACTCATCCACAGATCGGTTCAACTGCTGCAACCTGATGAACTGTTCCTCCATCTCTTTCTGAGCCGTTGCAGGGAAGAACCTCTCATAGAAATCCTTCAAAAAATGATCCCAAGTAATAGACCTCTCCAATCTTTCTTCTTCCGCCAACCACCAGGTTCTGGACACATCCTTTAGCTGGATCTTGACCACTTCCATCTGGTTCTCATCAGGAATCCGAGCTGCCTTCAGAAGATCTGTAGTATCAATCAGCCACTGCTCGGCGTCCAACGGCTTCTCAGTATCCAAAAATGTAGCTGGCTGCAATCTCCTGAAATCGGATACATTACCAGGCCTCTGCTCTCTAGGCGCTGTCAATAAGGCTTGCCTCAGGAGCTCGTCTGCTGATACTGACTCTCCATCATGCCATGCAGTACCCTCATCATGTTGTCGCTATCTCCATTGGAACTGTCACGAGATGTGCCAGGACCGTTACAGGTTCTCCATCCTTCCATATCTGAGGGATGATGGGAGAAGAAAAGCTGAAAGGAAAGAGATAGAAGGGTCTTAGGATCCAAGGAAAAGATTGCAAGAAAGGAATAAATAACCCCGCACTTGCGATTGGAATGTATATTCAAGACTCGTGCTCCAGCTGCAAATTAATATGTCATTAATCTGCCAACTGGTTGTACTGAGGATGTTAGAGCCTAGGCTCTAATACCACCCTGTGACACCCCGATCCCACGGGTACGGAGACGTCACTGCGACGTATATACGCAGGTCAGAGATACCCTCACGTATATACGCTAAGCGTCATTACATGCAAGAATCAGAGGCGAAAGCACAATGGCAATATATATTCCAACAGAAAAGTACAAGTACATGGTTATCACAGAGCGTGATACAATATTACAGGAATATTACATCACCAGAAAAAAACCAAAGTACAATACATAAAGAGATATACATAACAATCTTCCTTGATAGTGATGCATCAATTTGGTGTGTCCATCTAACTCATCATGCATCCACCACCAAGGCACCAACCCTCTCACGTCATGTGAGAGCCCAACCGACATCAAACATAAGTGGTGGGGATTTTGGTACCCATTTTCTTTTGGGTCCATGGGGGTTAGCATCATTCGGAACCCAAACAATTTTATTAGCAAAATTTAAAGAATTTACCTTATCATAATAAAACTTTGCTAAGTGGCCTTTGCGTCCGCAATGTGTACATTTATACACTCTAGCATGCACATGTGAATGAGTGTGATCATGATGTGCAAAGTGTGCATATGTCTGTCGTGGGTGATGTGCATGTACATGTGGAGCTTGTTTCCTTTGAAACAAGGTTTCCAATTTAGAATGTTTAAATACACAATTGCTCAAAGTTGAGCTCAAACAATCTATTCTATTTTTCAAAATTTGAATCTCATTTTTATCAATAGAAGCATGAAAAGCATGGTAAGAATGAGAATCAACACTTTTTTTTCTTTTTGGAAATGTTTTCCTTTTCTTTTGAAAAAAATTTCTTTTTAAAGAGTTATTTTCTTCCAAAATAATTTCCTTTTCTTTTTCCACCAAAAATGATTTTATTTTTCAAAGAAGTATTTCCTTCACAAAGATCATTTAATTTAGAAGTCAAGGAAATATTATCCTTTTTCAACATATCATTTTTTTTGAAATACATTCCAATTTATTTTGAAAGGAATCTTTTTCTTTTAACATGGAATCAAATTTATTTTTCAATTTTTATTATCTTTTTTAAGCAAGTCATATTTTTCAAGAAGTTGTTGACAAAATGAAGCAAGATCATCATAAGACATGTCAACATCCTCATCAAGCTCGGATTCGAAATTTACCTCAAGGGGGTTATCCCCTTGTACCATGTAGCATAAATTGGAAACATCACTTCCATCATCCGAGTCCTCCCCGCAGAGTATTGCTCTTGTTCGTCAAGGGAGACTATAGTGTTCCATGCTACAAAAACCGAATCAAAGTTAGAAACCCTAAATAAATATTCATCATTTAGGGTTGACTTTAAAGCATGGATGGCCTTTGCATTAGCCTCTAGATGTTTGCCATTTAAACAATAAGAATTTTTAATAGTGGCAAAATAAACATGAATACCTAGGGCTTTGAGGTATATTGACATCTTAATCTTCCAAGTTTGGATGTTAAGGATATCAGAAGTGGGAGGTGACATGAAATCCATGTGTGTGTATAAATATTGTGATTAGCCAAAAATAAGGATCTTTAACTCTAAGTTGTTAGACCCAAATCAAGAGCACCAAGCTCTGATACCAATTAAAATCACCTAAAGGGGGGTGAATAGGTGACTAGCTAATCTAATGATGAATTAATGCGAAATTAAAAATATTTATACAAACTAAAAATTCTTATGTTAAACACACCAAGTATAAGACAAGAGTGTAGCTAAATTCCCGGTGAAGGGCTCTGAACTATCTCCTCAAGATTCCTCTAGATAAGAGTTGAGGTGCCGCTATGGCTCTGTTGGTTGCATACAACTATAAGCAGACAAACCCAAGCATATAAAGATGAAAGCAATATAAGCAAGTAAGATATAAACACAAGTGAGAGATAGAGAGAAAGCATTCGTAAACATGGGAGATTTGTTTTGAGGTTCGAGCACCCTTGCTCTATGTCCTCGCCTTCAACACTATGAAGGATTTCCACTAAAATCGATCCACCGGATCACTCGGTACCGCAACACTTCCAACGAGTTCACACTAGAACTCCTTGGACTCACTAGTCCCTCTTTTGTTCCTGCAAGAACTACACACCGCAAGCACACTAGCTTGCCGAGGCCGCACCTCTACACCGAGCTCTCACTAGAACTCGAAACAATGCGAACCCGCAAGTCCGCCTCCTCAAATACAAATTAGAACACTTTGGTGATCACAACACTTTGATCACCTAAAATGCTCTCACAACAAAGATCCCTAGAGGATTGATATAGCAATGGATAGCTCAACTGTGTGTGAGAAAACTAGGATTGATTTGGTGGTGAAAAACTCAAGAAATCTCTTTTTCAAAACACTCTTGAAAAAACTCTCCTTTTGATATGGAAGCATTTAGCTCTAAACAAGTGGAGATAAACACTTAGAAGTGTAGGAAAAACTATCTTGAAAACCCACTTAAAATCTTATCGAAAACAGTCTAAGGGAACCCCAATTTATAGGCTCCCAAAATATGGCCGCTGGAGGCCAACTCAGCAGGATTCCCTGCTGTCGGTCGACCGCCCGGTCGACCGGCCAACGGTCAGATTTCTGACCGTTTTACCAGCGGTCGACCGGCCGGTCGATCGAGGCCTAGATACAGAGTGCAGGAGCTCTCTGCCGGTCGACCGCCCGGTCGACCAGGGCGAGTTCCAGAGAGCAGAACTCTCTGGCGGTCGACCGGGTCGGTCGACTGGCCCTCCAGCCAAACAAGGTTGTGCACGTTTGTGCACATCGATCGATCGACCTCTGGCTCGGTTGACCGAGCGGTCGACCGGCAGAGGCTAGGACACAGGTTTTAGGGATTTAAAACTTGGTGTTTTTCCTTCAATAAAATCTCATAAATTCTCATAAATTCTAAAAAAATAAGTTCATTGACATACTTTGAAATACAAACATGTTTGATTAAAAATCAAAACATATTACAAACATTTTTAACTATTTTTGTAATATAGAAGTTTTACCTTAAACAAAAACCTATATTTTTCAAAAACGATTTTTTCAAAACTTTTCCAAATACAAAAACAAGATATTCTAAACACTTTTGAAGCTTAGTGTGTATGGATATGATCCACTACACATATACGATGAAATATCTATGTTTTTGACTTTAAGCTCTAAATTAAGTTTTGATAAAATGTTTTGAATCTTAAAAAAAATTAACCGGTATTTTTCAAAACGAAAACTCTTTTATGAAAACACATCTAAATCATGTGTGTGAGTGTATATGAAACTTGAGCAATCCACCAACTAATTTATCCTTTATATTTTATCTAAAAATAAAATCTTGACACTTACAAACATGACACAAGTCTTCTAGGAAATCTTCTCTTGAAGGTCTTCTTCTCCTTCTTGACTTAGCCCATACCTTGATCCAATGAGCTAGACTCCTTTTGAGTACTTGATGCAATCTTGACACGTGAGCTCTTAAATCAACGCGTGCTAGCTCCAAAATTTTGACTTTAAATTCTTTGTTGAAGCTAAACACCAATGATCGGGGCGGAACCAGTACTCGAAAATGTGTGTATTGTGAAATCAATGAAAAGCTTGTTATGTGCTAATGTTCTCTCGATACTTCCGTTATAGCATTGGCTCAACGGGTCGAATCCACAGGGACGGGAGGTGATAGAAGCATTAACAGTTTTTATTCACGTCGGTTGTTAACAAGTCTTCTCCGTTAAAAGAATGAAAAAGACAATAAAAGAAAAGAAATTTGAAAGTGAAAGGTGAAGAAAATGATGAAATTGGCGATGTGAAAATAAAAGAGAAGTGATTTTGAAAACAAAAAGAGAATGAAAAAAAGGTGAACTAAGAAGGTGGTGAAAACATTGATAAGAAAATGATAAAATGTTTTTGAAAATTGTTTTTAAAACAAGATAAAAAGAATGATGAAAACTATGAAAGAAAACTCATGCCTACTAACTACCAATTGCTCCACTAACCATGCTAACCTCTTAGTGATAGTTGCCTCACATGGATCCTTAGCCATCACTAATCCTTGGCTTCAAGAGACAATACAAAGCATGGCCCATAAGATTGTTCATCGACATTCAAACAACACATTCATACCACATGACAAGTTGCAAGCTACTATTAAATCATCAAAATCGGTTAGAGGTGAGCATGAAATAAAGAAGACATTACAAGTTAGCAAGTTAGTGGGTTAGGTGTTAGAAATGTTAGAATGTTAGAATCCATCATCATGAGCCATCAATGGCTCTTGTAAGAGCAAGGCCTTATAGAGGCTATTAGATTCATGTGGATTATCAAGTAAGGGGTTAGATGGTTAGTGGTTAGTAGTTAGATTGCCATGAGAAGAAAAGATTAGCTAAGAATCATGTAAAAGATGGAGAATATTATAATGGAGAAAAAGGAGACATCTTTACATAGTACATCAATCTCTCTCTTTCTCTCTCTTCCCTAATACATAATCTAAAAAGAAAAGAAAATACAAAATAAAAGAAGAAGAACACCTACACTACCCTATACTAAAAGATAGAAAATCAAGCCTAAATCCAAATCTGCTTGCGTTTTGGCCAAACCCTACCATATTTATGGCAAAAGGAGGTTCCAGAATAGGAGACAAGACCAGGCGTCGAAGATCGACGCGTGACCCCACCACCTTGCCACGGAAACGCGGCTATTGCCACATTTTCGCGACAATACCAGGGACCTAGGTCCCTGGTTTTGGTGCGGGAATTCGCGGCACTTCGGGGACCTTTTAAATATGCTCTGCTTCGGGTCTTTCATCTGTATATTCGTCTGACGTGCGCAAGGGTCTAGGTTCAATGTATCTTCTAGAAGATCCCTTACTTGGCCTCCAAGAAATGCGGATTTAATTACCCAAAAATGGGTTTAATTAAGCTCTTATTACCCTTTTTCCCTCCTTGTCTTGATTATCTGCAAGAGAGACCAAAACACGGTTTAGACTGACATTTTATTCATAAATCTGCGGGAAAATGTGATATAATAATGCAGAACTGTAGACTAATCAACCAACTAAGATCTTGATCAAATATCTGATACTAATTAAACACAAGATCATTAGTACTATAACTACATGAGTTAGTCATTATCAAAACTAGAGTGATGGGCCTTCCGGCCAACAATCTCCCCCTTTTTGATGATGACAAAACTCATGGAGTCATATATGCATGGATTAAAGTTAAGCTTCATAGAAGCTCCCCATTAACTCATGCATAACAATAAACAAATAGATATTCAATGAAGTGCATAAAACTAAACAAGTATATATGCATAAACAAGGTGAGAGAAACATGCATAAACTAAAAAATTCTTTTCCCTAAAAACCTTCTCCCCTTTTTGGATAAACTTTCAAAATCCTTCTCCCCATTTTGTATAAACATAAAATATAACATGCATAAACTCAATATATGCATAAACTCAATATCTAACTATGCATATATAAACTCAAAATCAATCTCCCCTTTTTTGTCAATCATCAACAAAGGGGTGAAAAATAAATCAAACAATAAAGATATATATGTGATATACATTCATGAAGGGGAAGATGATAAGTTAGCTCCCCTGCATACATTCATTACATGAAGAAGGAATGACAAAACTCTAACTCACATAAAGCATAATATATAATGTATAAGTGGAGATGTTAAGCTCCCTTACACACGTGTACCACATAAAAAAGAGATGTCAAGCTCCTCAATACAAGATACACTCAACATGAATCTATATATAGAAGAGATGTTAAGCTCCCCTTACATATAGGCAATACATATCGAAATATTTAAAAATCACTTTAAAGACAAATTTTGAATTTTCTTAAATCAATAAATCAAATTTTGAGTTACCACTTGTAAGTAAACAAAATTTTATCACAAAATTTTTAAGATATCACAAGATTTCTGATACCTATTGAAATTAGAAATTTTGATACCTATTAAAAACATATTGAAAGTAAAATTGAAATTGAAACATTCATAAATTTTGATGCCAATGAAAGTAAAATATTTTATATTTAGATACCAACTGAAATACATGGTAAATTTTGATACCAATTGAAATACATGGTAAATTTTGATACCAAATAAGAGTTAAAATAATTTTGATACCAATTGAAATCACAACCCAATTTGAAATCGAAACATATTGATACCAATTGAAGTAGATTATAAATTTTGATATCAATTGAAATACCAATTGAAAATAATGCATAAGCTTATTAAAATACCAATTAATATTTAAAAATTAGTCAAGCTTAGTATAAACATAATTTGTGTTTTAATCATGTAAGGATATTATAAATCAAGCACCATCAAATCATATATATGTATGAAAATGAAAATACCAAATGAAATTGATATTAATTGAAATTTGAAGCATACATATATAAGAAAACATATATGAGTATACAAAAATAGAATTTCATGAAGTTCATGTGTATTACTGATAACTATCCACCCTAATCATGCACATGATAAAAAGATTTTCAATAAGGCTTACAAGGCATGGTCGCTCATCCATCCGCCCTTTGGTTGGTAGGGGTTTTCAAAAATAAGAGTTTAAAAATATTTTAGCGTAGTTTGAAAACTCTACCAATTGAAGAATAAATAATTAGTTTAAAGTAATTTTTAAAAAATTAGTTGAAGATCCCTTCAAACAAAACATATATATCTCATAAATCATACTAAATATACAAAATTTGACACTCAAAATCTATAAAGCTCAAAAATGTGCTCATGAAACAAAATCATGAACAAACAAAAATAATGTGAGTGTACAAAGGTTATGTGATTAGCATAATCATGAAAAATAGTCAATAAAGTTCAAAACAAACATGAATATCTTTTATCAAATGCATAAAAGTGTATTTTTCAATTAAAACAAACTTCAAGGCATACGTATGTTTTATCCAAAATTAACAATATACATACATATCCTAAACATAAAAGAGTCTAAAATATAATTTGCATGAAAGCAAGAGACTCAAGGGTATACATGTATATTTATTAGTTTTAGACAAGAATAACATATACATGAAGCAAAAACATATTCAAGAATAGGGAAAACATGTATAAATAAAAGAATCACCAAAACTAGGTTATACATATACATGTAATAAGTACAAATGAGCAATAAAATACAAACATATAAGAATTAAATGTTGCTCACTACTTATACAAATATAGACACAAGTTTGACAATAACTACATCTAAACAAGTTATTCACCACATAAAGCACAACATCAAAACATGCTAAAAATATTTATATCAAAGCATGTAAACTAAAATAGGAGTTTAGAGATAGTTATCAAAACATATGCACTATTCTCTAAGTCTTCAAAACATGATGGTCCTCCCACCAAACTTTCTTGATAGTGATGCATCAATTTGGTATGTCCATCTAACTCATCATGCTCCACCACCAAGGCACCAACCCTCTCACATCATGTGAGAGCCTACACCGACATCAAACACAAGTGGTGAAAATTTTGATACCCATTTTCTTTTGGGTCCACGGGGGTTAGCATTATTCGGAACCCAAACAATTTTATTAGCAAAATTTAAAGAATTTACTTTATCATAACAAAACTTTGCTAAGTGGCCTTTGCGTCCACAATGTGTACATTTATACACTCTACATGCACATGTGAATGAGTGTGATCATGATGTGCAAAATGTGCATATATATGTCGTGGGTGAAGTGCATGTACATGTGGAGCTTGTTTCCTTTGAAATAAGGTTTCCAATTTAGAATGTTTAAATGCACAATTGCTCAAAGTTGAGCTCAAACAATCTATTCTATTTTTCAAAAATTGAATCTCATTTTTATCAATAGTAGCATGAAAAACATGGTGAGAATGAGAATCAACACTCCTTTTTCTTTTTGGAAATGTTTTCCTTTTCTTTTGAAACAAATTTTCTTTTTAAAGAGTTATTTTCTTCCAAAATAATTTCCTTTTCTTTTTCCACCAAAATGATTTTATTTTTCAAAGAATTATTTCCTTCACAAAGATCATTTAATTTAGAAGTCAAGGAAATATTATCCTTTTTCAACGTATCATTTTCTTTTGAAATACATTCCAATTTATTTTGAAAGGAATCTTTTTCTTTTAACATGGAATCGAATTTATTTTTCAATTTCTTATTATCTTTTTCAAGCAAGTCATATTTTTCAAGAAGTTGTTGACAAAATGAAGTAAGATCATCATAAGACATGTCAACATCCTCATCAAGCTCGGATTCAGAATGTACCTCAAGGGGGTTATCTCCTTGTACCATGCAGCATAAATTGGAGGCATCACTTCCATCATCCGAGTCCTCCCCGCATAGTATTGCTCTTGTTCATCAAGGGAGACTATAGTGTTCCATACTATAAAAGCCGAATCAAAGTTAGAAACCCTAAATAAATATTCATCATTTAGGGTTAACTTTAAAGAATGGATGGCCTTTGCATTAGCCTCTAGATGTTTTCCATTTAAACAATAAGAATTTTTAATAGTGGCAAAATAAATATGAATACCTAGGGCTTTGAGGTACATTGACATCTTAATCTTCCAAGTTTAGATATTACCAATATCAGAAGTGGAAGGTGACATGAAATCCATGCGTGTGTATAAATATTGTGATTAGCCAAAAAAAAGGATCTTTAACTCTAGGTTGTTAGACCCAAATCAAGAGCACCAAGCTCTGATACCAATTAAAATAACCTAGAGGGGGGTGAATAGGTGACTAGGTAATCTAATGATGAATTAATGTGGAATTAAAACTATTTATGCAAACTAAAAATTCTTATGCTAAACGCACCAAGTATAACACAAGAGTGTAGCTGAATTCTCGGTGAAGGGCTTTGGACTATCTCCTCAAGATTCCTCTAGATAAGAGTTGAGGTGCCGCTATGACTCTGTTGGTTGAATACAACTGTAAGCAGACAAACCCAAGCATCTAAAGATGAAAGCAATATAAGCAAGCAAGATATAAATACAAGTGAGAGATAGAGAGAAAACAATCGTAAACACGGGAGATTTGTTTCGAGGTTCGAGCACCCTTACTCGACGTCCTCGCCTTCAACACTATGAAGGATTTTCACTAAAATCGATCCCACTGGATCACTCGGTGCCGCAACACCTACAACGAGTTCACACTAGAACTCCTTGGACTCACTAGTCCCTCTCTTGTTCCCCCAAGAACTACACACCGTAAGCACATTAGCTTGCCGAGGCCGCACCTCTATACCGAGCTCTCACTAGAACTCGAAATAACATGAACCCGCAAGTCCGCCTCCTCAAATAAAAAGTAGAACACTTTGGTGATCATAACACTTTGATTACCTAAAATGCTCTCACAACAAAGATCCCTAGAGGATTGATATAGCAATGGACAGCTCAAGTGTGTGTGAGAAAACTAGGATTGATTTGGTGGTGAAAACTCAAGAAATCTCTTTTTCAAAACACTCTTGAAAAAACTCTCCTTTTGATGTGAAAGTATTTGGCTCTAAAACAAGTGGAGATAAACACTTAGAAGTGTAGGAAAAACTATCTTGAAAACTCACTTAACATCTTATTGAAAACAGTCTAAGGGAACCCCAATTTATAGGCTCCCAAAATATGACCGTTGGAGGCCAACTCAGCAGGATTCCCTACTGTCGGTCGACCGGCCAACGGTCAGATTTCTGAACGTTGTGCCAGTAGTTGACCGGCAGGTCGACCGAGGTCTGGATACAGAGAGCAGAAACTCTCTGCCGGTCGACCGCCCGGTCGACCAGGGCCAGTTCAAGAGAGCAGAACCCTCTGGCGGTCGACCGGGTCGGTCGACCGGCCCTCCAGCCAAACAAGGTTGTGCACGTTTGTGCACATCGGTCGACCGTCCGGTCGACCGACCTCTGACTCGGTCAACCGTTCGGTCGACCGGCAAAAGGCCAGAACACAGGTTTTACGGATTTAAAACTTGGTATTTTTCCTTCAATAAAATCCCATAAATTCTACAAAAATAAGTACATTAATATACTTTGAAATACAAACATGTTTGATTAAAAATCAAAACATATTACAAACATTTTGAACTATTTTTGTAATATAGAAGTTTTGCCTTAAACAAAACCTGTATTTTTCAAAAATGATTTTTTCAAAACTTTTTCAAATACAAAAACAAGATATTCTAAACACTTTTAAAGCTTATTGTATATGGATATAATCCACTACATATATATGATGAAATATCTTTATTTTTGACTTTAAGCTCTAAATTAAGTTTTGATAAAACACATGTATATTTTGAACCCTAAAAAAATCAAACAGGTATTTTCCAAAATGAAAACTCTTTTATGAAAATAGATCTAAATCTTGTGTGTGAGTGTATATGAAACTTGAGCAATCCACCAACTAATCTATCATTTACATTTTATCTAAAAATAAAATCTTGACACTTACAAACATGACACAAGTCTTCTTGAAAATCTTCTCTTGAAGGTCTTCTTCTCCTTCTTGACTTGGTCCAAACCTTGATCTAATGAGTTAGACTCCTCTTGAGTACTTGATGCAATCTTGACGCGCGAGTTCTTGAATCAACACGTGCTAGCTCTAAAACTTTAACTTTAAATTCTTTGTTGAAGCTAAACACCAACTAAGATCTTGATCAAATATCTGATACTAATTAAGCACAAGATCATTAGTACTATAACTACATGAGTTAATCATCATTAAAACTAGAGTGATGGGCCTTCGGGCCAACATATTTATGTGCTTGGTCTTGCTATATTGATTTGCATTTTTGGTCATATGAATGGTACTAGTATTATCACAAAATATTTTAATATGATCATAATGCAAAGTCAAGGAGAGTATGTTTCATCCAAAGGACTTGTGCATAACAAGCATCGGCCACAACATACTCCGCCTCGGCGGTTGAGAGGGCTACAAAATTTTGTTTCTTGGAAGACTATGAAACAAGGCAATTTCCTAAAAATTGGCAAGTACCACTAGTGCTCTTCCTATCGATTTTACAACCAGCATAGTCGACATTCGAATAACTCGTCATGAAAAATTGTCTGATTTTGATATACCACAAGCCCATTCCAATAGTGCCCTTAAGATATCTAATAATGTGTTTTACCGCAATTAAGTGAGACTCTTTAGGATAAGAAAAGAAAGAAACGATGAAATAAAACTCATGGCTACTAACTACTAATTGTTCTACTAACCATGCTAGCCTCTTAGTTTTAGTTGCCTCACATGGATTCTTGGCCATCACTAATCCTTGGCTTCAAGAGACGATACAAAACATGGCACATAAGATTGTTCATCAACATTCAAACACATCAATTCCACACAATAAGTTACAAGCTACTATTAGACCATTAAAACCGGTTAGAGGTGAGCATGAAATAAAGAAGACATTGCAAGTTAGCTTGTTAGTGGTTAGATGTTAGAATGTTAATGTTAAAATTCATCATCATGAGCTATCAATGGCTCTTGCAAGAGCAAAACCTTGTAGATGCTATTAGATTCATGCGGATTATCAAGTAAGTGGTTTCTAGTTAGTGGTTAGTAGTTAGATTGCCATGAGAAAAAAACTAGCTAAGCATCATGTAGAAGACGGAGGAGATTACAATAGAAAAGAAAAGAGACACCTTTATATAGATTGTCACTTTCTATTACATCAATATCTCTTTATCTCTCTCTGAATCATCTCAGCCCTAATACATTAATCTAAAAAGAGAATGAAAATACAAAATAAAAGAGGAAAAAAATCCTACTCTACAACTAGAAGAGAGAGAAAACCTAGCCTACAACCCTCTCTCTTCCTGTTTTTGGCCAAACCTTGCATATTTATAGCAGAAAAAGTATCTGGCAGGCGAGATGAGGCCACGCGTCAAAGATCGATGCGTGAGACCACAAGATTGCCGCGAAAAAATGACTTTTATCGCGTTTTCAGGGACCTAAGTCCCTAGTTTTGGTTCATAGTTTCGTACAGCTGCGAGGAACTCCTATTTATCTCTAGATTTGGGTGAAGGATCCCGATTTATTTAGATTCTCGCCCAACTTCTGAATCCAATATACTTTCTAGAAGCTCTCTAGCTTGGCCTCCAAGTAATAAGATTTAATTACCCGAAAATTGGGTTTAATTAGGCTCTTATTTTGACTTTGCCCTTGAACTCTTAATTACCTGCAAAATAGACTAAAACATGGTTCAGAGGCGATATTTTATTCATAAACCGGTAGAAAAAATATAATGATGCAAAATTGTAGACTAATCACTAGCCTGCTGCGAGGCTAAGATTCAAGCTTCTTGGCGAAGCTAAGTGATTGGCGGAGTAGCCTGTTGCGAGGCTAAGTTCCAAGTTTCTTGGCGAAGCTAAGTGATTGGCGGAGCTAGCTTGCTGTGAGGCTAAACTCAAGTTTCTTGGCGAAGCTATCAAGTTGGCGGAGCTAGCTTGCTACGAGGCTAAACTCCAAGCTTCTTGGGAAAGCTATCAAGTTGGCGGGCTAGCCTGCTGCAAGGATAAACTCCAAGCTTCTTGGCAAAGCTAGCCAGTTTAGCTGAGTTTGAACTGATTGTCCTATTGTCTGCGACCTGTCTTTTAAAAGTGTTGACAAGTTAGACGCTGTAAAAATCAGTTGAAAAGCTATCTGGGATTTTGTCTTTTAGAAGTTTTAACAAAACCCCTTCAAAGTTTTCATAAATACGTAACGGGATGATTTGGATTTTGAAATACTTTGAATTACTTCTGGCTTGTTTGAAGCTGTTGAAATAAGTATAGCACAAGTGATGCGAATTTGATTGTTTAAGTCATTGAAATGTGTTTTGCAAGCCAGAAAGCCTATCCGGTGAGGCTATATACCCTGAGAGGTTAGTCCATTAGGCTAGAATAGTCTGCCTGTGTGGCGAGGCTTTTTAGATGATTAGCTTCACTCCATAGCCTGCCTGTGTGGCGAGGCTTTTGAAATGGCAAAGCTATTAGCTTTGCCGTTAGATCCCATTGGGCTAGCTTCGCCTGCGCGATGAAGCTATAATTTGGTGAAGCTAGCAAAGTTATTGCTTCGCCGCTGGAGTTAAATCTCTAGCTATCGCTTCGAAAATGAAGCGACTGCGTGCCTTAATGGCAAGGCTAGGCTCTGAGGCCTATAAATAGGAGTGGATTAGTCCTAGAGAGATTATTTTCTATTAAAATTTCTGAGCCTTCTAGAATCTAGGGTTCCTCCTCCTCTTTCATTTAAAAACATTAGGGTTTTACCCTTTCTTTGAATCGAAGTTCAATGGCACCCAAGCGCCAGTCTGGGAAATAGCCAATCGGTGCCTCTAAAGTGAGACTGCTCTGACCACGATTGCTCCGACCGTGGAATGGCCTATTGCAGGTATGGGTTTCCCTCTTTTCCATTGATTTTCACAGAAATCTTGATCTCTAAGGAATTTTATTCCCTTCTCCACGCTCCAGTGAACCCAGGGAGTTCGCCTCCCTTGGGTGAACTTAGGAAGTTCAAGTCCCTTGATCAGATTCATGGAGTTCGTCTCCCTCAAGTGAACTGAAGAGGCTTTGCCTCTTGGGTGAGGCTAGGGAACTTGCTTCCCTGTGCGAAACCATGGAATTAGTTCCCTGGAGAAGCTAGGGAGCTTAGCTCCTTAATGAAGCTAAGGGAGTTACGTCCCTGGCGAAGCTAGGGGGCTTAGCTTCCTGGCGCAGCTAGAGCTTGCCTCTTTGCGCTAAGCTAGGGAACTGGCTTCCTTTGGCATTTTTCTTCAGCAAGATTAGAAAGTTAAGAGTTTCTTTCTGGCGAGCATATGCCTCTGACCTTTCTATGTTCAGTTTTATGTTACTAACATGTTTATTTTTCTTACTTTACAGTGCAATATCAAATCAGGCCACTGAAAAAACTCTTCGGGTCTGTGCGGGAAATGAAAGGGCATGTCCATTTCCAATTTGAAGGACAGTCTTCATTTTACAGCGAAGAAAGCACCCCAGAGCGAAATTAGTTGATCCTTGCCAGAGATTAACATACCTTGAGGAGCATCATGTCTACTGCCGTGCTAGAGGGCAGTAACATGATGGTATTACGAAAGTCGGCCTTTTTGTTTGGAGATGTGGCTCTAGACTCAGATCAGCAGTGCTTGCCAGAGAAGACCAGTAGCTATTCAAGCGGGGGAGGGGAGAAAAAAAACTGTCTCCCTTTGACCAGGTATCACTTTCCGCTCTCGTTCTTCAGGAAGGTAACAGCGGAGCAGAGGATGAAGTGGCAAGTGACTCAAAGTATAGAGCCATTGCACGCGGCATCCTGACCTCGCAGAGCTACAGTCGATCAGAGCCCCCTGGACCTGTCATTAGTTTATATCCTGGTCTCGTCGACAAGGACGTACCGGCTGGAGATAACACGGCGATGGCGCGGATGTTCCTAAATCAGTTCATGGAGGTCGATGGAAACTACCTGACAAGGACTTCAGGACAGTGGGATGGGTACACTCTTCCATGAAGCAATGGAGGAGTCAACTTACCAATCACATCCTAGAATAATTCAACGATGAATTGAGGAGGTTGGGGCTGTACGAGACGGTCAGGGCTACTTGCCACAGGATAAAAGTTAGCGTGCCCAACTGAAACTTCTTCTCCTCCAAATTACATGGTATCAGAGCCTCTCAAATTTTTCCTTTGCTGATTGAAGTTCTCTCGGTGTTCTCGAGCCTGCGCTGGGCCGCGCTCGTACGGTATGTGCCTAGTGCTGGGCTACTTTATCAGAGATTTTCTCATCGTCCTCGCGTATCCTCCTCCACCTCAGCTAAAACCGAGTCCTCACTGATCCTCTCGCATCCACTGTTGTCGTCTCCATCATCATCTATATTCCTCCAACATTACAGGATCTGATCTGAGCTCTCTTGGGCCCTATTTTAATCCTCTTGGGCTTTCTTATCAATTTATCTCTCTTGGGCTCTATTTTATCCCTCTTGAACTTTCTCATCAATTTAGCCCTCTTGGGCTCTATTTTATCCCTCTTGGGCTTTTCTTTATACTCAGATGATCGACTGCCTTTCAGCACGCCGCCAGTTGAGTTCGAGGAGCTCATAAATACTTCATTCCACTTGACCATCTGGATCTCAACCAGCCTGATCCGGAATCCATCCGAATCTCGCTCTCTCATCTGATGCCTGATCCATCTAGATCTCCCCCGCCTGATCCATCCAGATATTGCCTTCTCGCCTGATTCTTCTAGATCTCGCCCTGCCTGATCCATATGGATCTCGCTCTATGGAGCTTGTCATCCTCTCAAACATCTGGATCTCGCCACATCTCTCGATCGTAATATGCTCCATCGACCAGCTCATCAAAAAACCTCCTATAAGTTTCGCGAGATTTTGTTCAAACTCTCGATGTTTGAGCTGCCGTGAGTTTGTGGGGTTGTTAGATACTCTTATTTTAGATATCTTTATCCTATTGTTAGATACATTTATTTTTAGATACCCTTATCTAACCTTATCTTACAACTCGTTTTATAATCTATCTACTCTCTCTCGTATCTATATATATATATTGATGTAATTGCTTTATAAATAAATATACTGTAACTTTTTCTTCTCCAAATTATAAGCATCCATCATTCATTATCTTTTTGAAAAGTTTGCAGCCTTTGTTTAATACGTGTAAGATCACCTAGAGGGGGGGTGAATAGGTGATGGCTAATCTAATGGTCACTTATGAACAAATAATGCGGAATTAAAACTAAGATGACCAAATTAAACTTCTTTTAATTAAACACTTATGTATAACACAAGAGTGTTGCCGAATTCCCCTTGCGAGGCTCTGGACAAACTCCTCTAGATTCCCCTTGAATGGGTTGAGGTGCCGCGTTGGCTCTCTTGGTTGAATACAAGTGTTAGACAATCAATCCCAAGCAATTATATAACAATTAAGCACAAGGGTATATCAAGCATGTAAAGTAATACAATGTAAGTAATGCAAGATATAATAGAGACAAAAGAGTAAGAGAGAAAGAGTGAGCAATCGCAAACACAAAGGGTTTGTTTCGAGGTTCGAGCACACTTGCTCTACATCCCCGCCTTCGACACACGAAGGATTTCCACTATGCACGATCCAACCGGATCTCTCCTTGGTGCCGCAACACCTACAAGCCCTCGGACTCCCAAAGTCCCTTACACACCACAAGCCCACCGGCTCGTCGAGGCCGCACCTCAAGCTACAAGTCCTCACTAGGACCCAACAACACCAAGTCCTCACTAGGACCCGAAACAAACCGCGAACACAACCGTCCGCCTTCTCAAAGAACAAAGATGAACTTTGGTGATCACAACTCTTGATCACCTAAAATCCTCTCACAATAACACTCCTATAGAATGAATAGCTCAATGGATGCTCAAGTGTTTGTGTGAGAAAGCAAGGAAAGAATCTTTGGTGAAAAACTCAAGAAAACCTCTTTTACACTCTTTGATAAAACTCTCCTTTTAATTGGAAGTATTGACTCTAATTTTGTGGAGAAAAACCCTTCAGAAAGACTGGGAAAAACTAGCTCTAAGGTCTCCAAAAATCTTGGCTCAAAACAATGACAAAACCCTCTTTTATAGAGGCCAGAAAAATCTGACCGTTGGGCTCTGTCAGAGCTTCCGGTCGACCGGTCCGGTCGACCGGCAACGGTCAAAATCCGACCGTTGCAGCCTCCGGTCGACCGACCCGGTCGACCGAGCAACTGGAGAAAAGAGTAAACTCTCTGTCAGTCGACCGGCCCGGTCGACCGAGATTTCCTGAGAGCCAAGCTCTCTGAAGCGGTCGACCGGTCCGGTCGACCGTTCTCCAGTGCACACAGGCGTGCACGTCTGTGCACGTCCGGTCGACCGACCCGGTCGACCGGCCACTGTCAGTTCTGAAAAATCAGAACTGCCAGAACCAGAAAAATGGGATTAAAGGTTGGTCTTTTTGGCTTAATAAAAAATCTCATAAATACTTAGAAATTCTACAAAAATAGTTTTATGATATAGAAACATGCTTGCACAAAATCAAGGCATGTTATTAAAGATTTGACTATTTTTGCAACTTGAAAATATTGGCTCATAATAAAAACTGTTTTTCTAAATCAACATGTTTTTCCAAATTTTCATCAAATACAAAAACAAGATATACTTTAAGGCATAGTGTGTATGGATATGATCTACTACACAATCAAGATGAAATATCTAGTTTTTGACATAAAGCACTAAACATGGTTTTGGATATAAGATATGTATACATGAATACCAAAAACCAAATTGTATTTTATCACAAATAAAAATCTTTTCTTAACTAGGAAAATCTTTTATGAAAATCATTTTATCAAGAGTGTGTGTGTGATATGACTTGAGCAATCCACCAATCTATTCTATCCTTTACATTTTTATCTAAAACAAATAAAAATCTTATACCTAGACACAAGTCTTCAACTTCTTGAAGTCTTCCCTTGAAGGCTTCTCATCTTCTTGACTTGGTCCAAATGCAATCCACCGAGCTCATCTCTAGATGTATTCTTGATGCATAGGCTCGTGAATCAACCGGTGCTAGCTTCCAACTTGACATTTAATCCTTTGTTGAGCTTTGCACCTACTAAGATCTTGATAAAGAATCTGTCACTAATTAAACAAGATCATTAGCAAATATAACTACATGAGTTGATCATCATCAAAACTAGAGTGATAGGCCTTTGGGCCAACAATACGATTGCGCATGATACTATTAGAAATGATTTTCTTGTTATATATCAAGAAGAAAAGAAAAAAAACTTCATATTAGATTTGATTGTCTTCCTATTTTCTTGTCATTCTTTTTATCTTATTAGAATATTTAGTATCTATCGCTTTATTGCCCAGATACTTCAATATCATATCACCGTCTATGATATTTAAATGATTGATGTATACTAGTTGATACTCTTTTAATGTGTCAAAGCACGTTAAATCCATCATTTTCTCTATTGAGGAAAAGAAAATAAAAGAGAAGGTAATAATTGCAAGTGAATGGTGAAGAGGCAAAAACATTCAATATCATTCCTGTTGACAGGTAATTGAATATTCTCAGTATTAATGTCTTAATCTAATGAGGGGGACTAATATGGTGTGACTTAAATAATTTGATACTAACCGATCTTGTTTAAGGGACTTTTTGGGCAAAAAAGTGCAATATATCAGAATATTTATGTTATTTATCAATACTTATCTAGAGATTATATTTGGTCAATATAAAAATAAGGGTCTAATTCATAATATGAATATAAGAGATTACCTAGCTAGGCCATGTATTAGATTGTTTGAGGCCTAGTTTTTGCATTATGTACTATATAAGTGTGCCAACATAAATATGTGATGAACTTGCTATGAATGCAGGTGTGTGTTACTAGAGCAATGTGGGATGATGGATAAATACGCGATGCATTTGATGGTTCTTTCTCATGTTTATCGAGTCAAATGGCTAAAGAGATTGTGCGAGCCTGAATTGGCCTTGCGATTGACATCGCATTCGGTTGTCGATATGTTGTAATTAGCTAGGCAATGCGATGTGCCAAAGCTCTACCTTCAGTGCATGAAGCTACTACACAAGGAGTTTGCTGCAGTTGAGAAAACTGAATCTTGGATCTTCCTGCAGAACAATGATCCTTTGTTGATGACACCTTTGTTGATTTTGAGTTCACTCACATTAGACTTTATTTGAAAATGTGTGTTAATTTTGACTATGATTCAAATCCATGCTCATATCTTGTTACATTGATTTTTCTGTAAATGTATTGACACTGGTTGAAACCCATTTGACATTAGCATGAGAGGGGTTGCAGCTTTTGTAACTCCTCTCTTAAGTTAATTTGGTATCTGTTTGTCTCTTTGGTATTTGTATAATGATTGTATTAGGATTATTTGTATTTGGTCTCATCTATTTCTTTAATTCATTATGATTATATTTTTCTGTTTTTTTATAATAGTGAATAAGTTGGTCCGAAAGTCCATGGGGCTGGCCCAAACTGAAATGAGCAGTACTTGGGCAGGTCAATACATGCTCATTTCAGGTTCGAGCTGGCCAAAAGTCCGCCCATTTAGTTTGGGTCAACTTTGGTCCGACCCATTCTCATCCTTAAATAAAACATATACATAAGTGACTTTAGTGTCTTAGATAGAACTCTAAACTCGACAGGGGGTTGTCTTATACCAATCTAATGCTCTATCAGTCGCCTCTAGAGCGAGTGTTGAACACAAAATCTATATTCAGTGGAGCATAATATTGTAATACTAGACTTTTATCACACAATATGTAGTCTGAAAAATGTTAAATTTTTAAAAGCTAAATCTAAAGCCTTAATATTTGTTTCCTCAGATGTATGCGGACGTTGAATTGACAAAATATGCTATTATTAAATTTGTTGAAATCTGATTAGAAAAAAAGGTCGGTTATAATTCTAATGTCTTTAAATTGAAAATTCATAACCTTAGTCCTAAATTAATAACATTTAAAACTTTTAAAAATTAAATATATTCTAATTGTCTTCAAAATAATCTCCATTAGTGTAATCTACATTTGTACTATTTTAATTCTTAAATTAATTTTGGATTTCTAATAGTATATCTTTTGTAGTTAATTTTTTTTCTTTTCGTTTATTTCCAAAATTTATTTTCTTCTCCATTATTTCATTTTTGTCATGCGTTGGGGTTTTGAGGGGAAGACAAAGGAATTAAGTCCTAGTGTACCCTTTTAGATTAATAAAGAGTTGTGTTCTCATTAACAAAAAAATGGCATGGAAAAAAGATAGAAAAGAAAATTCAGAGAATTGATAAAAAAGAGGTAAGAAAAGAATGGAAAAATAAAAATAAAATAAAAAGTATGATAAGAGGATTCAAGCTAATGTCCCTCAACAAGAGTATATTGCCAAAAGCCCGTGTGCTACAAGCTCTTTTGGTTTTGCAAGCTAGGATAACCTCTTTTTGTTGGAAATTTAATTCATCTATAATGCGGAATAAAAGGCCATGGATCAAAGAATCATATACAACTCAAGATAATGAATCAAAACCCTAATTATGCAATACTTAAATCACCATACCTGAGGCCATTGATGACGATTGAATGAAGACCTTGATTCCTTTGATGAATTGAAGAAGAAGATCCTGCAAACCCTAAAGCAAATTGATCCTCTTTTCTCTTCTCCTTTTCTTTTCTCAAAACTTCTCTATTCTTTTCTGATGGAGCAGCACGCGATAAAAATCAGCGTTCATTTTGATTTCTTTACAGGAGGAGAAAAGTGGGTCGCACATTTGCAAAAAGACCCCTTGAAAATAAACCTTTCCATCATGGTATCTTTTCTATTTTCAAGTGACCAAATAACTATATAAATGTGACAATTATATGGGCATCCTTTATATCAGTTAAACTTAATAGGAATCCAATGCAAATACCAAGGTTATGTGGGCCACTTTAATATGAGATTAACATTCTCCCACTTGGACCACTAACCGATTAGGTTAAAAACTTTAGAAAAGACAAAATAAAAGAAAAAGACTCATTTTCAAAATCATTTTGACTCCATTGGATTCCATACAGAAAAACCTGACATGTGCACAAATTTAAAAACAACAACTGATAAGCCCAAATATGTAATACTGTAATACTGCAATTAGCTTAGACTATCAATGCGAGTCATAGCGGTTATACAACATCCACGTCATACTCCCTTCTATGTACCACAACATTGATAACCCTTACTAATTGAGTCCATAACCATAATGACCCCTGTAATTGTCTTGTAAAGACATTTTCCTGTTTAACATACATCCATACAAAATATGTGTACACACAATTGGATAACAGGAAATAGAGAAACAAACTGTTATTTGTACAACAATGTCAATTACACAAGTACCATATACACATTTACAGATTACCCAAAAGACCCATCCTTACAACATGTTCCTTAAATGTCTTTGGAGGCAATCCTTTAGTCAATGGATCAGCAACCATTAAGGTGGTACTTATACTTTCAATTGACACTTTCTGTTTCTCAACTCTTTCTCTAACCACCAAGTACTTCAGTTCTATGTGCCTAGAACCATTAGAGTACTTACCATTCTTAGAGAAAAATACGGCTGCTGTATTGTCACAATATATCTTCAGCGGCTTGGCAATAGAGTCAACTACACCAAGTGCTGAGATAAAATTCCTCAACCATAGTGCATGATTTGTGGCTTCAAAACAAGCTATAAACTCAGCCTCCATCGTGGAAGAAGCAATAAGAGACTGCTTTACACTCTTCCACGAGATTGCTCCACCTGCTAGCAAGAAAATAAATCCTGAGGTAGACTTCCTGCTATCTGGGCAACCACCAAAATCTGAGTCTGAATAGCCGACCACCTCCAACTGGTCTGATCTACTGTATGTGAGCATATAGTCCTTTGTCCCCTGAAGATACCGCATAACCTTCTTAGCCAACTTCCAGTGCTCCATTCCTGGATTGCTTTGGTATCTTCCCAACATCCCAACTGCATAACTGATATCTGGCCTGGTACAAGTGCTTGCATACATCAAGCTCCCAACAGCTGATGCATACGGAATTTTCTGCATTTGACCCTTTTCTAAGTCATTTCTGGGACACTGGCTACCACTTAATCTGTCACCCTTCTGAATGGGTGCAGGACTAACTGAACACATTTCCATATGGAATCTTTCCAAGACCCGGTTGATATATCCTTTCTGAGACAATCCTAGCAATCCTCGAGATCTATCCCTGAAGATCTCTATGCCAATAACATAAGCTGCCTCACCCATATCAACCATCATAAAATTCTTGGTAAGATAGCTTTTAGTTTCATACAGCAAACCAAGATCACTACTGGCTAATAAGATGTCATCTACATACAGAACCAGAAAAATAAACTTGCTCCCACTGATCTTTAGATATATACACTGATCAACAGTGTTTTCTGTAAATCCAAAAGAGGTAATGGTATCATTAAACTTTATATACCATTGCCTGGAAGCTTGTTTAAGTCCATATATAGATTTCTTTAATTTACAAGCCAAGTGTTCTTGTTCTTTAATTGCGAACCCTTCAGGTTGCTCCATGTAGATATCCTCATCCAAATCCCCATTCAGAAAGGCAGTTTTCACATCCATTTGATGTAACTCCAAATCATAATGAGCTACAAGTGCCATAATGATTCTAAGAGAATCCTTCTTAGATACTGGAGAGAAGGTCTCTGTATAATCAATGCCTTCTTTCTGAGTAAAACCTTTGGCCACAAGTCTAGCCTTATATCGTTCGATATTGCCTTTAGAGTCGCGCTTGGTCTTAAAGACCCATTTACACCCGACTTTCTTACAGTTATAAGGCAATTCAACGAGATCCCAGACTTGGTTTTGGTCCATAGATTTTAACTCATCTTTCATAGCATCAACCCATTTACTAGAATCATTGCATTCTATGGCTTGTGAAAACGAAACTGGATCTTTATTTACCCCAATATCATAATCAGATTCCTGTAGATATACCACATAATCATCTGAAATGGCAGATCTTCTTTCCCTTTGAGATCTTCTCAAAGCTGCCGGTTGTGGTGGTTCTACAACATTTTCAATGGGAATATCCTCATGGAGTGGTGAACCAACATTAATTTGTTGTTCTGGAATCTCAACTTGATGATCAAGCTAAGGTACAACAATTTCTCTTGAAGTAAAGGTAATTGGGATATTTACCCTTACAACTTCAAGATCTACTTTTCTTGGTTCATCACTCCCACTAAATTCACCATTCTCTAGGAATCTGGCATTACCAGTTTCAACTATTCTTGTACTATGGTTAGGGCAATAAAATTTGTATCCCTTAGACTTATCTGGATAACCAATGAAATACCCAGATATTGTTTTTAAGTCTAATTTCTTTTCTTGTGGGTTATATATTCTGGCCTCTGCTGGACAACCCCAGACATGTAAATGTCTTAAACTGGGTTTCCTACCAGTCCACAGCTCGAAAGGAGTTGTTGGGACTGCCTTACTAGGAACCCTGTTTAAGATATACATAGCAGTCTTTAAGGCCTCACTCCACAATGAATTGGGTACTTTAGAGAAGCTCATCATGCTCCTAACCATATCCATAAGAGTTCGGTTTCGCCTTTCAGCAACACCGTTCTGCTGAGGCGTACCTGGCATCGTGTATTGAGCACAAATGCCACGCTTTTCTAGGAATTTGGCAAATGGGCCAGGATGTTGTCCTGACTCATCATATCTACCATAATATTCACCACCTCTATCTGATCTTATGATTTTAACCTTTCTATCTAACTGTCTCTCGACTTCTGTAATGAACACCTCAAGGATGTCAACAGCCTGAGACTTTTCATTAATTAGATAAACATAACCATACCGTGATAGATCATCTATAAAGGTAATGAAATATCTCTCTCCAGTAAAACATGGAATGGAAAGAGGTCCACAAATATCTGTATGAATTATTTCAAGGAGGTCTTTACTTCTTGTGGCACCTTTCTTAGTGTGTTTAGTTTGTTTTCCTTTTATACAATCTACACACACATCAAAATCAGTGAAGTCCAGGTCATCCAAAATCCCAGTCTTCACTAATCTTATTATTCTATCCCTGGAGATATGCCTCAGTCTTCTATGCCACAAGATAGAGGATTTTTCATTTATTAAGCCACGTTTTATACCAACATTCGAATGCAGAGACAATAAAGATTGTGCAAACTCATCATTCAATGAAATTTTATATAATCCATCACATAAAATTCCATGCCCAACCGGCATTGAATTATACATTAAAGAGAGTTTTCCACAACTAAATAAAACAGAATATCCAAAAACATCTAATTTGGATACAGACATTAAGTTCCTGGAAATTGAAGGTACATAAAAAGTATCCTCAAGATTCATCTGATGACCTGTCTCCAAAAGTAGTCGATAAGTACCAACATATTCGACCTCCACTTTCAGACGGTTCCCCATAATGATGAATCTCTCACTTTCCTTCGGTTTCTGGGTTGTAAGGAATCCCTGCATTGAATTAGTTATGTGAGTTGTGGCTCCAGAATCAATCCACCAAGTGTTAGAAGGAACTTCAGCAAGATTTGATTCATAACATACAAAAGAAAGATTTGTACCTTTCTTTTCGAACCAAGCTTTCCTCTTGTTGCAGTCCTTCTTCACATGTCCCTTTCTGCCACAGAAGTAGCATTTGACAGTGAAAGCTTTTCTATGACCTTGGCTACTTTCCCCATGGTCATTTCCTTTCTTTGATGGAAATTTCTTACCTCTTCCATATTTACTTTTCTTATGGATACCCCCTGAAGTTACTGCCAACACTGAGTGCTGTCCTTCTTGCCTCAGTCTCACCTCCTCTTGAACACACATACTAGTTAGCTCATTCAAGTTCCACTTATCCTTATGAGTATTGTAGTGGATCTTGAATGGCCCAAACTGTGAAGGAAGTGAGTTGAGGATGAATTGAACCAAGAAGGACTCATCAACCTTCATACCCAGTGATCCTAGCTTAGCAGCCTTGTCAGACATGTTCAGAATGTGTTGCTGAACTCCTCTATTACCATCATATTTCATGGTGGTAAGTTCAGCCATTAAGGTACCAGCTAATGACTTATCTGCTGACTTAAATCGGTCCTTTACTGCAGACAAAAGTTCCGATGCACTAGTAGTATGTGGGAGAGAAGTCTTGATGTTATTAGCTATGGTCATCTTTATGAACATTAGACTGAGCCTATTAGACCTCTCCCAAGCTTTGGCATGGCTGACCTGTTCTGCTGTACTCTCAGCAGTTACTTCATCAGGTTTGTCAACTATTAAGGCCATGTCTAGGTCTAGGACACCCAGTGTAAACTGAACATGTTCATACCACTCTGAGAAGTTTGTACCATCCAAGGCCGGAATGCTAGTGGCATGAGTGTGAAGAGAAGTGGGGACGTTCACTGAAACATAATAGGACATAGCTCACATTAGGCCACGAATCAATACAATAACTTTAAATTTAATTAAGATGAACTATTGATATCACTCAGATTTCTCCTTTGGGCGAAACCTAAGCATATCTAGTGTTCACTCTTTAGGTGAGAACTTTTATCACCTACGTAGGTCTAATATAATTTATGCCAACTTAGATAGTAAGTCATGTTACCTTTGGGTATTCACTTCTACACCACTAGGTTGCATAAATTACACTATCCTACCCCGGTTCATAATTATTCGAAAGAGACTTTCCTTTGGGCCAGTCCCAATCTCCTAATTAGAACCGCCACCGAGAATATTATTGCCTTTAATGTCTACCTCATTAACATGTCTTTTATGTAGTTGTATATTCATAAGGTTTACTAACCTAGGTCACTTTGGCAACTACTAAATCAATAAGCCTTATGAATACAAACTAACCAATAATATTCTCTAATTCTATTATTTGTGTAATGCCATAATACTACAATACATTACTTGACCAAACATCAATCAATATTAACACAATAGCTTAAATGTGTTAACAATCATTAAGGATTGAATTAAGCAACAATTAGTCGACTACATAGTATTATTAGTCGACTTGGGTCAAGTCAAGTCGACTACAGGTTTAGGTCTAGTCGACTAGGGCAAACAAGGATTAGTCGACTATACCTACATGACTAGTCGACTACACATTTTATCAGTCGACTAGGCCAAAATTACAAGTCGACTATTAACTTTATCAGTCGACTACAAATATTATTAGTCGACTCCTGTTAGAATCCAAACTCTCGGTTAAATATTAGTCGACTTGGCCAAAAGGTTAGTCGACTATACACTTTACTAGTCGACTAATCAAAAACCCAAGTCGACTCCTGTTAGAAACAGAGAGTCGGGTAACTTTCGGGATGGACTATTAGTCGACTAATCAATCCCTATAGTCGACTAATAGCCCACGATCCAGTTTCCGAACAGCAGTTCCAGATTATGCCCGAATCCCAAAAATTATGGAAAAATCGGGAAAAATTAGGGAAAATTAGGGTTTCTAAAATCCTAAATTTGATCCTTATTAATTGCATAATTAGAGGAATGTATATATGATTTTAGGGTTTCCAAGAATCCTCTTCAATTCTACAATTAAAGGTCAAAATCTGGATTTCATGAATTGTTAATCAAAACCCTAACTTTTCATAATTCCTAAATCCAAGATGTATCGATTCTTTAATCATGGCTCTGATACCAAAATGTTGGAAATTTAGTTCATCTATAATGCGGAATAAAAGGCCATGGATCAAAGAATAATATACAACTCAAGATAATGAATCAAAACCCTAATTATGCAATACTTAAATCACCATACCTGAGGCCATTGATGACGATTGAATGAAGACCTTGATTCCTTTGATGAATTGAAGAAGAAGATCCTGCAAACCCTAAAGCAAATTGATCCTCTTTTCTCTTCTCCTTTTCTTTTCTCAAAACTTCTCTATTCTTTTCTGATGGAGCAGCACGCGATAAAAATCAGCGTTCATTTTGATTTCTTTACAGGAGGAGAAAAGTGGGTCGCACATTTGCAAAAAGACCCCTTGAAAATAAACCTTTCCATCATGGTATCTTTTCTATTTTCAAGTGACCAAATAACTATATAAATGTGACAATTATATGGGCATCCTTTATATCAGTTAAACTTAATAGGAATCCAATGCAAATACCAAGGTTATGTGGGCCACTTTAATATGAGATTAACATTTTTACTAAAAGCATAATGAGAAGAGGTTGTTTTTTCCCGAGAGAGCGAGGGCAAGAGTCTATTTTTGCACGTGCCACCCCTTGCCCCCTTGCCTCGGGCTATTTCAAAACATATTAATAATTGACAATTTAAATCTTTAGATCCAGATATAAATTAAATGGGTTTTATATAACTGAGTATTTTAGTTATCCATTTCACTGCTCTTGCAGATTAATCTTTTGTTTGTGAGGGTCTCTTCTACATTTGACTGAATCTCTTAGTAGCATACAAGCTTGCATTTACATTCAAGGACATGGATGGTTATTTCTTCTCATCACATGTTATTTTAATTCCATCCCGGCGTATTTGTGCTCAGGGGCGGAACCAGAAAATTTTTTTGGGGTGGGCTGCAATTTTTTATAACATATACTTATGAATTATATGAATTTATCAAAAGAATTAAACAGTATTCTCCACTAAATCAGGAGTGAAACTAGGAATGAATTTGCTAAAAAAAACTAATATAGAAAGGGGTCTAACACAATATATAAAAAAGAACAAAAATAAAAATTAGATTTACGCCTATATATAAAAAAATGGGCCGGGCTGTAGCCCGGCGCAGCCCACTAATGGGTCCGCCCATGTTTGTGCTTGTCCCAGAACTCAATACGCTCTTACCCATTATTTACTTCTTTTTTTTTTTTGACTAATTTATGGAATATATTTAAGTAACTCCCCCCGATTATTATTATTTTTTTCCTCTACTGTTGGTAGACCTGATTCACTGATAAAAATAAAAAGTTGGTCAAATAATGGAGAGTCCTAAATTTCAAAACTTTGTTACAACCTTTATAAAAAAAAAAAAAAGGGAAAAACGAAACAAAGAAAACTTTTTGCAGTGCTCGACTACAAAGGCCAATCAGGGGCCAAAACGGAATGACTTTTGGCTGTTTCCATGACAATTACGGCGAAAAGGTCCAGTTCTGAATCCAGCCCGTTGATTCCCACTCCTCTCTGAACTTTCCACACCTCTCCCTCTAAAATTTCACCACCACACTTGTGTCACCGCAACCGCTTCCCTCTCCGATTCCTACGGCAGCAACAACCGAAAGAAAACCAAAATCCAATGGCTCATCTACTCTCTCCCCATCACCGCGCGAAGACGAAGAAGAAGAACAACAAGAGGAGAAGAGAGGCATGAACCAGAGAAAGCGACCCAGACCCAGATACGCGTCATCACCATCATCATCACCACTTTCATCCATGAACAAAGCACCGGCCACAAGAGACAGCATCCTCGACCTCTTCCTGTTCCTCTTCCTCCTCCTCTTCTTCCTCCTCTTCTCCCCCCTCGTCCGCAGCAAGCCAGGTGCGTCAAAGTTTCGATTTTTATGTCAAAATTTTCATATTCCCCTGATTTCTGACCAACCCATTTCGTGGATTTGGTTGGTGCTTTCTAATTTGTTTGTAGATTCTTACACTTGTTCCAATGGAACTGACCATCGTCGTCTGAAAGAGATCTTGCTGAGATCTTTTCTCTCGTCCACTGACATGATGAATTCCTCATCCATGTGCGACATCAGACGTTTCCCTGATGAGGCTAGCGCGGCCGGAAACAAGATGCAAAAAGTGAAGCTGAACGAGACTTCCTCGCGTTCCGCCGCGTACGTTGGACTAGATGAAATTCGGAACAAGACGATGCAGACGAAGAAGAGCAATGCCAATGCGCATGAGGTGCTCGGGAAAATTACTCACAGACTTGAGCCCGGAGGGCAGGAGTATAATTATGCTTCGGCCTTGAAGGGTGCAAAGGTTTTGGCCCACAACAAGGAAGCGAAAGGGGCGGGGAACATCTTGGACAGGGACCAGGACAAGTACCTGAGGAACCCTTGTTCGGTTGACGGGAAGTTTGTGGTCATTGAGCTCTCAGAGGAGACTCTAGTGGATTCTATCAACATTGCCAATTTGGAGCATTACTCGTCGAATTTCAAGGATTTTGTGCTCTCAGGCAGCTTGACCTACCCAACGGAGACTTGGATTCCTCTTGGGAACTTTACTGCAGATAATGTGAAGCATGCGCAGAGGTTTAACCTTTTGGAGCCCAAGTGGGTGAGATACATGAGGTTGCAGTTAGCTAGCCATTATGGATCGGAGTTCTATTGCACATTGAGTTTCCTAGAGGTCTATGGCGTGGATGCCATCGAGAAGATGCTCGAGGATTTTATAGTTGTACCTGATGAACCAGCTGGCAGTCAGAATATCGCTTCATTGAAATTGGAGACAAATTCTAGCATGAACGGAGATATTGTTCAAGGAATTGATGTGGTTGATGTTCCTGAAAAAGGAGTAGATACTGTTGATGTCAAAAATGATGTCTTAAAGAATGTCCCAAAGAGCAATGTGCCAAATCACAAGAAAGAAGTAAGACAGCAAGTAGCTGGAAGAATACCAAGTGATGCTGTTTTGAAGATTTTGATGCAAAAATTGAGCTCTCTGGAGCTGAGCCTCTCTGTTCTTGAGGAGTACACCAGGGAACTTGATCGAAGATATGGTGGTGCTCTGCCGGATCTTCAGAAGGAGGTTTCTCTGAAGGCATTGCTACTAGAGAACATTGGATCTGAAATTAAGAATCTCATGGAATCTGAAAAGGATTTGGTATGTCAATTCTGTGCTATTTCTAATGTTGTCTGATAATGCTTTGTTCAATGCTCTTCCTTAATAGTATCCTTCTAAGTCTAAGGACGCTGGGTATGTAAATTTATCTTTCCTCTGTTGTTTCCTTTCAGGAGAAGGAATTTAGCGATCATAAACATTGGAAATCAACTGTGTCCTCCCAAGTCGATGCTCTGGTCAAAGACAGTGCCTATGTCAGGTCAGGAAGAGGCTATTATGCATTTCCTATTTTGTTTGATTGGAACTTACTATTGCATGATTTTCTAACAATTCACAAGCTAATGTTGAATTCTTTTATGATGAAGATCACACTAATAGTTCTCATGCATGTTGCACGGATATAGGTACGAGTTTCAAATACGTGGATACACAAAATTTGAAGGGAAAAAAACACCGAATATGGATTCGTCACGGATATGGTAAACTAATTAAATAAGATTTATTATAATAAAACATTGTAATTCAACCATTAACAAATTTAATGACATAATTAGAAGTGCTCTACAGAAAAGTCCATAAACAATAGCAAAACTAGAAGATGCTTGTATCCAATTTTCTATACATTCACATTTCACACAAAACCAACCAAAAGAAATAGTGACGAGTAGCTGAACCCCTCTCTAAAACACTTAAAATTCTCCAAAACTTAAAGCAAAGAATCCCCAAAGACTTGGAATTTGATAAGAACAACACAATCATTAGCTAAATTAAAAATCAAACACATTGATGAGAGTATAACTCAGTTTGCCAGTTATCTTACGCATTAGTTATTTTTTTGAGTTTAGTTATTTTCTTTTTTGTGGGTGTTTAGTACCACATCGGTTATCTCCTAGAAGTGTTTTTTGTAAGCCTATAAATAAGCCTCAAACTTCTTTTATTAGTAGACAATAATGAGTTAAAAAATTTCAGTTAAATTTCATAAGTTGAGTTCTTGAGATTGGGGTGTGAAGCCCGTGGTATAAGGCGTGTAAAGCTCGTGGTGCAAGGGTGTGATGCCCAAATTTATCCTCGTTTCATAAACCCTAATTCCCATTTTCTTGTTCTTCTTTGCAAAACCCTAATTTTCTGTTCTATTGATTTAAGGTGATTGCAATCCATCTCGTTTTACATCAATTTGGTATTAGAGCTTTGGTCCAATCCCTTTCAAAATTTTCTCCTATCTTTCCAAAAACCTTAGTTCTAGATCAACCTTAGATCTATTCAAAAAAAAAGACACCACGTTGTTCACCATCTCCTTCCCCCGACCTCACCAGAAACCCAAACCCTAGGGTTGTCGTCGTCTGCCTCTCCGCCGCCATCCTCTCCCACCACCTCCAGATCTCTCCATATTGCCGCCACACCGTCTTCAACCTCATCTTGATCATCTTCATCAACTTTCACATCATCTTCCTCATCTCCATCATCTTCCTCATCTCCATCATCTTCACCATCCCTATCTGTTCTCGTCGGTCAGATCTCCTTTAACATCAGACAGATCTCGTTGACTTCAGTCTTCGCAGTCGCGCCAATCGAGCCGCCGATCAGATCTCCTTCATCAATCCTCGTCGGCCCTGTCATAGTTCAAGTCTTCCTTCACCCCATCACAGACCTTGTCGTTGTCACTGTTGGATCATCGAGATCTCATCGTCGCCATTGGATCGTCGAGATCTCGTCGTCGTCGTCGTCGTGTAGTCGCCACTGCCGTCGCTTCCAACTCCCACCGGGGCGTAACTGCCTCTATAGAGGGAAGATGGAAGAGCTCTTACTCGACAGAGTCGAGTTTTTCCCACCCCGGGAGAAATGATGAGGACATCACTCAATTTGCCAGTTATCTTATGCCTTAGTTATTTTTTTTAGTTTATTTTTTTTATGTGGGTGTTTAGTACCTTATCGATTATCTTCTAAAAGTGCTCTTTTATAAAATCTATAAATAGGCCTCAGGCTTATTTTATTAGAAGACAATGATGAATTAAAAATTTTTATTTTCATTTGATGAGTTTTGAGTTCTTGAGATTGGGTGTGAAGCCCGTGGTGTAAGGGATGTGAAGCCTGTGGTGTAAGGGAGTGTGAAGCCTACATTTATCCTCTTTTCTTAAATCCTAATTCCCATTTTCTTGTTCTTCTTAGCAGAACTCTAATTTTTTGTTCTATTGATTTGAAGGTAATCGCGATCTATCCCGTTTTACATCACATATTCTTTCAAATTTAAGCTAGTTCTAATTTTTCAAGCTCTAATCCTAAATCAACATGCCAATTGCTAAGCACTAAAATTTTATCATCTCAATGTCATCAATTTTTGAAGCACAAATCCTAAATTGATAACATCAGAGCTCAAAACGTGATTTTTGAGGTAGAATTAGAATGAAAAATACTAAGCCCTTTCACTAATTGAATTCTGAAAGACCGAACTGCTACTTCTCTGCTCTCGTTGACGTCGTTGTCTTCTTCGTTGATGTCCTTCCTCATCGATGTCGTCATAGTCAACCGCCATCCTTCATCTTCACCGACGCCAACGATCTTAAAAGAGAGGGAGTCATGAAGAATCTTGAAGACGAGTAGAACTGTAGAAGATGAAGAAGAGAGCGATTCGAGAGAGGAGATTTGAGAGAGTGCTCGATCGGGATTTTTGGGAATAACGATTAGGTTTTGAATTTAAAAATCCGAAACCCGCTCACTTAAAACCTCTTTTTAAAGGAAACAGAACCCGTAATGGACCTAAACTGACCCGATATGAGATTTTAAAGATTTGGATATGGATTCAGTGCGGATTCGTAGAATCCACACCCAATATGAATCCTACCCGTATCGGTGTGTATCCGTACTCGATACGTACTCAATACTATATTTCTTTTAGTAGGATTAGTATATCTATTTCAATTGTAACATATTATATTAGAAATACTATATTAATAGAAATACTATATTAGTATTTCTATTAGTAATTTTATTTTATTTAGTAGGATTAGTATTTCTTTTAGTAGGATTAGTTTTAGTTTTTCTATATATTGGAGTAGTAATCAAAGTCATAGTAGGATTAATAGTTTTTTCATGTATTTTTGCTTTTTTAGATTTTTTTTTAATTTCTTTTAGGATTAGTATTTATATTTCAATCGTAACATATTATCAATGAAAATTTTATTCACTCTCAATTGAGTTTGATTATTGAATTTCTTAATTCTAAATTCTATTAGTGGTGTGTACTCTAATCAAACTCAATTAGTGATGAGATCTCTTAATTGATTTATCGGTTACTTTCTATCCTCTTCCTCAAATTTCTCTCCCTCCTATCTTTCTTTCTCTCTCTCAACCCAACATTAACTCAACAGTGACAGCCACAACCATGCCCCTAGGTCTCAATCGGCTTCCCCGGCCCCAGCTGCGCTCCTACGACCTGCGCGAGCCCACGTTGCCTTGCCACGCCTCCCGTGTGCAAGCCCAGATCCCTGCGCGTCTTCCTGCGCGTCGTATCCCTTGTCAAGCAACTTCTCTTCATGCTCCGCCTGACCACCGACCTCGACGACATCGAGAGCACGAGCTTGCCGCCTCCATCAACTACAAAGCACCATTGGAGTTTGATTCAAACTGGGTTCAATTTCACAACCCGTACTCGAATCAGATTCATAACCCGAACCTGGTCAAACTCAGAGATCCAACCCGACCCGCTTTGCTATAGTTCCACCCGGATTTAACAGGAGCAGACCAGACCCCCTAGTAAAGACAGATTCATTACGTATGCAATTTGGTTTACGAGACGTATCTCATCTGTTTGGATTTCAATTTGCGTGATTCTCAAAGCGTTAGAACCGTGACAACAAGAGCTACGCATCTACATCAACATGACGCTGAGATCAATCACGATTCTCAGTGGGTACAATTCTCAACCACGTTCCTTTATTTACAATTTGATATTACATTTTTCAAATATTGTTACATTGAGTGTTGTCCACTATTGAAACATGAGTTGTGTGATTCTGCTGCCTGATTACTTCATAGCTTCGTTATTGCTTGTAGAACAATACCTGCATAACATAAATAGTGTCAGTTAGTTTTTAATTTGCAATAGACCAATACATATGCATGTTTAATCATTTAATATTAGATCAATATGTTAGTTTTCTACTTTTCTTACCAACAATCATTTCATATTAGTGAAGCGTTAAATTAAGTTTTATTATTATTGATTTCCGCACACGTACACGTTTCACATCAGTTTGATATCAGAGCCAAGTTAGTTAGGATTTGCATCTGAGGCACGTTTATTTACTTGCATTTTAGAAAAAATAGTGTAATTTTTAGGAAACTTGAAGGGTAAATCCTTTCCCTGAAAATTTCCTACTTTTGGTGTCTAAGGAAGGGTATTTCAAAGTGATTACTTAATTAAGAAACGCTGAAAGATGGAAAACCTCCTACTTGATTTATTTCACTGACCTAGCTGATTGGATTGGTAATGTTAGGGTTTGATTAATCTGACAATCTTAAAAATATCAACAAAATAAAATAAAAATTAGTTAGCTTTGTTTGCATATTGCATTTAGGACTCGTACACTGCATGCCTCAACCCGTAATGGTAGCCCATATTTGTTAGGCAAGTTTAGTAAACTCGAGTCCATTCTAATGGTGTCCCAACCCACCTTAGCTAAAATCATGGCTAAACTTGAAACCCTGACTCAAATCATGATCAAACTACAGGTTGAACGTAGAACACCTGAGAATGAGGATACCCCATCGCGAAACCACCATCGTGATAACTTTGTTGATCCATCCAATTCCAATGCTCAATATCTGAAAAGCATCAAGATCGATGTCCTCACTTTTAATGGACGTCACGACCCACAATTTTTTTTAGATTGGACACTCTAACTAGATAGGTATTTCACATGGTACAAACTCAGTGATACTAGGAAAGTTAAATTTGTCATAATGAAGCTGTTTGGTCAAACTAGTCAGTATTGGACCAACTTAGAGAATGGACGTGTAGCCCGAGATCAACTATCGATTGATACATGAGATAGGATGAAAGATGAGTTACAAACAAAGTATATACACCATATTACTACAATAATCTTCTTGACAAATAACATCAAATTACTTAAGGTAACTGTGGTGGAGATTTTTCGCCGCGACCGATCGGTTGGTTGATCCACATCACAAGCGAGAGTAAGGAAAGTAGAGAGTATGAATAAAAGTGATACACAATACAGAAGAGGATAGACATAAGATTTTACACGAAAATCTAAATAGTGAAAAATCACAGGGATGAGGAGAAGATTCTACTATAATTCTCAAGTTACATGAATTACAGAGAATTGATGGGTATGTCTCTGAGTTAGAATTGATTGGAAGGGAAGAAGCCCCCCCAATTGGAAAAGGTGATTTACTTATACTGAGTTGTTGGCATGAAGGCGGACGGCGTGATGGCCAAATCTTTCACGATTTGCACATGTTAATTTGTTGTAACGATCATAATTGTTAGCGCTGGACTGTTGGGGTCGAATGCAGGAAATCTTGCCACTGTCTATAACTGCCCGCATTGGGAAGCATTACACAATATGAACGTGGGAGAGAAAAGAAGCGTAACTGCAAGCGAACATCTCAGTGATCTTTACTGGGAACTTCTGAAGTGGAATCGGGAGCCTACGACTGCAGATGGCTCCGGAGGGATATAGTCTCTGGGGCTGGAGGTTACTCCGAGATGGTTGGAGACAATGGAGTTTCCGAGGTGGAAGAGTCTTTGGCATGAAAGTTGACGAATGTGAAGTGGCGGAGGCCTCGGGATGGACGTGGGGCTGTGGATGTCTCAATAAGAGGCTTTCAGTTGCATGAACACATGTTACCATCTTGATGAGGGTCATTTTTTTTACCACTACGGATGCCTCCCGTTCTTTCGCTTGTCGGAGCCTGTAGAAGGGAAGTCGGAAGAGCGGTGTTGATAGAGATTCTTTAATGCTTTGACTTTTTCTTGGTATCTGTGAGTATGGGAGGATTTGGATCATAAATTGAATCTTCTGAATTGAGTTGGAGATCACGCGGCTAGCTGACAGCTGACACGTCAATCAATTGAATTGCTTGAAAATTATAGTTAGCGTCTTTTTGATGCCATGATGGCTGAGATCGTGTGATAGAGGCTGTTGGTATCTTGTTGATTTGATTGACCGAGGATCTTGAAATGTGGATGGACTTTTTGAGAATCATGGATTTGAATTGGAGATGATTTGATTTTTCCTCCATCTATAAATAAGGCAGAGTCTTCAAGGTGGAACTCACATTTGTATTCTTCTCCAGAATATCCTTGCTTCAAAATTATTTCTTCTCAGGTTCATTGCTATGTCTTCCTCCTTCATTAGGTGGAAGAGGGAAAGGGAGAGTATGGGGATGGAGAAAATGGTGGACATGCCCTTGTTTGGGAGCCTGGCTGACGCGATATGTCAGTCATCGTGATTAGCCCGTCACGAAATATTATTCATCGTGATTGGGTGCCGCTGTCAGGGTTGATATGGAGGGTTTTTGCTTCAAGTCATCTTGACCGTCTGGATCGATCTGATGCCAATCTCGAAGCTTGGAGTTTTTTTTCTGATAGCGTGTATAAGGTAGGAGTAGGGGTTGTCCTGGAGGGTTGCGGAGGATGATGTGACTCCTTGACAATCTCGCTTGTCTTTGAGTTTTCATTCTGATCGGACACTGCTGCCTCGCACTTGGAAACTCTCTTCTTACGGCGAGCAACATGAGAAAAGTATGAGGGGTATTCATTGAGATGTCGCCGATTAAGCACTCCCTTCCAGAGCTTCAATCTCTTTTTCAGAACAAAGGGTCGATGGTGTGATATCATCATTGACTTGTCTTGGAGGTTTCATCTTTGTCAGATATCGCTGCCTTGCTTGTCTTGCCAGAGCCCGTTTGGCTTCCCTAGAGGCTTGTTCCAGGCGGAGAGTAGAAGATCCATCTGGAGGATCTCTTACTTTTGTGAGGGAACCTCTCGGAGCTTCTTCCGAGGTCTTCAGAGGCGTGAGCAATGATATTATCTTCTGACTGATGTTCTTCAGAGGACAAGCTCTTGGAGTTTGAAAGTGAGGCTGGACGTAGCGGCAGGATGGAAGGATTTGATTGAGATTAACTTTATTTCTTTTCAAAAAAGTGTAAACGCAGAATTGTAATGAAATTTTGTATTACTCTTGTTAGATATAATCATATAAGTATTCGGAGTGGAAAGACTTTTCAGAATAAAACACAAATAAATGTTTTTGGGATGGAAATGTTTGTTTAGATCTTGCCTGGATCGCTTTTACCGTTGGTCATGTTCAGAATCAATCATGTCTCCTCAGGGTGCTGGTTTTTAACTCCGGGATGTTTGATTTGGCATGTGGATGGTTTGGCAAGCTTGTGGTATTGTTCCCGATCGGGGGTAATCCCATCAGTAGTACCTACAAACTTTTAGCCTTCGAATGGGGAAAATCTCAGCAATGGAGTGGGAGATTTGGTAGGACTCTGAGCGGGGGAAACCCCACAACAGAGTAAAGACTCAGAGTGAGGGAAATCCAGCAGCGGAGTTGGATCCGTGGGTTGGCATTTGTGTTTCGCGTCCAGTAGAGAAAAACTACTAGAGGAAAACTACCAGGAGTACAAATGCTCGTTGGCCCACTATAAAGGGATGATGCACACGCAAGCATGCGATGGAACGACTTAAATTAAACCTTAGACGCAGCATTATAAGAATTAATGTAAGGCGTAAATTAAATAGATTGAGCTGACAAGATTATGTATGTTTAGCTTCTAATCACATGAAACTAGTACGTCGAGGGAATAATCCAAAGAAAAAACCCTCATGTATATACCATGTGTCTCGAGTGGTTACACAACCATGTCATCTCAGGATGAGTAATACATGTAGTCACTCGCAAAGGCAGTGTTTGGGTAATATCTGGGCGACTGTGCCTCTCCGGTATGTTTGATGTCTTCAGCCTTTAATCACATGAAACTAGTATGTTGCGAGAATAATCTAAATAAAAAAATTCTTATATATATACCATATGTTTCACGCAATCATAGACTCTCTGGAATGTTTACTTGCAAATTGGAAAAGGCATGAAGTAGGGGTGTCATCTATGGACAGATTAGATGTGTTGACACTGATAGTAGAAATTCCATCAGCGGTGTGGCGATCCGGACCTCCGAATGGGGGAAATCCCAGCAGCAGAGTTGGGCTTCGAGTGGGTAAATCCCATCAGCGGAGTCGGGGTCACAGTTGTTTCTGAGTGGGAAAATTCCCATCAGCGGAGCCGTGACCTTGGTAGGTACCTGAAGTGGGGTACAACCCATCAACAGATTGGATGTGTTTACTCCGAGTGGGGAAAATTCCAACAGCGAAGTGGCGATCTGGCTTGGACCCGACAGAGAAAAACTGTCTGGGGTCCGTTCGTCCGTGGGTCGGATGAGGGAAGCCCATGGAATAGTGTTTGTGTTTCTGAATGGGGGAATCTCATCAGCGGAGCATCAAACGGGGGCTCTGAGAGGGGAAAAATCCCTATAGCAGAGTAGGGACACCGAGTGGGAGATCCCATAGCTGAGGGTTTCGATTCCCGTAGGCTAATCGAGAAGGAGCTCGTAGGCAAGTCTGTGTTGTCTCCGAGTGGAGAAAATTTCATCAACGGAGCATACAGACAGTCTTCCGAGTGTAGGAAATCTCATCAGCGAAGGACGACTCCGAGTAGGGAAATCCCAGCAGCGGAGTAGTTCGGAGTGGGAAAAAATCCATCAACGGAAGGATCAACTCTGAGTGGGGGAAATCCCAGCAGCGGAGTTCTTCCGAGTGGGAAAAATCCCAACAGTGGAACATCTAGACAGCTAGACAGTCCTTCGAGTAGGAAAAATTCCATCAGCGGAAGGATCGATTCCAAATGGGAAAAATCCCAGCAGTGAAGTTATTTCGAGTGGGAGAAATCCCATCAGTAGAAGGTCTATCTTGGAATGATTGCATTGCAATGGCTAGGAGTAGAAATATCATTTTATTCAATATTAGAATGAAATACATGGAACTGGAATACATGAAGTGTTAGGGATAGGGGTATTGCCCTTTCTCTCAAAAATGAAGAATCGCTCAATTGTTTTGTATTGGGTTATCAAGTGTTGTAGCTGGGCAGGTGGTGAAGCGTTGAGCTGTCTGGATCCAGAGGCTGCTTTGAGAGTGAGGATGTAATCTTGAGAAAGTCTTATTGGATGAGATCTTCCAGGTACTTTCAGAGGGCCTAGCGGTGGATGGTTTTGTGTCCCTTACAGTCACGATAGGAACAAAATTCTTCTGCTTCGGGAAGGTGGAATCATATCGGATTGGTCTCGGGCGCCTAACCCACGGTCGGTTCTTGATGGTGTTGAAGACCTCGCTGATGGGGATCCTTAACGGAGTGAAATGTCATTCCATCGTCTTGTAAGTTTGGAGTGAATTTGGTGAAAGGATGGGAAATGTCTGTATTTTTAAGGGCAGGTTGTCCTCGATTTCAATCTTGGGCATGAGCGAAGGCTTCGTGAAACGCCCCGATCCCGCAGAGATCGGGACACTACGGTGACATATATACGTAAGGCGAAATTACCCCACATACGTACGCTAAGCCTCAGTACAGGGAATAAATACAGTATACACAAATATTTCAGCATTAAATAAGTACAAGAATACCTGCAAAAGGGGTCAGTGGTCATGATAGATATGAAAACAGGGATATATAAGAAAATAAATACAGGATAATAAAAATACCAATGAATAATAAAGGCGTCGAGTCTCCTGCTAATATCCCGTGAAGTATCAGTTATTACGAAGTCTCGGATCTTTGACCTGGACATGCAAATTCAGTCAGAAGGGACCTAGTGAGTGGTTAAATGGAGGAAGCAGTAATGTATATTATAACAGTAGTATAATCACGATAATATATAATATATGTTTAACTACTCGGGATACAATATAATGTTATTAACAATCGGTAATATATACAAGGGTTATTTTAGCACTATAACATTACTAATGCCTAACATGTTACAATGGGGTTACCTTTACGATATTATACAAAACGTGATTAAACAATAATTATATTTACTCGAGAAGTGTTATATATATAATATGAGTTAAGATATATAATTTAATTATACATTAATGATGTCAGTTTATGTTATTAACATGTATCAAGTCTTACTTCTGTTATATTTATTATTTATACTAATAGTACAGTAACATGACAGTATAGTGATGACAAATATTAACACCTACACACGAAATAAGCAGAAGTAATACCAGTATTGTACAAATATGTCTAGTGAATACATGGAACAGAGAGTACATGAGATGCAGCATATTCGTGTACATGAATTGTATGTTTATGGGGAAAATAGGAAAGACAAAGTATGCATGTGATATGATAGTAAATAAGATAGCAGAAAGTGTAACAAGTATATAGGGACAATAATATATATGTATCGAGTATGTCATGTGCTTTATACAATAATAACAATTAGTATCGTTGGGTATTTTAATCAATCTCTTCCAGTGTCCATACCACTGGCAGTTCATACTGGAGCTCGTACTCTAGACGAACCCATCCGAACATGCATACGTGTACCATTGTCTGAACGAAAGAGTGACTAAATAACAAGCGTTCTCGATGTCACTATTATTTATACTATTTTATTATGTTAATTGGAAACTCAATGGTCAAGGAGCTCTGGTCGGGTGAGTGTATCCCGTGCATACCCGACACCACGGCCTTAAACAAACTTCTGTCTGCTAAGACCAGGGGTACCCGCTAGGACAGGAGTAAGAAATAAGAGGCTCAATGAGCTATATACAATTGGTAGCCAGCGCTACCGTCCCCTGCAGTAGGATAAATATGGATCCATGACAACCACCTGACAAGACCTAGTCAATCGTTAAGCATCCCCCATCCCCATGTTATATTTATTACACTTAAAATACACAGTGTATCAGGAACAAGAACAGTACATGGTACATGTAATACGATAATGGACATGATCTTTGTTAATATCATGAAATAAGATAACGAGAAACGAGAAACGAGAAACAAGAGATGTGGGATTCTAGAGGTGGCCTCCGTGGTTTAGATCCACGTGGCACTTAGTTCCACACATCGCATATCAACAACACTCATGTCCAGTAATAAGAATATCATATCGATATCAGTAACTGTATATAGTCATGTAACACGAATACAGAAATATCCATGTATTAGGAACAATGATTCATGCAATAGGAATAAATAAAAGCATGTATACATGTGAACCTATGTAATAATATTATAAGAACTAGAAATAACTGTGTACAGAGTATTTGTGTAGTGGTGATACAAATATATGAAATAACGGTATCCTAGGGAATAGCGTACCCATGTATCAATGGTACATAAATATGAAATAATAGTGTTCAGTGTAACAGTATCTGGGTAACAGTGATACGAACACATGAAATAACGATGTCAAGTGTAACAACTTTATACATGAAATACAAAGTCCAGCGTTCCGGAGTGTCCAGTGTACTACATGATATAAGTACTTGTAATATCAATATCTGTGTAACGGTGGTACAAGTACATAAAATAACAGTGATCCAATTTAATAGAATCTCCATGTAACGGTGACCGTGTCAAGGTGATATAGTTAACATGAACATGCGTCAACATAATACTATTTTGTTATAACGATTTTAATATTATTAACATGATCGATATCACAAAGTAATTAAACACAATTATCTACATTATCATATTTAAATTATCAATTTATTTATAACTATGGATTTTCTTTATCAATAATCTTTTAATTAATCAATATATATATAGATAATTACCTATATTTTATATTAAATCAAGAAGTAAAATGAATTATTATTTCATCGATCATGTTTGAAGAACAGTCATGCATATTCTATTTACAATTATTTATCAATAATTATGATTTAATAAATAATATTTACAGTGGTTTACCAAAAATCATGTTTTATTAATTAAAGCAACCAATTAGTCACATTCAACGAGATAAAATATAATTTTATAAAAAAACACTTACATTGAAATTACAGGAATGTAGTTCCTCTCTCTACGATCGCAATGGTTCGATAATTGTCCATATCGGATCCCCGATGGTCAAGTTATCGCCCGGACACTAAAAATATAACAAATAGGTTAAATATGTAATTTATAATGGCTAAAATGTAATACATTATATATAACAGGGGTTTTATGAAATTTTATCTTTCTTAAGTTTTGGATGTGGGTCGGGTTGTTAACAGGTCAGGTAATAGCCGAACCTATTAATTTAAGTCATTGGGTATTGGGTTGGATCCAATAAGGGGGGAGAGAATGTATGAGAGAGAACAACAGGGAAAGCGAAAGCAGCAGGGAGAGCGGCGGCCAGCGGCGGCTGGCCTGCCGTCGGCGATGGAGAAGAGAGACGAGAGAGAGAAGGGAAGGAAGAGATAGAGAGATGAGAAAGGAAGAAAAAGGAGAAGAAGAAGAAGAGGAGGAGGTTGGGATGGTGCGGCTGAGGGCAGTGGGGTAGAGCCTGGTCGCGCAGTGACTGGGTTGGTTGTCGGTGGTGGGTAGGGAAGAGGAGTAGCGGAAAAGAAGGAAGAGAAAGAAGAAAAGAGAGAAGAAAGAGAGGATAGGGAGAAAGGGAGAGGGAAAGAGAGATGAGCTGCTGACCTAGGCTGGTCGGCGGCAGCCTGCCGGCGGCACGGAGGTGGTCAGGCCGCTGGCGGTGGTTCAGGCCTGAGAGAGAGAGAGAAGGTGAGAGAGTGAGGAGAGAGGGAGAGAGATATAAAAAGGGAGAGAGTTGAGAGAAAGAGAGTTAGAAATTTAGAGAGGGTGAGAGAGTCGGTGGGAGTAGGTTGGCGGTGAGGTCAGAGGCTTGGGGAGGAAGGTGTTGGCCCAGAAGCCCTTCACTCTAGTTTTTATGATGATTAACTCATGTAGTTATTGTTTACTAATAATCTTGTGATATTTAGTTTCAGATATTTGATCAAGATATTAGTAGGTGATTAGCTTCAACAAAGGTGTTTTGGAGCTTTCACATGGTGATTCAAGAGCTCGCGCGTCAAGATCGCATTTAGCACTCAGTTGGAGTCAAGCTCGTTGGATCGTGTTTGGATCGAGTCGACTTGGAGACGGAGTTCTACAAGAAGACCTCGGTTTGTTTAGTTTAAGATTTTGGTTTAGATCTTGTGTTAAAAATTAGATAGCGTTGATATGCTCAAGTTCACAATACACACACAAGTTTAAAGTTTCATGTGTTCGGTTTTCAGTTTAACCGGTTTCGATTTTTCATATATATGGTTTTCATGAATAGATAGAATCAAAACAAGTTTACATGGTTTAATGTATATTAGATTTGATCTATATACATCTATGCTTCATCTATTTAGAAAAACTTATTTTGATAGTTTATTTCATGAGTTTGGAGTTTTGTATTTAAACAAAACTTATTTTTGTATTTAATGTCAAAAACATAGATATAATATCTTTCATCTATATTGGATTCTATCCATATACAATATGCTTAAAAGTTGTTTCAATATCATGTTTTTGTATTTACATGAGTTTTAGAGAAAACGATTTTCCATTTCAAAAATTCAAGTTTTGAAAAATACGGTTTTTGATTTAAGACAAAATTTCAATATCACAAAAATGGTTCAAATTGTTTGAAATATGTGTTGAATTTTTGTCACACATTTGTATTTCAAAAATCTTATAAGAACGTATTTTTGTGAAATTTATGTGATTTTATGGGATTTATTTGAAGGTAAAATGACTAAATTTAAATTCCCAAAATCCTGCCCTGACTGCACTGGCGGTCGACCGGACCAGTGGTCGGTCGACCGTCCCGGTTGACCGTTGTGCACGGGACATGCACAAAGGCCAAGTGGTTTGGCCGGTCGACCGCGCGGTCGACCGACTGAGATCACCCCTCTCGGGTGGGGGCTGGTCGACCGGGCGGTCGACCGTGCGTTTTAGCCCGGTCGACTAGGCGGTCGACCGGAGGCACAACGGTCAGAAAAATGACCGTTGGCCGGTCGACCGGCCGGTCGACCGGAAGGGCAATCTGAGCTTTTCCAGATTGCTACGGGCAGAATTTTTGTGGGTCTATCAATACCCACTTCTTGAGCTGATTTTACTGAGATTTCAAGAGAGAAAAATTTACATCTTTCAAGTATTTTTCAGCAATAGTTTTTGGGTTAAAAAGATTTACTTTTATTTGTTTTTAAAGTGTTGGAAATTCAAAGAAAAATAGAGTCTTTTGGGAATTATTTTTGATATAACTTTCAATATCTATTTAGAGATTTTCTCAAGTATTTTTCTTTGTTCCAAATACTTTATTTTCTCACACTTGAGCTTATCTATCTATCCTATCTATTAGGATCTATATTGTGGGAAAAATTGATTTGTGGTTGTTGATACCACCAAGTGTTGCAAACCCTCCTTTCTTTGTGATATCCCTCTAGTGAGAGGTGATTGTGTTGATATCCCTCTTAGTGAAGAGGTGATTGTTGGAGTGGTGGTTTTGTGCTTTATCCCTCAAGTGTGAGGTGATTGTGGTGGTTTGGCTTTGTGCCTATCCCTCAATTGTGAGGTTGATATTGTGTTGGCTTTGAGCCTTACCTCTAGTGAGAGGTTGTATTTGTTGAGAGAGGAGTTGTGTACTCCCAAGTTGTATTTGCCTAAATCCTCAGTGGAGGTTCCCTGTATGGGAAGTCCTGTGTGGACGATATAGTAAAATCCTTCTGTGTGAAGGCGGGGACGTAGAGCTGGGTGCTCGAACCTCGAAACATATCTTTGTGTTTGCGTTTGATCCACTATCTCTAACTCTCTCTTATTTACATTGTGCATTGTTCATATTGTTCATATCTTATACATGCTTGGTTTGATTGTGTGTCCATACTTGTGTTGAACCAAGAGAGCTTCATATAGCACCTCAACTCTTATTTAGAAGAATTTGGAGGAGATAGTCCATAGCCCTTCGCTGGGAATTCGGTTACACTCTTTGGTTACACTAAGTGTGTTGCTATTTGTTTTTAATTCCACATTATTTATCATTAGATTAGCCTTACACCTATTCACCCCCCTCTAGGTGTACTTTCAATTGGTATCAGAGCCTACGCTCTTGATATTAGGTTTAACCACCTAGGAGTGAGATCTTGGTTAGCTAATCTACATTTTTATTTGCACATATATAGTTTGCACTCATGGATAACCCTCACATGTTTGATATCTCTAAATTGATATATGGAAGGTTAGGATGAGTTGGCATTTAAAAGCCATAGGTTGGAAAGTTTACCTTACCATTACCAAGGAATCTTAGTTTAGTAATAGCAAGCATTTAGAGGTCAATGCACAAGCCCTAGAGGCACTTAGAAAATCACTTAGCAAAGAATACTTAAATATGGTTTCTCATTGTGATTCCGCATTTGCAGTGTGGAACATATTGACATCTCCCGAGCTACAAACGCAAATTAATGAGGAGAAATCTAGTGGAGAAGAGTCCGACCAACTTGCTTCATGGTCCAAGGGAATGACTCCCTTGAGGTAAACTCGGAAACTCAACTAGATGATAATGCTAGTTCTTCAGGTGATGATTATGTTGATCCTGATGCATTGAATGAAAAACTATCAATTGTTTGTGAAAAATTGTTAGAAAAATATAAACTTTTGAAAAAGAAAATTTTTACACTAAAAAGAAGAAAATAAAAATTTGTCTTCTAAACTTGATGTTGTTTTGCAAGAGAAGGTTAGATTTTAATTGAAAGGGACTCATTGAAATCCCAACTTGAACTTGCCTTAAATGAAAACAAGATTTTGAAAAATAAAAATGATTGTAATGATGTTTTGAAGAAAAATGAGACTTTAACTTCAAAACTTGATTTTGTGTTAAAAGAGAATGAAACTTTGAAAATTAAAATTGCTTTAATTTCTAAGAGTTTGGATTTGATTTCTAATGAAAATAAATCTTTGAAAAATGATTTAGATTCACATGTTTGTCATGCTAGTATAGCTTCACATTCTAGTGTTTCTATTGCATGCTCCACCTCTTCTTCCATGATTGAAAATGATATAAATATTTTAAAGAAGAGTGTTGATTGTTTGGGCTCCACTTTGAGCCAATGTGCCATGAACCACACATTTAGAATCTATATTTCGAAAGAAACATGTTCCTCATATGCATGCACACAAACCACGTCATACACATGCTTCTCACGTTCATACACATAACACTATGTATGCTCATGTGTACACTTGTACACATTGTGGACGTAATGGTCACCTTGCAAAATTTTACTTTGATAGAATTAATGATTCAAATTTTGCAAATAGATTTGTTTGGGTTAGGAAAGGTGCTAACCCCCATGGACCCAAAAGAGTATGAGTACCAAAAGTCACTCCTAGTTTATTTGATGTAGGTGTGGGCTCTCGCTTAACGTGAGAGCATTGGTGCCTTGAGGTGAATGCGTTTCGAGCTAAACGGTGACAATTTTGGATGCATCACTTTCAAGGGAAGTTTGGTGGGAGGACCACCTTGGTTTGGAGCCTAGAGATTTACCCTCATGATTTTGATAACGATCTCTAACTCCCATTTAGTTTACATATTTTCATTCATTGATTTTTAGCATGTCATGTTTTAATGCTCACTATGTTAAATGCCATATTAATTATACTTATGACATACATGTATGGTAATTGAGATACACCCATGTTTATATGGATCCATATTTTGTGTTCTCACTTTAGTTTAGCTATTGTGTATATCATAAATCTAAAACATGTGCATTCACATAATGATCTTATTGATCTATGTTTTGTTTTATACTTCATGATTTAATTACATGTTTAAGATGTAGTTTTCATTAAAACTTGTGTCAATACTTGTACAACTAGTGAGGCACAAATTGATTATTATATGTTTGTGCTAAATTGCTCATTTGTACCCATTAGATGTACTAGTATAGCCTAGTTTTGATGATGCATACATTTTGACTTGTATTCCCTATTTTGTACATGTTTTCATTAATATGTGTTTAACTTCATGTATATGCTAATTTTGTCAAAACTTTAAGATGTACATGTATAACCTTGAGTCATTTGCTTTTCATGCAATATTCTATTATGAACTCAATTGTGTTTGGATATGTATGTATACTTCTAGTTTAGACTAAACATACATATGCCTTCGAGTTAGTATCGTTTTGATGAAAATTAAATTTTCATGATTTTCATGGTGTTGAAAAAGAATTTCATATTGAGCTTAAATGCATTTTTTCTATGATGTTGATTACATGACTTTGTACACTCACATTATTTGATGTTTTCTCATGACTTTGTTTTCATGAGTAGTATATGTGTTATATGGACTTTGAGTGTTGATGATTGTGTAATTTTCAAATTTTCATGGAATATATTCTTGTTTTATTCCTTACTTGAAGGATTTCGTACTAGTTTACAATTTTATCATAAAACTAGTTCGTATTCTTCATTTTGGTAGAGTTTTCAAATATGCTAAACTTATTTTCAAATTTATTTTTGAAAACCCCTACCCTTCAAGAATGGTTGGATGGGCGACCATGCCTTGTATGTTCTTAATTGAAAATCTATTTAAACATATGCATGAAAGGGAGGTAGCATGAGTTATACACTTGATTCTCATCATATTTCCAATTGGTATCTCAATTAACATTTTTTTTGTTGTATACTCATATGTGTTTCTATATATGTATGCTTCAAAACTTCAAAGGTATCAATTTCTATTGGTATTTATATTTTCATACACACACACACACACATATATATATGATTTGATTGTGCTTACTATATCTTTACATTTTAAAGTACAAATTATGTTTATGCTAAGCTTGATTTACTCCTTAATGACTATTAGTTTTCAAATTGGTATTTAATACAAGCTTATGCATCGTTTTCATTGGTATTTCATAAAGGGGGAGAAAACTTCATGTTTTAGTTTTCAATCAATTGTATTTCCAATTGGTATCCTACTCCCACACTTTATGACATAAAATTAGAATAATATCATTTTTCATCAATATTATTATTTGGTATATTATTTTTCAATTGGTTTACTATGCTCTTAATGAAAAATATTTTAATTTGGAGTTTGCTAACATTTTCAATATTGATATCAACAATCTTAAATTGGCTTTATTCTAAAATTTGATATTTTTATTGCAAAATGAATTGTTTAACCAAAATAGTTGGTTTGTTTTTCAATTGGTATCATATTTCATTTTAAATTGGTATCTATGTTGAAATGAGTTATGTTTACATAAAAATATTTGGCTTTCACTTTCAATTGATATCAAAATTATAAAATATTCTCATTTGGTATCAAAATTATAAGATGTTTACAATTGGTATCAAGATTCTAAATACATATATATTTCTATTGGTATGAAAAACATATAATGTTTCATTTTCTATTGGTATCAAAAGTTTACAAGATATTTTCAATTAATATCTTTTGGTATCTTAATTTTTTTTTGTTTATTTTCAATTGGTATCATAATTTGGTATCAAAAGTTTTGATATGTATTGCTTATATGCAAGGGGAGCTTAACATCTTCTCTATATATATTCATGCTGAGTGTATCTCATATTGAGGAGCTTGACCGCTCTTCTCTATATCTTGCACGTGTGTAATAGGAGCTTCACATCTCCTTTTATACATTATATATTATGTGTTATGTGATTAGGATCTAGTCATCTCTTTTTCATGTAATGCATGTATGCAGGAAGAGTTAACTTCACGTCTCTCCTCTTCATGAATGTATATAGCATATACACATTTATTATTTTGATTTCTGCAAAAAGGAAGAAAAATATTATTTATGTCTTTAGTGTTTGTACCCCTTTGTTGATGAATTGACAAAAGGGGAGAGAAATTTGGAGTTTTTATATATGCATGTTTGTTTAATTTGTTATCTTTTACCATTGATATCAAGAGCATCTTTTGTTGGCATCAAGAGCATGTTTATTTCATTAGTATCAAATATTATGTTTATGCATATTTATGTTGAGCATTCACGGCATATCTTTATTGTTTATTACTATGCATGAGTTAAGGGGGAGCTTCTATGAAGCTTAACTTTAATCCATGCGTATATAACTTCATGAGTTTTGTCATCATCAAAAAGGGGGAGATTGTTGGCCCAGAAGCCCTTCACTCTAGTTTTCATGATGATTAACTCATGTAGTTATTGTTTACTAATAATCTTGTGATATTTAGTTTCAGATATTTGATCAAGATATTATTAGATGATTAGCTTCAATAAAGGTGTTTTGGATCTTTCACATGGTGATTCAAGAGCTTGCGCGTTAAGATCGCATCTAGCACTCGGTTGGAGTCAAGCTCGTTGGATCGAGTCGACTTGGAGACGGAGTTCTATAAGAAGACCTCGGTTTGTTTAGTTTAATATTTTAGTTTAGATCTTGCGTTAAAGATTAGATAGTGTTGATATGCTCAAGTTCATAATACGTACACAAGTTTAAAGTTTCATGTGTTTGGTTTTCGGATTAATCGGTTTCGGTTTTTCATATATATGGTTTTCATGAATAGATAGAATCAAAACAAGTTTACATGGTTTAATGTATATTAGATTTGATCTATATACATCTATGCTTCATCTATTTAGAAAAACTTATTTGATAGTCTATTTCATGAGTTTGGAGTTTTGTATTTAAACAAAACTTATTTTTGTATTTAATGTCAAAAACATAGATATAATATCTTTCATATATATTGGATTCTATCCATATACAATATGCTTAAAAGTTGTTTCAATATCATGTTTTTGTATTTACATGAGTTTTGGAGAAAACGATTTTCCATTTCAAAAATTCAAGTTTTAAAAAATACGGTTTTTGGTTCAAGGTAAAATTTCAATATCACAAAAATGGTTCAAATTGTTTGAAATGTGTTGAATTTTTGTCACACATATTTGTATTTCAAAAATCTTATAAGAACGTATTTTTGTGAAATTTATGTGATTTTATGGGATTTATTTGAAGGTAAAATGACTAAATTTAAATTCCCAAAATCCTGCCCTGACTGCACTGGCAGTCGACCGGACGGTCAACCGGACCAGTGGTCGGTTGACCGTCCCGGTCGACCGATGTGCACGGGACGTGCACAAAGGCCAAGTGGTTTGGCCGGTCGATCGCGCGGTCGACCGACTGAGTTCACCCCACTCTCGGGTCGGGGCCGGTCGACCGGGCGGTCGACCGTGCGCTTTGGCCTGGTCGATCGGGCGGTCGATCGGAGGCACAACGGTCAGAAAAATGACCGTTTGCCGGTCGACCGGAAGGGCAATCTGGGCTTTTCCAGATTGCAACGGGCAGAATTTTTGTGGGTCTATAAATACCCACTTCTTAAGCTGATTTCACTGAGATTTCAAGAGAAAAATTTACATCTTTCAAGTGTTTTTAGCAATAGTTTTTGGGTTAAAAAGATTTACTTTTATTTGTTTTTAAAGTGTTGGAAATTCAAAGAAAAATAGAGTCTTTTGGGAATTGTTTTTTTATCTAACTTTCAATATCTATTTAGAGATTTTCTCAAGTATTTTTTTTTGTTTCAAATACTTTATTTTCTCACACTTGAGCTTATTTATCTATCCTATCTATTAGGATCTATATTGTGGGAAAAATTGATTTGTGGTTGTTGATACCACTAAGTGTTGTAAACTCTCCTTTCTTTGTGATATCCTCTAGTGAGAGGTGATTGTGTTGATATCCCTCTTAGTGAAGAGGTGATTGTTGGAGTGGTGATTTTGTGCTTTATCCCTCAAGTGTGAGGTGATTGTGGTGGTTTGGCTTTGTGCCTATCCCTCAATTGTGAGGTTGATATTGTGTTGGCTTTGAGCCTTACCTCTAGTGAGAGGTTGTATTTGTTGAGAGAGGAGTTGTGTACTCCCAAGTTGTATTTGCCCAAATCCTCAATGGAGGTTCCCTGTGTGGGAAGTCCTGTGTGGACGATATAGTGAAAATCCTTCTGTGTGAAGGCGGGAACGTAGAGCTGGGTGCTCGAACCTCGAAACATATCTTTGTGTTTGCGTTTGATCCACTATCTCTAACTCTCTTTTATTTACATTGTGCATTGTTCATGTTGTTCATATCATATACATGCTTGGTTTGATTGTGTGCCCATACTTGTGTTGAACCAAGAGAGCTTCATATAGCACCTCAACTCTTATTTAGAGGAATTTGGAGGAGATAGTGCAGAGCCCTTCACCGGGAATTCGGCTACACTCTTTGGTTACACTAAATTTGTTGCTATATATTTTTAATTCCGCATTATTTGTCATTAGATTAGCCTTACACCTATTCACCCCCCTCTAGGTGTACTTTCAGAAGGAGATGAAGGTGATTGGAGAAGAATAAAAATGAAGGCAAATAAATAAATAATAATATTTAATTGGGTAAAATTTGACTAATTCTGAACGGTTTCCAAATAATCTGTAAAATAGGGAATATTACACTGAGGAGTAATGTGAAATCAGATTTAAGAAAATCAGTCTGCTTTGCAAATTAAAAATCCTGGACTCGATCGGCGATACCGAGCGACACCGGTTTGGCCGGATTTTTTTTGAATAATTCAGAAAAATCCTTAGAAATGTGCCAAAGTTGAAAATATGATTCAAAAAAATAATTTAAAAACATATTCTTGAAATTCAATTCCGTTTGTCAATTAAAAATCTTAGAGCCGATTATTGGTATCGGTCGACATCAAATTCGGAGATTCTCCAAAATAATTCAGAAAATTTTCAGAAAATTTTTAAAAATTTTAAAATATTGGAAAATGATATCCGGAGCTAAAATCAGTTCAATCTGACTATCAGGAAGGTCAAATCAAATATATGTGCCGTATCAAGTACTTATACCCAGATACGTACATTTAGAACCGGGGGTTACACTTTGACTTTCCACCAACATCACCATTCTTCGCGGTATGGTTGAAGAAAATCTTCATTGCCTCCTCTAGCTGGATGTAGGGTTGAGCTCATGGCAGTACCTCGCTCATTCGGGTAACATTGTGCTTGAGGAGGTGCTTGTACAGTGGGTGAGAAACCTACAGCCCGCTGATAAACGCAAGTGCAGATACGTTCTCACCGCAGTTGGGGATCTTGATCAGCTGGCTTTAGAAGAAGCTAATATATGATTTGAGATTGTCATTGTCTCATCTTCACAAAAAGTAGGTGATGATTGTTCTTCTTGGCCTCCCGATGAGAGGCATGCTCACTGAGGAATGCTTCGGTTATCTCCCCGAAGTTGCTGATAGAGCGGGGTGGTAGAGAGTAGAACTAATTTGAGGCCACACCTTTCAGACTGGAGGAGAATGCGAGGCACAAGAATGGATCGTTGCGAAAATATACTACCATCTTGTCCCGAAAGTGTCTGATGTGCTGGACGGGGGTCGCTCACCTCGGAGTAGCAGTTGAAGGTCGGGGTCGGGAACTTGTTTGGGAACTCGCACTCCAAAATTTCTTCAGAGAGGGGGAGTCGGAGATTTTGGCAGCTGAAGACGTAGTGTGGCTTTGCAGCTTGACTTTCGTGATCCGTCTTTGAATCAGCTCGTTAAGGGCTTGGAGATCGAGAGCCCCTCTGACTTTAGACTCGCTTTCTGACTGCGTCGATGGTTGGTTGTTTTGGAGGGCAGCGATTTGAGTTTGGAGTTGGTGGTTGAGCTGCCTTAATATCTCCCGCTCATGAATGATATTTTCGCGGTCGAGAGTCACCTGCTTCCGATCGCGATTAGTCGGGGCTTGTTCCTTCATCTGCTCCTTCATGTCGGTGAGCATCTGAAGGAGTTGGTCTTCGTATTGCTGCGATGGTTGGGCACTGGTGGTTGCTCTCTGAGGCGAGGAGGCACCAGTCTTCAATGGCTTGCGGCTGATTGATGGCTTATGGGGACCATGCCCTACTGACGCTGATGGCCTTGCCTTTGGATGTTGCACTGTTGAGGGTGACAATTTGCTTTATTGGAGCCATCAGCGTTGAGGGAGAGCCTTTTTGAGGAAGGTTTTTGGATTTTTAGGGGAGAGACCTTAAGTGTAGGGACTCAGATCTCAATGAAAGCACCAGTTTGTGGTGGAGATTTTTCGCCGCGACCGATCGGACAGTCGATCCACACCACAAACGAGAGTAGAAAAGATGAGAGTGTGTGAATAAAAGTAATGCACAATATAGAAAAAGAAAGCCACAAGATTTTTACGTGGAAACTGAAATCCGGAACAAATCACGGGGAGGAGAAGATTCCATCATAATTCTAAAATTACAGGAATTACAGAGAATTAGCTGGTATGTCTCTGAGTTAGGATCGATTGGAAGGGAAGAAGCCCCCTTCTCGTTGGAAGAGGTGGTATACTTATACTGAGCTGTCAGCATGGAGGCGATGGGGTGCTGGCCAGATCTTCCACGATCTGAGCATGCTAATTTGTTATAACGACCGTGATTGTTGGCACTGGACTGTTGGACGCATGTAGGAAATCTCGCCACTGTCCATAACTGCCCCGCTTGGGAGTGTTACACAATATGAACGTGGGAGAAAAAGGAGAGGCATAACTGCATGTGGACATGTCGGTGGCCGTTACTGGGAATTTTTGAAGTGGAATCGGGAGCCTAGGACTGCAGATGGCTCCGGAGAAATATAGTCTTCGGGGCTGAAAATTACTCCTCAATAACTTGAGACAGTGGAGCTTCCGAGGTGGAAGAATCTTTGGCATGAAAGTTGACGGATGTGGAGTGGCGGAGGCCTCGGGACAGACCGAGGGTTGTGGACGTCTCAGTGAGAGACTTTTAGTTGCATGGACACATGTTGTCATCTTGATGAGGGTCAATTTTTTACCACTATAACAATAAATCTGTCAAGGAGTATGTTACCGAATTCAACGAGTTTCTCACTCGCTACAATATCCTAGGCATAAAGAGTGACGTCCAAGTCTTTTTCCAATTTAGAAATGGACTTAGAGTAGACCTAGAGAAGGAGTTGTGAAATCGTGTAATCACTGAGCTTAAAAAGGCTTATGCCTTGGTCTAAGATTTAGATGCTGGCAAGTCTAGTTACACCTTAAGGAGTCATGTTAAGTGCTCAAATCCAATTCAAATCAGTACCCAAACTGATCTCAATCTCAGATGTTAATACCTAAAATATATAAATGGTCAGAGTGTTGAAAACGACACTAAAGGCAAGAGCACTGAAAGAGACTTTTTCAAAATTAGTCTCACAATTAAGTGCTACAAGTGTTCAAGGTTATAGGCAGGTTGCTGTTAACTGTCCAAATCCAGTTAAAATCGTTATCGATAAGGAACTACCTTTAACAAATTCAGAGTCTAACTTTGAAGAAGTCATTTCCCAAGCGGAAGAACCAGCACGACTCTACAAAGAGATCAAGGGTGATAACATTGAGGAGTTTAATACTCCGATTCCTTCCGAGAACACCCCGGTAATTACAGAGTTTACTTATACTTGTAGGACAATACCTGCATAACATAAATAATGTCAATTAGTTCTTAATTTGCAATAGACTAATACATATGCATGTTTAATCATCTAATAGATCAATATTGTTTGTTTTCTACCTTTCTTACTAACATCATTTCATGTTGGTGAAACATTAAAATGAGTTTTATTATTATTGATTTCCGCACACGTACACGTTTCACATCAGATTCCCTATTTCTAATGATTGTTAAGCAGTGTCTCATTTTTACTAGACCGTATCACTAGTAATTCTCGCAGCTATTTGGTTGATCATAATATAAGTAGTGAAATAAGTTGTGTAAAGGAAAAGATGATTATTGTTTATATTAGACACAGTCACCTACAAAAGAAGAGTTGTTTATGGAATATGAAAAAAATTTATTTTGAACAGAAGAAAGACACGACGAAAGCGGATAGGAAATTTCATACAACTTGTCCTTCCAGAAATACTCAGCCTGAGTGTTTTATATTTGTGTGCGGCAGTGGGGTGGGGTGTTTGCGGGTTGGCTCCTAGCTTCTTACTAATTGTTAAATATAAGGACAATGCCATGTGTGTATAATCTTTTAGGCTATATTCATCATGTTAATGTGCCTTCATCATTCAGAATACTATGTGCTTATGATTATTCCTAATGTTTGTAAGACTATAGTTGCAACAAGATTATGCACAGGCAAAGTCATATATCTTATTTGATTACCTACAATTAGTAAACTATAAAAATAATCCCCAGAATCATCAGCATAGCAATATAACAGTAACGCATGATTGTCACAGGATGTCATAGCGCAAGTTTATCACATGTAACTTAGTCGACAAAAGTAAAAAGACTGAAAGACCAAAACCACAAGGAATCATGTGTGGATAACAAAAAAAATCAAATGCCAAGAACCAGTCGTGTGAGAAGATGGAAAATAAAATGGCAAAAACAAGCGATGTCAAAGGGAAGAACCAATCAATGGCAACTTCCCTAATGACATCAACACATTGTTGATCTGATCGCTCCCTACATCTCTTGGAATGTTTTTTTTGCTGTGCATGCATGCTTGTGTCCTGTTGAGTATTCCAGAATATCATATCAGACAATATCAGGAATTCACTATTCATGAGGAACAGTGTCAACATGTACATTTCTAGTATCTACTATAACCCATTGGACAAGTAACACTTGCTCCAATGATTATATGCATATCCAGAGAACTTCACGCTATTCATTTTAGCATCTATTAGAATTTAGAACCTGACAACAAAATGTTATCGTTCTGGTTGACATATTAAAATGTCAAGCTAGCTGTTTTTTTGCTTGTAAAATATGTTAAAACTAAAAACCTAGCAAACAGCAACATCCCCAAAAGAAAAAAAGGGAAAAAAAAAAGAATAATAGTTTTGTTCTCCATTTTTTCTTTACCAAGTTTGTAAATCTCTCTCAAAGGTAAAATAGTAGTTTTGTGAGTTTTCGGTTATAGGTATAGAACTACTGGGAATTACAGAATGCAAATTATCATCATACCCCTTATCCTCGCCCCTTTGCGTTTTTCAAACTGATGTTTAAACTGACTCATTTTCCAATTATATGTCTTTCATTGATTTGTCTACAAGCTAACAATTTGGTAATGCATTACTAAACCAGAAATTAGATCTAAATTTTAGCTTTAGATGCTAAATTAGACCATGACCACAGTGTCACTATTATCGAGAACCATCTACTTTTTTCTAGTTGTTTCCTTGGAACAGCACCCTGGGAAATTAGAATTAGCAAGTTGTACACTAGAATTCTTATTACTATTTATTAAGATAGCTGGCTTCCATGCCACATAAACAAGGCAATCCAAATGTGCGTGGCTATTCCTTTCCTCATCAGCTTAGTCATTTTACATGCCAAGTTACCTGGCTGAAGGATTCTATAAAACTCCTGATCTTCTAATTGTACCTTCAATTTAGAACTAAATCTGGAGTTCAAACCCCAACCAGTTTTAGAAAGAAAAGTAAATAAAAGCCATCCAAACCAACAACTATCACCGTTAATTATTAATTAATATCTCTATTTGTATGTATTGAAAGTGTATTTATTTGGAAACCTCCAGACCATGTACCAAATTATCCCAAATTAGACAATTTTTAAGGTGTCTAGAATGTCATTGATCTTTGGAAACCTATGTATAGCAAGGAGTTTTACAGAGTGGTCATAGATCAAGGTGAATGGTACAATCATCAATGTCAATTATTCATTGAGCCATCTCACTAAGAGACTCTCATTTTACCATCTTATTGTCACATTACAGATGCACACGCCCGCGCGGACATTGGCACAGAGTGTGATTGCTGCTTATATAACTTTTCTTCTGCTTATAACTCATGTCAGAAGAGGCTTCTTTTCATTATGTATATACATTGCAACTTGGTTGTTGTGTTTGAATTGAATTGTTTTATACTTGAAATCTGCAATCTCAAGTTACTAGAATATGAAGCTATAAACTAAAAACAAGTAATAGTTTGCTTTCATCGAACAGTTAGTTAAATATACAGTAAGTTGACAGAAAGAATAGACTTGTTACATGCTGTGTGAAGTTGCTCTTTCTTTTGTCTTTCGAAGTTGCTACTTCTTACAGTATCTTTCCTGATCGCAGAGAGAATGTTGAGACGATCTTAAAGAATCAAGAAACTATGGAGAACAAGGAGCTTGCCGTACTGATCCTATGTTTGTTTACGACATGCGTTTCACTATTTAAGTTAACATGTGACTGGATCCTATCGCCATTCAGAGCGTGCAAGCCTGAGAAAATACACGGGGAAAGCAGTGGGTGGCTTTTGCTATTTATAAGCAGCAGCGCGGCAACCCTCATCACCTTGTTATATAGCTAGCTAACCTTTTATGAACCTGTATGTTGAGATCCTTCCTCGATCATTCTGGCTGACCACGGGGATTTTGGGATAGTTTTAACAAATATTTAGCGTATAGAATTAGAGATACTTCTCTTTTGTTTTAAACTTAATTAGTGAGAAATTCCTGCATACTGAGTTCTGTTGTTTGTGAAAAATGAATCAGAGCTCATTCAGTAGATATCTTTTGTAGGGTGTAATTTTCTCTTGGATTATGGAGCAGACTTGTTAGCTGAAGTACATATGAGCAGTCCGAATGAATGAAATCTTAAGATGAGGCTTTATTGATCACGGACTTCCCAATTTAGGCTTAAAGCATGGCTGATGCCTAATCAGTCCTTTCATAAAAAGGACTACCCCGCTGATTTTTTAACCTTTTAGACAAGGTATCGCCTACACTGCGTGGCATCTATGGAAACAAAGGAATTTGGTGACATTTCAACAGGAGGTTGTCAATACTGATATACTAGTTCGAAGGATATGTGATGCGGCATCAGAGAGATGGGGGTCGGCTACTGAAGGAGAAGTATTAACAATGCCAAGAACAAATCCGAGGGTGGTGGCATGGGAGGTACCTGCCGAGGGACGGATAAAGGCGAATTTTGATGGCTCGGCTGCAAATGGTATTGCGGGTGGAGGTGTGCTCGTCAGAGATGGTAATGGGAGAGCTCTCATGATGGCCGGTAGGGTTTTTGAGGCCGCATCGATCCTGGATAGTGAACTGAAGGCGGCATGGTTAGCGGTGACAATAGCATATGACTACTGTAAAGAGTGGCCTTTGATCCTGGAAGGTGACTCGCAGCAGGTCGTGCAACTCATTAAGGCGAGGCACATTGCCAACAATGATCACCCAATGCTAGTTGATTTATGGAAGATGACTCATGAATTCCTGAGTTTCGAAGTGCGACATATCTTTCGCAAAGGCAACATGGGTGCAGAGTGGGTTGCAAATTTTAGCAGGAGGATACCGGGTTCGGTTCATGTGTGTGAGCCACACACACATACAATAAGAGGGCCAATCCGACGTTAACACGTCTACTGATCCTCTTAAAATATGTTATGTGTGCGGGCCTCACACACATATTATAAGAGAGTATAAGAGTTTCAATCCACATGTCAACACCGAATTGACTTTCTTATTGTATGTGTGTGTGGCTCACACACATGAGCCGAACCCCAATGGACAGGTATTCAAGTGTCATCAATTCCAGGGAGCTATGGAAGATCATTAGAGCGGATGCTAGGGTGGTTGGCTTCATGAGGTAGTTGACCTTTCTGGTCAAAAAAAAAAAAAAAAAAAGTTATCTTCTGGTATTGTTCTTTGATCATATTTATAAACAAAGCTTAGCTTATTTCTTTATCTTCTTTTTCTCAATGTTTAATATCCTAAATCTAAATCACTTTTTTCTCATTCTTTGCAATTTCTTCCCCCAAACACACACACACAATACACCGGAAATGGGACAGAATAAAGTGACAAAAATTTATGTTTGTGAAGGAAAAATTTAGGTTTAGATCCTTAAGATCTTAACACAATATCTTATTAGGTCGGGCACAGATAAGAGAAATAGATCCAATTTCTTGTAGAATTTAAATAAATATAGATCCAGAAGGATCTAGACCTAATAACCTAGTAAACATTTTATATTATATTTTAATTCATTTACTCCAATCTTAATGATATTTTTCTATTTAAATATAACTATATTAGATTATTTTGTCGGTTTTTACAATATATCTAGAAAAAAATAGAACATAATATTTGAGCAAGGAATAATATCCGTTTTCTATTTGGTTCATAATAAAAGGGGCAATTTTTTTAAAAAACTCCTCTTTTTAAATCAACCTCTGATAAGCCATGTCGATGCCACATAGGTGTTGAGTGGTTTCGCCTCACCTGCGTAGCGCTGAGACGTTGCGGTGTGGCAATTTTTTAGTCCGAATTTGACGAACCCGAACGCAAAATTGTAACAATTTTAGGTCTGGGGTTGTCGAATCCGGGCCTAATTTTGTTATAAGTTTGAAAAAAAATCATAATTCTCTCCTTTGTCTTCTTCTTCTTTTTCTTCTTCTTCTTCTTTCTCTGCCGCCTGCTGCAAAGGAGTCTAGGCAAGGGCGTCGCCGTCATCGGCTTCCCCATGGGCTGCGGAGAAGGGCGGGGTCCAGGGCTGACAAAGACGATTATTAATGGTGATGGTGGGGTCGGGCCTCGTATACACGGAAGGAGGTTTCGTCGCAGGCGGTGGCCATCTCGACCAGCATTCTAAGAGGGTCGCGCGGGGCAGGCGAGGAGCTGTTGACGAGGGCGAGGAGAGGGTCAAGTGGTCCACTCAGGGGAACTTGGCGAACCTAGCGGCGACGATGATGACAAGGGTGAGCATGTAGGCCTGCTTGATGAGAATGTGGGAGGGAGGTGGAGAAGACGGAGGCAAAGCCTAATAATATTATGCATGTAATAATAGTAAATTATATATGTAATAATAATAATGATTCATAAATCAAATTCATGAATAATAATGAATATAAATTTATTTATAATAATAATAATTTATAATATTAACACAATCAATTAAATAATTAGCAGTAATAATAATGAGAATAAAAATGACTAATAACAATTAATAATAATAAATAATAATAACTTACGTGAAATATGATTTTATCTTCGAATACAAATTAAATCAATATATATTAACAATAAGAATTACCAGTTATAAATAATAATAGAAATAGTAGTTATTATTAGTAATGATTATAAATTATAATTGTACTAAAAATAGTAATGATGAGTTTATAAATCAATTTAATTAATGATAATAAAATTATAAGTAAAACAAAATAAATATTTAATAAGTTAATCAAGTATTACTAATTGGGGGATATTATGAGGAGGAGGGGGGAGAGAGAAGATGGCGTCGAGGGTGAGAGAGAGGGCCTTGAGGAGGGCAAGGAGGATGGAGCCGCCCATGGAGGAAATGACAAAGATGGCAGAGAGGCGGCTGTAGTTCTTGAGGAAAACGGTGTAGTTACAGTAGTACAGGAGGAGTAAAGTGACGGCAGCGATGAGCACGACGAAGATGAGGGCGTTGAGGGGGGTTAGAGAGCTTCTGAGAGACGAAGTCGGTAGGGAACTCGAGGTAAATGAGGGTGGCAGGCCAGCGGCGGCGACACCCAAACCTCGCCTTCTCTCCGATAGGCGGTAGAGGAAGAACGAAGCAGAGGAAGAAATCAGAGGAGAGAATTAAGGAATTTTTTTTCAAAATCAGAGCAAAATTAGGTCCGGTTTCGTCAGACCAAGATCTAAAAACCTGGACCTAAAATTATTACAATTATGCATCGAAATTCACCAACTTGGACAAAAAAAATGTCACCCCGCGGTGTCCCAGCACCATGCAGGCAAGGCGAAGCCGCTCAACGCTTGCATAGTTACATAGCACCGACATGACTTGTCAACGGTCAGTTTTTATAATTAAAATTTTAGAAGTCTTTTTTTATAATTAAATTCAGAAAGAAGATTTTTTTTAAAAAAAATTGCCTTAATAGAAATCATAATAATTTTCATTGGCTCCAAAGCCCAAACCCAAACCCATATCAATCCTCAAGTAGATTCTAAATTTCTTAGTGAATTTTAATGTACAATTAGATCCTGTGGATTTGGGATTGATTCGCATGTGAATCTGAAGGGATCTGAATCTGATACAAGTCTAACCAGTTGCCATTTGCCACCCTTGTTTCTAACACACTATAAGTTAAAATAGCCATATTCATAGTGAGAGAGAGACGCTACTACGAGATCATTATTTGTTGCACAGAATAGTGCCTCCCTACATTGAGGTGTCCTTCCAAAAAGATTTGAGTCTGAATCTTTCCCACTCAAATTTCAACATACAACATTCGAATACAAGATCCACTTTATTGAAGTTGAACTATATTATTTCAAGTATTTATAAACCAAAAATCATGTATTTTGAATATTTTTTGCCCATACATCAAGTAGGGAAAAGAACGGCGGCCTAAACAGTGAGTTGGTTAGTTTAACGGTGTAGAACATTTGAAATCTAACAAAAATTGGTTTGTAGGAGTTTTTAAATGTTTAGATCATAATCAAATAGACGGATCGAGAATTTGTATGTCTAAAAACATAGATCTAACGACACGACTTTTGGCCGTCTATTTTACGCCGCATGATGGATGAGAAAAAATTATTCAAAATACTTGATTTTTGGTTTTTAGATACTTGAAATAATATAGATGAACTTTAATGGAATGGATCTTGTATTCGAATATCGGAGGGTTATATTTGAGTTGAAAGGATTCAGGTTCAATTCCTTTCGGAAGGACACAAGTCTCTTATATATATATATATATATATATATATATATATATATATATATATATATATATAGAGAGAGAGAGAGAGAGAGAGAGAGAGACTTGGGTACATGCTTAAGGATTCGAGCCCAAATCCTTCCCATTCGAGCCCAAATCCTTCCCACTCAAACTCAATCACACGACATTCAACCGTTGAAGTTGATCTACATTGTTTAAAATAACTAAAAATCAAAAATCAAGTGTTTTGGATAGTTTTTACCCATCAATCAAGTAGGTGCAAAATGAACGGCCGAAATAGTGAGTTGGTTAGTTTAACGGTGTATAATATTTGAAACATAACAAAAAATAGTGTGTGAGATTTTTTAAATGTTTAGATCATCATCAAATGGCTGGATCGTGAATTTATATGTCTAAAGTCATAAATCTAAGTAAAATTTTATTTTCGGCCGTCCATTTTGCTCCTACTTGATGGATGAGCAAAAGTATTCAAAACACTTGATTTTTAGTTTTTAGTTATTTTAAACAATGTAAATTAAATTCAACGGAGTGGAGATTGTATTTGAACGTTGTGGGATTTAGTTTGAGTGGGAAGGATTCGGGCTCGAATCCTTCTACATGTACCATAATCTCTCTCTCTCTATCAATGTACCATAATCCTTCTACATGTGGGATTTAGTTTGAGTGGGAAGGATTCGGGCTCGAATCCTTCTATATATATATATATATATATATATATATATATATATATATATATATATATATATATATATATATATATATATATATATATATATATATATATAGGGGTTACTGTACCTCAGCCGGCAGGCTGAGAGAGTTTCTCAGTCGGCGGGACGTGGCTGAATATATGCCACATATCGGCCGCAGAGTGTAGGCACCAAAAAAATCAAAAAAGATCCCGCCTAAACAATCGTGAAACAAATTGACAAAAATACCCCTGTTTTAATTCTAAACTGGAATAAAGTCAAACAAAATTTCAGTTGAATATATCTACAGTTATAAAATTCGTAATTTTACTACATTGAAAAATATAATTAAAAAAAATTTGGATCAACATAATGTAAAATAAGCAGAAGCATTGAAAATTTAAAAAACATGCCATGGTCGCAGACTTAATACAATATAACTTTCAATTTTATATGACAACTGCGGCACAGTCGCAGTCACTAATCGCAGTCATAGTATAACAAAACTTTTTTATATAACGTCTGCGACCCTAGTCGCATTCTATCGTACAGCAATGCGACCTCCTTCAGTACTGCGACCAAAGTCACAATGTTCTTTCGCATGCCTTATGTATTAAATGAAAGTAATTAATATTCTTTCTACCATGATACAACAACAGTCTAGAAAAAAGAGATGCAATAATGTTAATATCAATAAAGGAAAGATGTGCACCATACGTAATCTAAAGATATAGGCAAACAATTCTTTAAAAAGTTAATTTGTGCTTCAAGTATTAAACCTCTGGCAAAAAGAAACTCTTCGGATTCTCCCGCAATAAATCTTCAATTAAATATTTCATTTTTTTTACCACTTCCTACCATACTCAACCCTCACCTGTAACAATTATTATTACTATTCATGTTCTTCCACAATATTGACCTTTATATAATGCTTGTAACTAATATATTATCTCATACCTAAAAACAATTCATTCTTGAATCATGTCTTCCCCATCTTCTTCTTCTGAACACTTAGATTTCAACTTCAATCGTTCCCCCACCGGTCCTTTTTCTTTAGGATATTCTAGTGAATCTAATACCAGTCTGGACTTCACTCCTTTTGACTATCTCACTACATCAAATAATGTATTAACTGATCCTCCTATTCATGAGGATAATGAAGATTTCATGTGGGTTAGTGAGGAAGACATTATTCCTCTGCCACTTGACAGAGACATGCTTGATGAAAGCGTGTCCTCTGATGCTGTAGGCTCGCTTTCCCGCAACGGGTCAGACGAAGAGCTTGATAAAGACGATCCATTCTGGGAGTTTATCGGTGAAACAAAAAAACCTCAAAAACAGGAAGATGATGAGGAAATAAGTGATGAACAAGAAGAGCAGAAGAATGAAGACGACGAATCTGCTTATGATGGTGATAATGACGAGGATTAGGATTTCCTGATCTTCTGATATTCAACCTTATTTTGTCTTCTTTTAAAAGCTTTTAATTCTCTTTTTTTGTAAGGTCTCTTTCTCACTATATTAACTTATAAGCTCTTTTAATTACATATCAAACTGCGACCGCTGTTATTAAACACTGCGACCATAGTCGCAGTGCTACTACGCATGCAATAGGTAAAAATAATTCATACTTTATAAGCAAAACATATAAAAACCATATGTAAACTACGATTATAGAATCAGTACTTATTCACCGTTATTACATTTAACTTAGCAAAAAAAATTCATCAAGAAAAATGCAGTCGAGGGTACTGCGACCATAGTCGCAGTCTATGATCGCATACTATATGTAAAAACTAATTTAATAGTTCATAGGAGGATCAGACAACAGTCAGAAATGAAGAACAAAAAATATAAAATAATACGTAAACTGCGATTATACTATCGCTCTCGTTAAGTACTGCGACCATAGTCGCGGTAGTGCGACCATAGTCGCAGTCTATGATCGCATACTATATGTGAAAATCAATTTAATAGTTCATAGGAGGATCAGACAACAGTCAGAAATGAAGAACAAAAAATATAAAATAATACGTAAACTGCGATTATACTATGCTCTCGTTAAGTACTGCGACCATAGTCGCGGTACTGCGACCATAGTCGCAGTCCATGATCGCATACTATATGTAAAAACCAATTTAATAGTCCATAGGAGGATCAGACAACAGTCAAAAATGAAGAACAAAAATTATAAAATAATACGTAAACTGCGATTATACTATCGCTCTCGTTAAGTACTGCGACCATAGTGGCGGTACTGCGACCATAGTCGCAGTCTATGATCGCATACTATATGTAAAAACCATTTAATAGTTCATAGGAGGATCAGACAACAGTCAGAAATGAAGAACAAAAAATATAAAATAATACGTAAACTGCGATTATACTACCACTCTCGTTAAGTAATGCAACCATAGTCGCGGTAGTGCGATCATAGTCCCAGTCTATGATCGCATACTATATGTAAAACCAATTTAATAGTTCATAGGAGGATCAGACAACAGTCAGAAATGAAGAACAAAAAATATAAAATAATATGTAAACTGCGATTATACTATCACTCTCGTTAAGTACTGCGACCATAGTCGGGTCCTTCATCGCATTATACATTACATGCGAAAAAAAGTAAACTGCGGCTATATTAAAAATCATTAAATATCAAATCAGATAAAAAATTAAAGAAGCATTCAAATTAGTTTCGTGATTTAATAAAAAAAATGTTGGCAGTTTGGCCGCAGTTATAAAAGATAATTGTCACAAAAATTGAATAACATCATAAAATATAAAAATATAATAAACTATACATATCCACTGTCTTTTACCGACAGAGTAGCTTTTCATAAGGGGTATCTAGTAATTTAACTTCTTCCTATAAGCGGGCCTCAAGTTAGTGGCGTGACAAATCTTGAGCCACGTCACCGCAGGCTGACAGAGTTCTCTCAGCTGCAGGCTGATATATATTTTTCTCATATATATATATATATATATATATATATATATATATATATATATATATATATATATATATATATATATAAATATATATAATGTACTTTAAATTTTAAAAAGAATATCAATGAGAATTAGATAGATTTTCTCTAAATAAAATAAAAAAATACCCTTATTAAGAGCCCAATAAATCGGAAGCGGATATTGCCACCCACAAAAATGATGAAGGCACCGACCAATTTGATAAAGGCACCCATCAATTTTTCAATAATGGCGAAATTACCCTCCCTTCTCATTTTTCTTCTCTCCTCCTTCGTTCAGCCACCACCGCCGGGAGCCCCTCACCCACGCCGCACTCCCCTTCCTTCCCCGCCTCTCCCCTCCTTCCCCCGTCGCTCCCCTTCCTCCCTCCCAGACTTTCCCAGCCTCATTCCCCCCATCCCCCACCCCCTCCCCTTACTCTCCCCCTCCTCCCTCCCTGCTTCCATGCTCCTCCCCTCACATCCCCCTCCCCTGTCGCTCACTCTCACCCTCCCCAGCCTCCCCGATATCTCCGTTCGACTGGCCGGTCCTGCCAAACAAATCTTATCTGTTCAGCCTGACTTGATCAAACAGAGGATGGGGGGAGGAGGCGGGGCGGGGCGGACGGGGAGGGAAGCATGGGGAGTGAGGGGGGAGGAGGGGGAAGGGAGGGAGGGAGGTCTTAGGGGTTGCCAGGGAAGGGGGAGAGGAGGAGGGGAGGAGGGCCGCGAGTGGGGGAGCGTAAGGCGGTCAGAGGTTTTGGGGGGGGGGGTGAAGGCAGGCAGTGAGGTCGAACGGAGGGAGGTGCAGGGGGAAGAGGGCGTTTTGGACATTTCAGATTGGGGGTAAATATGTCTAAAAAAATTTGGATGAGCAATATTTTTTTTTCCTCATCAATTTCATGGGTGGCAATATTCGTTCCTTAATCAAAACCGAGCGAAGCGAGATTTTTTTCCTGTGACTCCTTCACAAAAGTTGTCCGTCTTTCTGTCCCTTTTCATTCGAGAGTGAGCAGCAACAAATTTCTTCTTCCCCCACCTCCTCTCTCCCCTACAACCTCTTCCTTCTCCTCCCAGCCGCCACCCCTCTCCTTCCAGCCACCCCTCTCCTTTCAGCCACCGCCTCCTCCTCTCTTGCTGCAGTGACCACCTCTTTCACTATTGCCGCTCGATTTCTCATCGGGCGTGTTTGGTTGCAAGAAAGTGGGCGGAAGTAAGGAAATGGGGAAATATAATTGCTCACTTTCATATCTATACAAACACTGAAAAAAGAAAATAAGAAAACCCTTTTCCTTTTCTCTTTTCTCTTTTACACAACCATTTCCTCACTTCCAGAGTGCAACAGTTAATTTTGTGGTCATGTAAATCTCATTTGTAATAGTTGTAGTACAAAACAGTTAATTTTTTGATTATGTAAATCTCACTTGCATTCAAATTACAATCCATTTTTTATTTTTCTTAATTAATTTTTATTTTAATATTATTTTACGGTCAACTTTGTGGTCAACTTTTTCACTTCCACTTCCACATTATCATCCAAATACCAGAAAAGACATAGTATTTTTCAAATCACACTTCTCAATAACATCTAAATACTGAAAAACTTACTAACCAATTCTCAAGTTTTAAAGAAAACTATCATCACTTCCTCACTTCCATATTTAACTAAACATACTCATCGTTAAAGTGGTATACTAGTTAATAAATGCCTTCAGATAGAAGGGAAAGAAAAGGGGTGAGAAGAGAACAAGAGAGTCGAATTCGAGTCTAATAACAGGAAAACTATAAACCCTCCCAAAAAGTCCCCTTTGCTCTCCTCCCCAAATTCCTCGATCGGAATCGGACTCGATGGCTCCGCCGCATCCGACGAACCCCGGCGCCCAGTACGCGCAGCAGTTCCTCTCCACCGCCCTCTCCCAGCGTGGCCCCTCCGCCCTCCCCTACTCCGAGGACGCCAAGTGGCTGATCCGCCAGCACCTCGTTGCCCTCGCCGACGCCTTCCCCTCCCTCCATCCCAAGTCCTCCGCCTTCACCCACAACGACGGCCGCACCGTCAACCTCCTCCAGGCCGATGGCACCATCCCCATCCTCTACCACGGCGTCGTCTACAACATCCCCGCATCCATCTGGCTCCTCGAGCCCTACCCTCGCCTTCCCCCCGCCGTCTTCTTGACTCCGACCCCCAACATGGTCGTCAAGCCCAACCACCCCCACGTCGACCGCGACGGCTCCGTCCACGCCCCCTACCTCCGATCCTGGCTCTTCCCTTCATCAAACCTCGTCGACCTCGTCCGATCCCTCTCCCAGCTATTCGGCCAAGATCCCCCTCTCTACACCCGCCAGAACCCTAACCCTAGCCCTAACCCTAATCCCTCTAACCCTAGCCCTAGCCCTAATCTATCGCCGTCCCCGTCCTCATCTTCCATGTCCCCCTCGCCGTCCTCGTCCAGGATATTCTCGCCGTATGGTGGGCGGATGCAGCCGCTGCCGCCACAGCAGCAACAGCAGCAGCGGCCGCCGACGGAGGATCCGGCCGAGGTGTACCGCCGGAACGTGATCAGCAAGATTCTTGAGACAGTTCACGGGGATATCGCGATCCTGAGGAAGGCGCAGGAGGCGGAGATGGAGGGGCTTTTCGGGACGCAGGCGGCGCTGAGGCAGAGGGCGGAGGAGATCTCGAGAGGGGTGAGGGAGATGACGGAGGAGAAGGAGGCGTTGGAGCAGCAGCTGCAGCTGGTGCTGATGAATGCAGATGTGTTGGAAGGGTGGGTGAGGGAGAACGAGGGTAAGAGGAGGAGGGATCTTGATGTGGACGTGGATGGTGTTTTTGAACCGGCTGACACCCTTTCGAGGCAGCTGATAGAGTGTACTGCAGCTGATCTGGCCGTGGAGGACACAGTGTATTCTCTAGATAAGGCGGTGCAAGAAGGGGCTGTTCCGTTTGAGATGTATCTCAAGAGTGTGAGGGCACTGTCCAGGGAGCAATTCTTTCACCGGGCTCTGGCGGCCAAGGTGAGGGCTGCGCAGGTGCAGGCGCAGATCACGAGCATGGCAGCCAGAGCGCCTCCGCAGCATGCATCGTAGGTCAGTTGGGGTGGCTTTAGTTCTTGTACAATTTGCTTTGTAATTTAAGTTTTGGCTTGGTTTTTTTTATTGGGATATATGATATCTAAACAGTACATATATCAACTTGGCATTGTGTGCAACCTTAAACATAATTCGTCCTATTATTTTCTTTAGACAGTGACAATGTGTTAAACTGATATGTTATTAAGTGATGTATTTGCAATTCTTCATCTTTAGGTTTGTGTATGTGATAAGACTCATTCGTTAGTGGTTTTAAGTTTCTATATGAGACTCCCAATTATTTTTATTGTAGGCTGTGTGTTGAGTTCATGTAGAGTGGCTAACAAGTCCAATTTGATCATGATGTTTAGAAGGTTTCAATGTTTCAACCGCTAGAACAAGCTTATGACATGACTCTGCCACCCTTGTGATAATTGACATTTCAATAGCTATATTTTACTGTTGACAATCATTCATCAGTATAAGATTCATTTCTTGCTTGTCTCATCTCAATGTCAGTTGGAGGTTCCTGTTTTGTATGTTCTCATGAGTACATCCATATGGCCTGTGAACCCATTCTAAAATCCCTTGATTTTGTTGTTGTATTTTCTTGTTCAACTGAAAGTAGTGATATGCAGTTCATTTAAATGACCCCATCAAGTTTTTGAACAACTAGTAGTGAAACTTCAAATGGCAGCAGGTGCTCAGCTGCCGCCATTATGGTGTTGAAGGAGAGTCTTGCCCTCTCAGCACGGAGAAGCTGTTTTTATGACTTGAAACTTACCTCTAGGTCAAGATGGAACAAACTTACCATTGTCCCGAAATGACAATAAATCAATAATACATTTTTTTCATAATTTGTGTCCTTCCATTTCTTCCTTTTTTTCTAAAAAGGAGAAATAACCTAACAACAGAAACTTTGATATATAGAAGTTAGTAATGTCATGCCTCAAATACTTGAACATGAGAAAATCAATATTTGAGAAGGGCGGAGACAAATCTTTTTAGTTTTCTGAATTTAAGATGAGATTGTTTTGCATTGCTTTTGTTACGAACATTCTGAAGTGGTTGTTTCCTAGTACTACTGTTTTGCGGCTCATGAAGTGGGTGGGAAAGGGTTTTGGCATTTGTATGGTATGGTTTTTATTTCACTACTCTTTGTATGGATATTTCACGGAGTTGTAGATCATATTACATGAAAGCCTTTTTGTCAACTATATTGCATCCTATTAACCCATGATATGTTGGTAGGACACTACTCCTAACAAAAAATTGGTGTTTGACAAACCCGACAAGTCTAGTCTTGACACCCATCTCAAGTGGTGTCCGACACTTGTGAGTGTGTGAACCTTTATTCACGTTGAAAACATGTGCAAGTGGATGTACTTATGCTCCAATTGGAAACAAACTATTTTTATAGATTCTTTTACTATTTTAAGCTTTTTCAGGCATGGATGAGAACTCAATAGATATATTTATGTATCTTAACTGTATATAACCTTTAAGACAACACACATATTTTGGAATTGGTGGGTCAACACCTCCTTCCATTTTGTTAACACTTGTATCTAGGGGTGCAATTGGATCAGATACAGATTGGATATTGCATTTACCATATTTGTATCCGCACTCAACCTTCGGATACGGATATTGGCGGATATGAAAGAATAATATCCGTATCCACCAAAATCGGATATTGGATATGGATCGGATATTAGCGGATCGGATGCGGATACTAATCGCGTATGCAAAAACAGATACAGTTACGGATAAATTAAGCGATACGCTTATATTACTTTTTATTTCATCTAAAATAATAATAAAATGTAATTTAAAGTATGATATTATAAATCAAATAAATTGAGAAGAGTAAGAAACAAGAAACTTAACTCGAAACTATAATAAAATCATATGCTTTCCTCCTTTCCCCACTCAGTTTGGGTCAACATATAATTCAACACCTTAAAACTAGTCGGATCTGAACCACAAAGATACTCTTGCAACATATATCACATCAACCTCCGTACAAATGCATTCATCCCAAACAATAACTACATTGTAACTAATATCATGTAATCAAACACAAACATAAAGTTTATGTGAAGCACTTACAAGTTGGTGAGAGAATTCTGGTAGTCCAAGCTGCTGCAACCTCTGCTCTTGGCCTTCCGACCTACCTTTTGTTTGTAGGATCTGAGGCCAATACTTTGCAACCAGCATCATCACTGTGTTTGGGTTTTCTACTAGGCACGGTGATCAAACAACTAAATCAAAAAGACAAACTTCGCAAGCAATAAAACAAACACCTTTAGAGCATTGGTTTCATGACTTCCAAAACACAGTGAAACAGTATAAAAAGGAACTCATTATGCACATACATAGATACACCTTGTGATTGTTGAGGAGAATTTCCAGCGTAGATCTCTGATTTGATTCTTCTCCGTGCTATTTTGAGTATTGCAGATCTCTAATGGAAATTGAAATGAAAATATTTAGTATACCAAGCACCAGTCATGAGCGAGCTTAGATAAATGGGTCGATGGAGTTGAACCCATCAGTTGAGCGCAATCCAGTCAAACCGCATTATGTAATTCACGATTTGAAGATTGAGAGGTATACTTGCGGATATCCGAATTCGAATCCGAATTGAAGAACCCTATCCGCATCCGCATCCTTATCCGATAACGGATTATCCGAATCCGCATCCGAATCCGTCGGATGCAAAAAAAAAAAAAAAAAAAAATCTGAATTCACATGACTAGCAGATTCGGATGCGGATATCCGACGAATATTCGCATCCGATTGCACCCCTACTTGTGTCTGTCTAAAAAATAATAGCTATTCACCTGCCGGTTGCAACATTAAGTAGTTATAATGTTTAATCACAGCTCACTGTTCATATTGGCTTTTGATATTGTGTCTGGTCCAGAATAAGGAGGATTCAGAGTTTGAGATAGTATGATCCAGTTGGATCAAACTAACAACTTTTGCCATTTGATGATACAAATTGGAAGGGGATCAAGAGAAATGGTTCAAGATGGTGTGTAAGCATGACTGGACTAATTACCCACATCCCTTTGGTTATGATCCACTCATACAACTTTCCTGATTGGTGCAGTTTCTGGGAAATTTGGGTAATCTAGATACTTACAAAGTGGTTTTCTATGAATCCCATGGTTTTGTCAGGAAAAGTTTTTTTTACAGAACCCACTAGCCTGAGTAGTGAATTATTTATAAGGCACAAAAAAACGATAGTTCATATTTGAAAATTAATTTTCACTTTGCAGTGGAGTATAGACATTTTTATTGATGAAGAATAGCCTTGATGTGCACACTACAGAGTACATAGCCAAAAGTTATTAGAAGAAAAGAATGTTTAGACATCAGTTTACATGGTCTTGGAATTGGATGTCCAATCAGAACTTATGGCCATGCGACTCCACAATCTCACTAATTTCTGGACATGGATGTTTGTGCAGAAATAGATGAAAACTCTTCAAGGTTAAAACTAGGTGGATAGGGGATGGATTTATGGTCACTGGAGGAGTACATATCAAGTTGTAGCTGATCTATGTTGAGAGCGAAGATCTAACTAGTGTTCTAAATGGCGGCCACAGCGGCTACATCGGCCGGGAAAATTTATCGCGGATGGGGATATATCGGGGACATATCGGGGATATTTTCAAAAATCGGATGTCAAAATCGGACTGTAATATACATATCTTCTTGTCTTAAATTGCATCTCAATAAGACAATATATGCATAAATTATATAAAGCTATATAAAACATCATACTTATATGTTTAAGATATACTTAACTCGATAACTTGCATTAAGCTTATAAGTGCATAATCACTATCCAATGTAGAATCTTCACAAATGTTATATTGCCACATCGCTCGAATTACCCAAATATCTAACCTAGAAATTGAGTGTGAACGCTATATCGGGTCCAAAATCGCCGAAATTGCGGCCGATATATCGGGTCCATGCCGATTTATCGGCGACTTTGGGTCAAAATCGCTATATCGGTTTGGATGTGCCAAATCATTGCGGCTAGGTGCCGTAAACGCAATATCGGCGCAATATCGGAATTACATCGGGGATATTTAGAAACACTGGATCTAACAATAATGTACTAGTCCTTTTATATAACAACTTTGAACCCCCACCCCAATTAATAGAAATGAATAAAAAAGGAAGGTATACACTACTCATTCTGGAAGGTATAGATGTGCTGAACTTCTGTCAAGAGCAAAATTTCTTAGAGCAATATTTGCAGATGTGTCAAAGGTGGTTGATTGTGTTTGTTTCATTCTCATGTTCGTTTGTTTTTGTTTGTTATTGTGATTTACAAAATGTTTCTAGCTGTAGTGTGGTCAAGCTTGCATTGTATAGGGTATCAAGAAGACTCCTCATAATTGGTGGCTTGCATTGTATAGGGCATCAAGAAGCCTCCTCATATTTGGTGGAAGTACTCTTTCGAGAACTTTAGAGAGATGACCTCGCATCCCACACTGGCAGAAAACAACCATTGGTGTTTCTGTTTTTTGTTATCGGTTTGCCTTCTTGATTTTTGAATGGTCTTTATCACTTTGTGTATCTAACATTAGTGGAGACTAAATATTGGTGTTGGATTTGGTATACATGGCTACAGGTAGTTTATTATAGATTTTGTGATATATGCTAACAATTTTGTGTTGGTTGTACTGGCAATTGGCTAGTTGCTTAAAGTGCTATTTATAATTTTTATTTTAATTTTGGAAGTGCTTGAAGAGCATTTAATTTCTTTAAAGTCTAAGCTTTTCTTCCATAATTTATAGTTGTGGATGTTACTTATCTTCTGAATTTTTTACAACATTACTTTTCTCTAAAATCCAGTTCTTTTCCTGATTATGTGACCACACTTGTTTTCTTAGGTTATGGTCCAGACTTCTCTGTATGCAAATTTTGTTGATTCTTCTCCTGGTTATCTATGAACTCTTTTCTTGTTTTTTCTTGATGTTAGTTGAAGCTAACTCCTGCTTCTGAGCACCCTAGGCGCGTCACCTCTGTTATTATTGGAATATTGCTTCCAGATCTTTTGATGTCTGCACCTCTTGGTTTCATTTTCATAGTGTTCATTCCCAAATTCTATAAATTGAGACCTCATGTAGTATAGCATATATTATTGATTAGATCATCTTTGTGCGCATTTGATTTGTGTGTAGGATTGTTGGTATGTTGTGATGTTCTGTCTATTAGTAATTGTGGCCTTGACAATGAAATCTCATTGGACACTTCCTTTACTTAGCTGACATCATTTTTGCATGCCCTCTGAGTTTGATCATAAATAAGTCGAAACTGTTACTTGTATTGTCGATGTTGAGTATGGTCATCATTAGTTTCCGATTGCCAGTCATCGTCACTTCCTCTATTGTGTCTGAGTTCACTTGATACTGATATATCTGCCTGTTTTGGGGTTCATTGGCAAAATCTAGTTTGATTGGTAGAATAGATTGGTGGCAGTGAAAAGAACAGGCTAGTTGAGAATGTTATTCTCAGCAAAGAAATTTGGAGTTCCCTTCCTGCTTGCTGGTTTATGTTTGTGTTTACCGTCTCTATCACAATTTTTAGTTTCAAAATCGATAATCTCATCACCCATTGAATGACCACAGCTGTAAATATTGGGCAAACGGGCGCTTGTTTAGGATTGTGCAGCACGTTTTGACTATATGATGCCTTGGGGTTTCCGATGCAAGGTGCACATTTATATTCTCGACTTTTCCAAAGTGTCATTTGAAAACTTCACAATTGGTTGGGATAATGATCACCTTCGATTTGTTGTATTTTGGGAATCAGTAGATGTTTTTTTTTTCTTTTAATTATTTTAGGGATGATATTCTGATTATATCTTTACTGTCCTCAAAATTTTCTGATCTAAATACCTAAACCAAAATTGTAGGCTATGAGCAGATCACCTAGGGTGGTTTAACCTCTAGTTGCAGCACTGTTGTTGTTAGGTCTCCATTGCAAAGGGGGACACACAGAGAGAGAAGCCAACTTCTACTTTGTATAATCTGTCTCCTTTTGTATCGTTCTGAACCTCTCTCTTCATCAGTAGAAATTCACGGAAGATAATTTGTGGTGTTTGTTTGCAATTGTAGCAGGATGCTTGGATGTGTTCTCCTTTCTTTCGCGAAAATCTTTCTTTTTGTCTTTCAGAAAGCGCTTTGCACTGTAGCCTAGGACAATAAAAGCTTGCTTTCATACAGGGCACAGAGAAGCCCCTTTACACATTTGGTTGAGAGAAGGTTGGAAGAGCAACATTGGACTAGAGGTTGTTCTTGGTTGTTTCCAATGTTAACCGTGACCTTGTTCTTGTAAGCTACTGAGGATGCATTGTTGCGTCTCTGGTGGACATCACCATTGTCAATGAGATAGGGACGACAAAAAGGGGAGAGAACGTTGAAGTTGAATACGAAGAGGTCTGATGTAGAAGACGGGGGCTATGGTAAAGTACAGTAATGCGACAGGCTCACGATCAAAATGTATCGGGTTTATTTGATACGTTATCAGAAATGATTACAATTTACCTCTACACATTTACAGAATCAAGTATACTTTACACAACCGGCCCCGAGATAACAACCTTGAATGAAAAAAAGATAACGAAGGGATATCAATCTAAAATAATGGTACTCTGGCAGATGGTATCTCTGGTATTGTACATCAATGAGTCACTGAGGTGCTTACTTCCTCTTATGCTTGCGAATTGTTATTGCTTGCAAATTGTTATTGCTATAAAGGAGGAGGAGGAGGAGAAGAGAAAAAACAAAATTTCATGTAAATACTAAGAAAATATTTTCTTTCACCATCATGTTGCAAATTAGATATATTCTCTTCACTAGCTATTGTTTTCATATATAAGCAAAAAGAAAGTTATATAATAGATACTATTATGTCCTCAAAATTTTCTTTGTACAGTCACTACATCCTTAGATTTTCATGTCCAGTTTTTCGATAGCTTTGCTTATGAAATGCTTGGTATGATTAGTAATATGGGTGTATATCTGCTATCTGGCAAGTTTACTAATATGCACATGAATGACTACAATAATATCATGAACTAAACCACTAGCCACGCTAATCAATTATTAGCATTGTTTAAACATACAAGAAGATCTCCGAGAAGTGCTTCATGGAGTTTCAAACTGAAAGTGGCATCACCCATAAGTATATAGAAATGAAGCATGTACCCAAGACTAATGCAATGAGTGATCATGGAATGAATGAGTTCGAACATCTGGTCTTTTATGACCGAGTTGTTTGCAATTACTACACTTATTGCGTGTATGGCTTTCGCGCCCTTCATCCACAGTACTGCGTATGCGAACAGAAGTTGGGCAACCCGGAATCTTTCTGACTTCAAGTGATAAGAAAGTAGGCCCAGTTTTCTCTGAATCAGTTACATGATGAAACAGTCTAGCATAAGCCTTACTGTAGTTCTCCATAGTAAACCACGGTGCACATAAAGAGTAAGTACTTATGTTAGGACAATCTCTCTCTTTAACACATGCTGCAATAACATGTACACAGGGCATTGGAGCTAAGGTAAATTACAAGAATAAACAGACCCATCTTCTGTGAGGTTCACCATGCAAGCATATCCTTACCTGTTTGACACCCCCCACTCCGTCCGACTGAATCTTTGTATTGAATGGAGACGCGCCATATTGTGGCGATATCTCAAAAAGTTCTCATTATTCGATGTCAACGGTTTGTATCATCCTTTTGCACTTTCCCGTCGAATCCGAAAGAATTTAACTAGGCGGAAAAATATTCTTGCAATTATTGCTTGTATTAACAAAATTTTAGCTTCTTTCAACATGCCTTTAAAACTCTTTGAAGCATTTGTAGTCATCATGCAGAATCGACATTATCCGTCCCTTGATAATTCTCATTGATGTTCTTGATCTTTCAAACTAGTCTCAGTCCAAGTATCTGCATCTTCACACGCGTCTTTTAGTCTGCTCTTTTAACCTTGTACATTTCTGGATCCGATGCACAATCGACTTTCCACAATAAATTATGCAAATTTTTGTCTTTAAGAGTCTTCGGAAAGTTAGCTCGGATGTGTCTCAACAGCAACGATGACTATGTTGTAAAAGTCAGTAACTCTAAGTGCATTCAGTATCTTTTACATTCGATCAGAGATAAAAGTGATTTTCGTATTCTAATACACATTAGGGATTAAATGATAAATACATGATATGAACCATTGCCAAAATACTTATGTTTCCCCTTCTACAACTGTAAAGGCCAACGAGTACAGTCCATCATCCGCATCTATTCTCGCAATTATAAGCAAATAATCTTTATATTTTTCATACAAATGTGTACCATCAATGCTAAGAAGTAGCCAACAATATTGGAAACCTTCGATAGACGGTTCAAAAGCTCAAAATACACGATGAAACCGAACCATAACATATGCATAAGGCTCAAAAATAATGCGCAGCTACGGTACCTAGATTGCTTATTTTCATTGCATTCAGATACCGAGAGAATGTCTCATATGATGATTCCCAATCTCCAAATATCTTCGTCACTGCTTTCATAGCATTCCACGCCTTACTGCATATTATATTAATATGATATTTAGCTTTAATGTACTATATAATATAATAAGGAGTCATATCAAGTTTTTTCCTCACCATAAGTAGAATCACATTGCACATAAAAGATGTGATTGCTTTACAGTGATTGGAACTTATTAAAGTCTGGCTACATGTATGCTCTCCTACATAAGATCTAATCTTGAAGTATTTACCTGACCTCTTGAGAATAGAGGCTTGTGATCTCCACGGGCACACATCTCTTCAAACATTGTCACCATCTTTAATAGAAGCACAAACTATTGCGTAGGAAGATTTATTTGTCTTCACATGCCACTTCATGCTAAATGGACCACTCGAAAATTGCTTGCAGCAATTTAACTTTTGATTCAAATATATGTCTTTCTTTTAAATCCTCGATAGCAGAAGGTGTTGTAAACATATTGAATTCAGAAGTTATATTCTTCACATATGTCGAATTTACCCAACCATCATTCTCAAACTCATCGGGATGCAGATCTTCGAGCTTTACATATTCATTGTTGGCATAATCATCCTTAACCTGGTCGGTGTCATCTTCAAGATCTTGCGCTGCAACTTACATGCTATTTTTTTGCAGCACATTATCGCCCTCATCGGAGTCATCATCTTCCCTGTTTTTCTGCACCACAATATCACCCTCATCAGAGTCATTATGCATTGGTGTTGGATGCATCAAGAATGTTTCAGCATTAAAGGGAGTCACATTTTCCTTCACACTAGTTGAGTATCCACTCCTATGTAAGATTTCTAAACAATACTGTAACGGTCCCAGTAAAAAATTTCCCTTTGATTACAATCATCACGGATTATCCAAGCGTGGGACCCATCAAGATACAATACTTCCATTCTACTAACATCAGAATGCTTTATACTTTACATCAATCTCCACTCTGATAGCAAGTATAATCTTAACCTGATTTAGCATTTCTCAAAATATTGGTCCGACAACTCATAAGAAAACATAATCTAATACATTACTATTACAAAATTTAATACAGGCTTTGAGTCTAGCACCAAGCATTACAATATTTACAAGTGCATAATTTTCTACAATCATATACATATCAAAAGAAACAAGCAAAAAGGGTGAAAGGTCTCCGTTGACACTTATCCCGCATATGTTGTCATTAAGCGGGTCCCTTGCTTTTGTCCAAACCTGAAGGTGATAATGAGAATAGAGTGAGCTCGACAGCTCAGTGAGTAAAACAATATTTATATGTATATCCATTAAGTAGGTCTATTTGGACTTTATCATTAGGTTGGCAATCGTATTTTTATACCATATGTGTGAAGTTTTAGGTATTAGCTGAAGCTCTGACCCAAACACAGTAACAGGTCCTATTAGTCGACTAGGTCATTCCTATAGTCGACTAATACCATTATTAGTCGACTAATTATTGAAGCTATAGTCGACCATAGTTGATCCAAAAATGTTTTTACTCTATGTTGGTCGTCAGCAGCTTATGTAGTCGACTACCCTAACCTGTATAGTCGACTACACTATATATTAGTCGACTTACACATCACCTATAGTCGACTAGATAAGGATCAAAAAGGTATGCTGCTCTCTGTTTGTCCCTTATAACCAATTTTAGTCGACTACCATTTCTGGTGTAGTCGACTACTATAAGCTCTAGTCGACTATTAATCACTTATAGTCGACTAGTCATGGTCAAAAGAATATGTCTACTCTCTGTTTGTTTCCTGTAACTAAGGCTAGTCGACTTACAGTGTTTAGTTAGTCGACTAAGAGGTGTTTCCAGCAACTTGTCTACCCATTTTTCCCTTCCGCAGTCGACTTAGCCCTATGGCTAGTCGACTAACAGTGATGAATTTGCCTAGATAAGTCGACTTATCTTAGAGTCTGGAAATATCAATTCTTTATAGTTTTAACATATAATTTCTAACTTAACCATATTAGCATACATGATCAACATAGAACATAATCGCAGCATGCATACATAATCAACATGAAATATGATGCATATAATCTCAACATGCATACATGATCAACATAGAACATAATCGCAACATGCATACATAATCAACATGAAATATGATGCATATAATCTTAACATGCATACATGATCAACATAGAACATCATCGCAACATGCATATATAATCAACAAGAAATATGATGCATATAATCTCAACATGCATACATAATCAACATGAAATATGATGCATATAATCTCAACATGCATACATGATCAACATAAAATATAATCTCCCCTTCGATCACCTCCGGTTCAACCCAGTCCCTTCCTCCGATACGTTTACCACGTATTATTCTCCCCTTCGTCACCTCCGGTTCAACCCGGTCCCTTCCTCCAATTCGTTTACCACGTATTATTCTCCCCTTCGTCACCTCCGGTTCAACCCGGTCCCTTTCTCCGATACGTTTATCACGTATCATAACATGTAAATATCATATCCTTCATGTAATAACCACATGTAAGGATCCATGAGACAATAATAACATAAAGGATTCACATGATTCCTACTTTACATGATGCCAATATTATGTATAAGTAACCACTAACAACATGCAAGCCTTTCCAGGATAACTAACATGTTATATCATTCCAATATATGTGTAGCCAATATATGCATTAAGTCAAGTATGATGTTCATTCATAAAACTATTTCTTTTTAAGAGGCATGTGTTAGACTACTATGCATACACACTAACGTGTCGATCATGCATAATGTAAGCATGCATGGGTGTAACCACAACATAACACCATAGGATTGTTTACACAAAGCATATAAACTGTACACAAGCATCATCATTCATTTTCACATTCATTCATAACTTAGAAATTTTTCACTTTATCTCAAGTTGTACACTCCTACTATTTTAATATGGTTCGGGTATTCTACTCACTCTTTGAAGCGGTTAACTCCTTATCAAGCTTGATCTCCCACTACGATGGGGTCTACAAGGCCATAACAACGTCATCATTAGTTCATAGCTAAAAGAGCACAAGAGGGGTAGGATTCTTAAAGTTTTACTTACCTTCAACCAATATCACTCCCCCTAACTTGTTGTTCTAAATTACCCTTGTCTTCAAGAAATCCCTTTTTATGGTGAGGTTGATCACCACTTCAGCTCGTTCTATTGGGTTTTTGGAGGAGTTAAAACATGAAAATAGAGCTTTTTTCTTATATATGGAAGTAAGGGGAGTTTGTGGGGATGAGAGGGAGAAAGAGTGTGTTTGTGAAGAAGAAATGGGGGAAACAGAGAGGACTGCAGCTGCTGTTTTTGCTGCTGCTGCTGCTTTTTGCTGCTGCTGCTTTTGCTGCAGCAAAGGGGAGAGAGAGGAGTTTTGTGGGGTTAGGATGAAGAGAGAGAGGGTATTGTCAAATGAGATTGTTCTCTTCATCCCCCTTCTATTTATAACCCAATCTCTTCCATAAAACATGACAAGTGTACCTCCCTAACCCATCACTCTACTCCTATACCTGTTGGCCCAGAGGCCTTCCACTCTAGTTTTAATGATGATTAACTCATGTAGTTATGTTTACTAATAATCTTGTGATGTTTAGTTTCAGATCATTAATCAAGATATTAGTTGGTGATTGCTTCAACAAGATAGTTTGGAAGCTTTCATGTGGTGATTCCAGAGCCCGAGCATTAAAATCATATATAGCACTCGTTGGAATCAAGCTCGGTGGATCACGTTTTGGATCGAGTCGACTTGAAGATGGAGATCGTCAAGAAGACTTAGGTATCCATAGTTTAGTTTAGTGTGTTTTAGATCCATGTGTAAAGATTAGATAGTTGATATGCTCAAGTGCACAACACACACGTTTTATGGATATTGGTTTTTCAGTTTTTAATTTAACCGATATTTGTTTTCATGAATAGTAGATCAAAACAAGTTTAATTGGTTTATGTATAGTAAATTCATTCTATACATGCATGCTTAACTTTCCAGACAAACTTATTTTGACTTTCCTATTCATGTATTGAAAAATCTAAGTTTGAAAAAATACAGGTTTTGATTTTTGATAATATTTCCTAGACACAAAAATGATTCAAAATGTTTGATATTTGTCTTGAAATTTTTTATCACATGTTTGTATATCAATAAAAAATGATAAAACTATTTTTGTAGATTTTTAGAAGTTTTATGATAATTTTTAGAAATATTTTTAACCAGTTTTTCTGACCCAGAAACCTGGCTGTCAGGCTCTGGTGGTCGACCGGGCCGGTCGACCGGACCCAGAGTCGATCGACCGGTCGGTCGACCGACGTGCATAGGTCTGTGCACGTTTGGCCAGGGAACTGGGCCGGTCGATCAGGCGGTCGACCGGCTAGAGAGCTTTGCTCTCTGGAAAATTTCGGTCGACCGACCGGTCGACCGCAGTTCCCCAACGGTTGATTTTTCGACCGTTGGCTGTCGACCAGGCGGTCGACCGCCAGCCGTGTCAGGCTGTAAAAACAGCCCAATGGCTATATTTTAGAGAGGGCTATTTATACACCCCATCTCTTTAGGGTTTTTAACTAAGTTTTTAAAAGCAAAAATTCTAGAGTTTCTCTAGTGTTTAAAACAAGTTTTCAAAAGAGTTTTTAGTGCCAAGAGATCAATCTTATTTGTTTTAAAAGTGTTTTGTTTATTTCAAAGAAATTAGATTTTTGGGAAGTAGTTTTTGATCTAAAACTTCTATATCTATTTTGGTGTTTTCCCAAGAGAATTTCTTTGATCAAAACACTTGTTTTTTCACACTTGAGCTATATCACTCTATCCTATCTATTTAGGATCATTTGTTTTGTGGGAAAAGAGATTGAGTTTGTGGTCTTTGAGATCACCTTGTTGTAAACTCTTTCTTTGTGGGTGCTCCCTCTTTGGTAGAGGTTGAGGATGTGGTTTGCTCCCTCTAGTGTGAGGTGGAGTTGGAGATTGGTTTTGTATCCCTCTTGGTGAGGTGGATTGTGATTGTTTGGCTAAGGGCCTACCCCTCTTGTTGAGGTGATGTTTGTGTTTGCCTCGGTGGAGGTTGTTGGTTAAGAGAGGAGTTCAGTACTCGCTTGTTGTACAAAATCCTCCTCGGTGGAGGTTCCCTCGGTGGGAGTTCTCGGTGGACAAGTTAGTGGATTAGAAATCCTTCTCGGTGAAGGCGGGGACGTAGAGTTAGGGGCTCGAACCTCGAAACATATCTTTGTGTTTGTGTTTGATCCATTGACTCTAAACTCTCTCTCTCTTTCTTTATTTGTGTTGTGCATTATTCATATTGCCATATCATTCATATGCTTGTGTTGTGCCTTGCATTGATTCATATTGCTTATTCTTATATGCTTGGTTGTGTGTGTGCCTCACTTGTGCTTAACCACGAGAGCTTCATATAGCGCCTCAACTCTTATTCAGAGGAATCAAGAGGAGTTAGTCCAGAGCCCTTCACGGGGAATTCGGCTACACTCGTTGGTTGCATTAAGTGTAGTTACAATTAGTTTTTAAATTCCGCATTTAGTTTATAGATTAGCATTATCACCTATTCACTCCCCCTCTAGGTGATTTCAATTGGTATCAGAGCCTCCGCTCCTGATATTTGGTTAAACCACCTAGGAGTGTGATCTTGGACTTGCTAATCTATCATTTGCATTTGCACGTATATTTGTTTGCACACACTCATGGATTGCTTGTCACCTCCCATGTTCGATGTCTCCAACATTGACATATGGAAATATAGGATGTCTATGTATTTGAAAACCCTAGGCTTGCATGTTTTCCTTACCGCTACCAAGAAATGCTATCTTGGTAATAGCAATCATATAGGGGCCAATACACAAGCCCTTGAGGCTATTAGAAGCACGCTTAATAAAGAATATCTTATGCTTGTTTCTAATCTTGATTCCGCTTTTGTAGTGTGGAACAAGTTGACCACCACCACCTCCAAATTTCAATTGCCAATCCAACCGGAGGAATCTAGTGGAGAATCCGAGTCACAATGCTTCATGGTCCAAGGGAATAACTCCCTTGAGGTACATTCGGAATCTAAATTAGATAATAATAATGATGCTAGTTCTTCATGTGATGATTATGTGGATCCAAATGCTTTGAATGAAGAACTTTCTATTGTTTGTGAAAAATTGATTGAAAAATATAATTTATTGAAAAAGAAAAGTTTAGGACTTAACAATGAAAATAAAAATTTGCTTTCTACACTTGACATGATTTTGCAAGAGAAAGAGGAGATTTCAAATGAGAGGAATTCATTGAAATCTCAACTTGATCTTGCACTAAAAGAAAATGATTTTTTGAAATCTAAAAATGATTGTAATGATGTTTTGAAGAAAAATAAAGCTATATCTTCAAAACTTGATTTTGTAGTAAAAGAGAATGATTCTTTGAAAAACAAAATAATTTCTATTTCAAATGATTTAGATGTTTGTTTAAAGAAAAATGAATCTTTAAAAATAATATTGATACACATGTTTGCCATGCTAGGATAGTTCCATCTAGCACACCTATTGCATGCTCTACTTCTTCTACAATTGAAAAAGATATAAATTTGTTAAAGAAGAGTGTTGATTGTTTGGACTCCACTTTGAGCCATTGTGTTTCTAGTCATACACGTTTGGAATCCTTGTTTCGAAAGAAACAAGTTCCATCTATGCATGCACACCATACACGGCATACACATGCTCCTCACGGACACAACCATAACACGATGTATGCTCATGTGTACACTTGTACACATTGTGGACATAAGGGCCACCTTGCTAAATTTTATTTTGATAAGATATATGATGTAAATTTAGCAAATAAATTTGTTTGGGTTAGGAAAGGTGCTAATCCCCATGGACCCAAAAGAGTGTGGGTACCAAAAACCACCCCTATTGTATTTGATGTAGGTGTGGGCTCTCGCATGACGTGAGAGTATCGGTACCTTAGAGTGGATGCGTTCCGAGCTTCATGTGGATTATTTGGATGCATCACTTTCAAGGAAGTTTGGTGGGAGGACCACCTTGGTTTGGAGAACTAGAGAGGTGCCTTCATCGGTTTTGGTATCGATCTCTAACTCCCGTTTATCTTTGCATGCTTTCATGTTCATTTTTATAGCATGTTTTGATTATTATGAAAATGCCATGATTATTAGACTCTTGACATGCATGTATAGCTTTTGAGACACTCATGTTTAATATGGATCATTCTTTGTGTTCTCGCATATGTTTAGCTATTATGTATATCATAGGTCTAATAGCATGTAGATTTACATAATGATCGTTTTATATTTATCATGTTTATTTATGTCTCGTTTTATGCTTCGTGTTTTGATTACATGTTAGTTTTCATTAAAACTAGGATATATACTTGTACATATAGTGGGCCACAAATAAATCTTTATATGTTTGTGCTTGAATGCTTATTTGTACCCATTAGATGTGCTAGTATAGTCTAGTTTTGATGATTCATGCATTTAACTTGTATTCCTATTCTATCCATGTTTTTCATGTTCATGTGTTTATGTTTACCTTCATGTATATGTCTATCTTGTTCAAACTATTGATTATGCATATACATCCTTTGAGCCACGTGCCTTCATGCATATATTATTGTGGACTCGTTGTGTTTGGATATGTATGTATACTTTAGTTGTATAAGACATACATATGCCTTGAAGATTAAATGAGTTTTGATGATTTTTATGTTTTTGAGGAATATTGAGCTTATTGTCTATCTTTCATGATTATGACCTTCACATTTTATTTGTACACTCACCTTTCTTGTTTACTCATGCCTTATTTTCATGAGTCATATTCATGCTTCATTGTCATTGAGTGTTAGCTATCATGTGAATTTCATGTTTCATGAAAAATATTTTTGTTTTATTCCTTACTTGAAGGATTTCGTACTAGTTTACAAGTTTTTCCATTTAACTAGTTGCGATATTCTTCATTTTGGTAGAGTTTTTCAAACATTCAATATTTTCAAACCTATTTTTGAAAACCCCTACCTCTACGGGCGGCTGGATGGGAGTCCATGCCTTGTATGTTCTTTATTGAAAATCTTTTAAACATGAGCATGATTGGGCGGTAGGTTATATGAGATATACACTTGATATTATTATTGTTTCAATTGGTATCATTGGATTCTTTCAATTGGTATCAATACTGACATTTTTGTATACTCATATATATTTTTATGTATGTATGCTTACTCTTCAAATAGTATCAATTTCGATTGGTATCTATTTTTCATACATATATATTTTTTGTTTATGCTAAGCTTGAGTTTTAATGATCATCATGTTTCAATTGATTAGTTTTCAATTGGTATTCTAATACAAGATTAGACATTGTTTTAACTGATATTTCATAAAGAGGAAGAAAACTCGTATTTTATCTTTCAATTGGTATTTGGTTTACCATTGGTCTTGTATTCCACTCCCTTGCTTTATGATAGAAAATAATAATTTCAATTTGGTATCATATGTTTAAAAGAATAATACTTTAAATTGGTATCAAGATTGTATTTGTTTTCTCAAAATTGGTATCAAGATGCTTATTTGTTTACTCAATTGGTATCAAGATTTTGTTTACTTTCATTGGTATCTATTGATCTATTTCTTTCAATTGGTATCCACGAAAATTTATATTGATTTGTTTGATATCACCCCTTTGTTGATTCTTTATTTCGAACAAAAAGGGGGAGAAGAATTTATTGTTTTGTTTTTACTTGGACCCCTTTGTTGATGATTGACAAAAAGGGGGAGAAATATTTGAGTTTATATGCATGTTTTGTTTTTATTTATTACTTTGTCGTTTAATTGCTATCAAGAGCATTTCATTGCTATTAAGAGCATGTTTTTATTGGTATCAAGAGCACGTTTTATACATGATGCATTTCATATGTTTGGTATCAAGAACATGTTTGTGTATTTGGTATCTTGTTTTATACATATCTATGCATACATGTTTATGAGCTTTCATTGCATATTTATTATGTTTATTGCTATGCATGAGTTAAGGGGGAGCTTCTTTGAAGCTTAGCTTTAATCCATGCATATATAACTCCATGAGTTTTGTCATCATCAAAAAGGGGGAGATTGTTGGCCCAGAGGCCTTCCACTCTAGTTTTGATGATGATTAACTCATGTAGTTATGTTTACTAATAATCTTGTGATGTTTAGTTTCAGATCATTAATCAAGATATTAGTTGGTGATTGCTTCAACAAGATGGTTTGGAAGCTTTCATGTGGTGATTCCAGAGCCCGAGCATCAAGATCATATATAGCACTCGTTGGAGTCAAGCTCGGTGGATCACGTTTTGGATCGAGTCGACTTGAAGATGGAGATCGTCAAGAAGACTTAGGTATCCATAGTTTAGTTTAGTGTGTTTTAGATCCATGTGTAAAGATTAGATAGTTGATATGCTCAAGTGCACAACACACACGTTTTATGGATATTGGTTTTTCGGTTTTTAGTTTAACCGATATTTGTTTTCATGAATAGTAGATCAAAACAAGTTTAATTGGTTTATGTATAGTAAATTCATTCTATACATGCATGCTTAACTTTCTAGACAAACTTATTTTGACTTTACTATTCATGTATTAAAAAATCCAAGTTTGAAAAAATACAGGTTTTGATTTTTGATAATATTTCCTAGACACAAAAATGATTCAAAATGTTTTTGATTTTTGATAATATTTCCTAGACACAAAAATGATTCAAAATGTTTGATATTTGTCTTGAAATTTTTATCACATGTTTGTATATCAATGAAAAATGATAAAACTATTTTTGTGGATTTTTAGAAGTTTTATGGTAATTTTTAGAAATATTTTTAACCAGTTTTTCTGACCCAGAAACCTGGCTGCCAGGCTCTGGCGGTCGACCGGGCCGGTCGACCGGACCCAGAGTCGGTCGACTGGTCGGTCGACCGACGTGCACAGGTCTGTGCACGTTTGGCCAGGGAACTGGGCTGGCCGACCGCCCAGAGAGCTTTACTCTCTAGAAAATTTCGGTCGACCGACCGGTCGACCGCAGTTCCCCAACGGTCGATTTTTTGACCGTTGGCGGTCGACCAGGCGGTCGACCGCCAGCCGTGTCAGGCTGTAAAAACAGCCCAACGACTATATTTTGGAGAGGGCTATTTATACCCCATCTCTTTAGGGTTTTTAACTAAGCTTTTAAAAGCAAAAATTCTAGAGTTTCTCTAGTGTTTAAAACAAGTTTTCAAAAGAGTTTTTAGTGCCAAGAGATCAATCTTATTTGTTTTAAAAGTGTTTTGTTTATTTCAAAGAAATTAGGTTTTTGGAAAGTAGTTTTTGATCTAAAACTTCTATATCTATTTTGGTGTTTTCCCAAGAGAATTTCTTTGATCAAAAGACTTGTTTTTCCACATTTGAGCTATATCACTCTATCCTATTTATTTAGGATCATTTGTTTTGTGGGAAAAGAGATTGAGTTTGTGGTCTTTGAGATCACCTTGTTGTAAACCCTTTCTTTGTGGGTGCTCCCTCTTTGGTAGAGGTTGAGATTGTGGTTTGCTCCCTCTAGTGTGAGGTGGAGTTGGAGATTGGTTTTGTATCCCTCTTGGTGAGGTGGATTGTGGTTGTTTGGCTAAGGGCCTACCCCTCTTGTTGAGGTGGTGTTTGTGTTTGCCTCGGTGGAGGTTGTTGGTTGAGAGAGGAGTTCGGTACTCCCTTGTTGTACAAAATCCTCCTCGGTGGAAGTCCTCGGTGGACAAGTTAGTGGATTAAAAATCCTTCTCGGTGAAGGCGGGGACGTAGAGCTAGGGGCTCGAACCTCGAAACATATATTTGTGTTTGCGTTTGATCCATTGGCTCTAAACTTTCTCTCTTTATTTGTGTTGTGCATTATTCATATTGCCATATCATTCATATGCTTGTGTTGTGCCTTGCATTGATTCATATTGCTTATTCTTATATGCTTAGTTGTGTGTGTGCCTCACTTGTGCTTAACCACGAGAGCTTCATATAGCGCCTCAACTCTTATTCAGAGGAATCAAGAGGAGTTAGTCCAGAGCCCTTCACGGGGAATTCGGCTACACTCGTTGGTTGCACTAAGTGTAGTTGCAATTAGTTTTTAAATTCCGCATTTAGTTTGTAGATTAGCATTATCACCTATTCACCCCCCTCTAGGTGATTTCAATACCTTACCCTATAAGTAAGGCTCCATGCCTCCCCCCTCCATGAGGTACTAGTACCCACAAGCATGGTGAGGGGGTATGGTGGCAAAGTCAACAAGCATGAGGTTGTATTCATTTCTTATACATGCATACATATGTGTATGCATACTAATAGTCATAGTATAATGTGTAGTATTTAGTATGAATACTTATTCCCCCATCACCTCCCTAAAGCATTTAAAATGTTAGGAAAAAGGTGCTTATTAAGACAAGTGTTACATTCTACCCTCCTTATAGAAGTTTCGTCCTCGAAACTTAACTTACCTTGAAACAAATGTGGATAGTCCTTCCGTATCTCCTCTTCCGGTTCCCAAGTAGCTTCTTCTATGTTTTGATTTCTCCATACAATCTTGACCAAAGAAATATTTTTGCTTCTCAATTGCTTCTCCTTGCGATCAAGAATTTGCACTGGCTCTTCCGCATAAGACATGTCTTCTTGTATTTGCAGAGGTCTATAGGAGATTATGTGATCAAGATCAGGTACATACTTCCTCAGCTGAGAGACATGAAATACATTGTGCATTCTCTCCAAAGCAGGAGGTAAGGCCAAACGATAGGCAACCGGCCCAATTCTATCCAATATTTCAAATGGACCCACATATCTAGGAGCTAATTTGTTCTTACTGCCGGTGCGTCTTACTCCCTTCATTGGAGATACCTTCAAGAAAACTTTATCTCCTACCTCAAATTCCAGTGGTCTGCGGCGGCTGTCTGCATAAGCTTTCTGCCTGCTCTGGGCTGCTTTCATCCTTTCCTTAATCAACTTGATCTTCTCAGTAGCTTCTTGAATCACATCAGGGCCGAATATCCTGCTATCCCCAACTTCCTTCCAACAGATTGGTGATCTACATTTTCTACCATACAATGCTTCAAATGGAGGCATACCAATTGTGGACTGATAACTATTATTATAAGCAAACTCCACTAAGGGTAAATAGTTGTCCCAACTCATATCTTCCAATATTTGAAAGGTCCTCTCTGACTGTCCATCCGTTTAGGGGTGTGCTGCTGTACTGAGTTGCAATTTAGTGCCCATAGCTTTGGACATGCTTCTCCAAAATCTAGATTGAAATCTAGGATCCCGATCTGACACAATGGACTCAGGTACTCCATGTAGTTTAACTATTTCTCGGATATATACTTGAGCCAATCTTTCCATTGAATAATTGATCCGGATAGGCAGAAAGTGGGCAGATTTAGTAGGTCTGTCTACCACTACCCAGACTGTATTTAGTCCTTGGGATGTTCGAGGAAGCTCAGTAACAAAATCCATAGCAATTTGACACCATTTCCATTCAAGAATTGGTAAAGGTACTAGCAATCCTAGGGGCTTTTTATGTTCAGCTTTCACTTGTTGATAGACTAAACACTTGTGGATAAAATTGAAAATATCCATTTTCATTCCATCCCACCAGAAGTTATGACGCAGATCTTGATACATTTTTGTGCTCCCCGGATGAGCTGTATACGGGGTACAATGAGCCTCCCGCATTATTTCTTCTTTAATCTCTGCTATATCCGGCACACATAATTTGCGTCTAAATCTCAGTACATCATCTTCTATTTGAAACTCTTTGAGTTCTCCTTCTTGTACTTTCTTTATAACCTTCCTTATTTGCGCATCTCTTTGTTGGCCTTCTTTAATTTTGTCATATAGATCAAATTGAATGCTGACTTGATTCAGTTGATGCCTACTATTGGAAGAATCAATGACTCGCACCTCTACTTGCATTTCCTCTAGATCCCTTAATATTCTTGCTTGGCGAGTTATCAGAGTGGCCATTGTTCCTCCTGACTTCCGACTCAAGGCATCAGCCACCACATTGGCCTTTCCAGGGTGGTATTGAATAGTAATATCATAGTCCTTCATTAGTTCTAGCCATCTCCTCTGCCTCATATTCAGTTCTTTTTGTGTGAAGATGTATTTCAAACTCTTATGATCAGTAAAAATTTCACAAGACACTCCATACAAGTAATGTCGCCAGATCTTTAAAGCAAAAATCACAGCGGCTAATTTCAAATCATGAGTTGGATAACTTCTTTCATGAATCTTCAATTGTCGGGATGCATAGGCAATAACTCTCCCATGTTGCATTAACACACATCTCAGTCCCAATTTTGATGCATCACTATAAATGGCAAATCCTTCAGTCCCCGAAGGTACAGTTAGAACAGGAGCAGATGTTAGCTTGGTTTTAACCTCCAGGAAGCTCTTATCTTGTTCTTCTCCCCATACAAATTTCTTATTCTTTCTAGTCAGTTGTGTTAATGGTGCCACAATTAGAGAGAATCCTTCTACAAATCTCCTGTAGTATCCAGCTAATCCCAAGAAACTTCGAACATCGGTGACATTTGTGGGTCTAGGCCAGTTTTTGATTGCTTCAATTTTCATTGGATCTACTGATATTCCCTCCTTGGATATAATATGGCCAAGAAACCCTACTTGCTCTAGCCAAAATTCACATTTCTTCAATTTAGCATATAGTTGTTTCTCCCTCAAGATTTGGAGGACAATTCTAAGATGATTCTCATGATCTTCCCTATTATTTGAATAGACCAAAATATCATCGATAAATACCATCACAAACTAGTCTAGATATGGTTAGAACACTCGATTCATTAAGTCCATAAATGCTGCTGGGGCATTAGTGAGTCCAAAAGGCATGACTAGGAATTCAAAGTGTCCATATCTTGTCCTGAAAGCCGATTTGGACACATCTTCAAGTTTGACCTTTAACTGATGATATCCCGATCTAAAGTCTATCTTAGAAAATACACAAGACCCTTGTAATTGATCAAATAAGTCATCAATCTAAGGAAGAGGGTACCTATTTTTGATAGTGGCCTTATTCAATTCCCGGTAGTCAACACATAGTCTCATACTCCCATCCTTCTTCTTAACAAACAGTACTGGTGCTCCCCAGGGAGATATACTTGGCCGGATGAAACCTTTGTTTAATAATTCCTGCAATTATGTTTTAAGTTCCTTCATTTCTGCAGGGGCCATACGATATGGTGCCTTTGAAATTGGGGCAGTATCGGGCATTACATCTATTATAAATTCTACCTCCCGATCTGGGGGCAAGCCTGGTAAATCTTCTGGGAATACATCAGGGAACTCATTTACAACTGGAATAGTCTCAATTTTGATATCAGTTCTAGTGGTATCCAGAACTGAAGCCAGAAATCCTTGACATCCCTGCCTCATTAACTTGGTGGCTTTAATGGCCGATATGTATGGTATGTCATGACTAACTTTAACCCCTTCAAAAATAAACTCCGGGGCTCCTTCCATTCTAAAGATGATCCTCTTTCTATTACAATCCACATAGGCACCACAAGCGGACAACCAGTCCATTCCTAGTATTGCATCAAACTCCATCTCGCCCAACTTAATAAAATTAATGGATGTTTTCATCTCCCCAATCATCACTTCACAGTTCACATATCTAGTGCTAGATATTATCTTTACCCCTATAGGTGTGGATACAACCAACTGAAATCTTAGGGGTTCCGATACTTGATTTAATTTATAAGCAAAAGCACTAGATATGAATGAATGAGTAGCTCTAGGATCAAACAATGCATGGGTAGTATGTCCTGATATGGAGATCATACTTTCCACTACTGCATTTGAGGCCATTGCTTCTCGGTGGGTGAATCCAAAAGTTCTTCCTTGCACCCGTGGTTGTTGGACAGATGACTGAGTTGCAGCAGGTCGTGGAGCATTACTGGGCGGCATAAAGTTACTGGTTGGTCCTCTGGGAGGGTTCATCCTTATAGCTGGCCTCCCACTTTCCCTACTCTGTCCTTGGCTTCCTCGCCTTGCTGGGCAATTTTTCTTCAAATGTCCCACTCCTCCACAAAAATAGCAAGCTCTATCTTGGAGGCAGTCTCCAAAATGGTTTGTTCTACACTTCTGGCACCAAGGGGTCTCTGAGATTCTGGGGTGGGACACAGAGGTAGCTTGTGCTTTCGAGAGAGTGTCTCTGTTCCTCAACCATGTTCCTCTGCCTCTGGCCCCTCCTCCTCTTTGAAGAGTGGTATTAAACCCAAATCTTTTATTTCTGATGGATCTTGATGCCACCGACATTGGTGGTCCTTGATATCAGGGGCGCTTAGAGTTGGGAATTTTCTTCACCCACTCCTCATGACCCTCTTGCATATCCATTTCTACCTCCAAATCTCTTTTCACAGCTTGGAGATAATTCTTCAGTTGCAAAGGAATCAATCTGCCTCAAATTTCTGATCTCAGGCCCTTCACGAACCTCTTCGTCCTTTCTGCTTCACTCTTCACCAAGGCATCAACATACCTGGATAATTGAGTGAACCTCTGATCATATTGAGACACATTCATCAGGCCTTGACGTAATTCTAAGAATTCTGACGCCATCTTATCTCTAACCGTCTCAGGGATATATTTTTCAGTGAATTTGTTCACTAAAAATTCTCAAGTAATTGATTCTCTTGTACTTTTCACACTATTCTTCACCGTCCTCCACCAATGTTCTGCTTCCTTTTGAAACAAAAAGGAAGAAAAAGATACCCTTTGCTCGTCGGTGCAGTTCATTACATCTAGGATCTTCTCTATCTGGAGAAGCCATGCTTCAGCTTGTAAGGGGTCCACCTCCCTTCAAATACAGGCGGTTTCATTTTCTGAAATTGCTCCAATGCTCGGTGGGAGTTGTTATTACTTGCTCTGGTCATTAACTGTGTGAGCCACTCTGGCATCACCCATGGAGTCCCATTACCTCCTATCTGGACTTCAGAATCTTCATTGTTGTCCATGGGGTGTGCGCTCCCCATCACACTATAGTGCAATACACTGAGCGACAAGGACTCATTTGGGGGTATCTGATTTAGATCCATGCGTCCTTCTTATAAGATAAGGACTTTTAGTCCACATACTTCTCAATTGGAAATAATTTAGATAAAATTTTAGTTTCATGCAACCATTTTAATACCATATTCATCATCACTTTTGCAAACAAATAACTTGCTATATATATTTATATGTACATCCCAACACGGATACAAAGATATTATACTAATATGTCTACCCTTTGGATATCCGAACTAACCCATGTGCCTACATATAAGATGTGTCAGGGCATATACAACAAACTCTTAGGATATTCATCATCTAGCACACTAGGCTTATACATATATATACATCAAAAGTGTTTGCTCAAAGATTCATCCTTCATAGGGCAGAGTCTCTCCACTTGAGTCCCCGCTGGTACTGCTACTATCCTTGCTATCACCCATGCCCTCCTCGGAGTCTTCCCCCGGTAATTCATCTCTTGTGCAGCACCAATCATCCAAATCATCATATAGGTTCATGTCATCTTCCCATGTTTCATCCCAAAAGACACCCCCATAAGTGAATCCTCTACGGGCCTCCTCCTTCATTGTACTAGTATCCTCCATCTCTACTACATCGAGTGAATCCCCACCAAGCTCTCCGTATCAACAATGGTTGGTTCAGGCTCATTAGATGCCTGAGACTCAACCTCCTCATAGTCTATGTGGTCTGGGGCTGCAATTATGACTTCTGGGTTAGTCTCGTCAGACTCATATCCCAATCCATAGAATCTGCCGTCCAACTCACACTCGAGCTATCCGAGCTAGAGACTGGCCAATATATGTCAGAGTCCCCCAATCTACATGCAAACAAAGAGTCGTATCAATCTCAATCTCATGAAATAGTCTCAACATACTGCTATAATCAGAAAGGAGCAATACACATATACACACATGCTTGTACTTACACTTATCCTTAGTCTACCCGTAAGTCTCATGCTTTAGAATAACTTAGGTTCAATAGAGAATTCAATGCATTCCCTCGTCCCAGTATCCTATACCACTAGAAGTTGTTACTGAGAGCCCGCACCCTCTGTCAACTCACCCGAATCAGGATGTGCGGGCACCCTGATTCTGATGCGAGGAAATACTTAATTACCGCTTGACTCATTGTTAATCCATTACATAAAACTCACTACCTAACTATAATCACATGTCTATACGTATAAACCTAATAATTTCATTGTCTCCTACCTCTGACTTAACCTGCTCCTTCTACTTATAAACCTTTGCTCTGATACCAACTGTAACGGTCCCAGTAAAATTTTTTCCTTTGATTACAATCATCATGGATTATCCAAGCGTGGGACCCATCAAGATACAATACTTCCATTCTACTAACATCAGAATGCTCTATACTTTACATCAATCTCCACTCTGATAGCATGTATAATCTTAACCTAATTTAGCATTTCTCAAAATATTGGTCCGACAACTCATAAGAAAACATAGTCTAATACATTATTATTACAAAATTTAATACAGGCTTTGAGTCTAGCACCAAGCATTTCAATATTTACAAGTGCATAGTTTTCTACAACTATATACATATCAAAAGAAACAAGCAAAAAGGGTGAAAGGTCTCCGTTGACACTTATCCCGCATATGTTGCCATTAAGCGGGTCCCTTGCCTTTGTCCAAACCTGAAGGTGATAATGAGAATAGAGTGAGCTCGACAGCTCAGTGAGTAAAACAATATTTATATGTATATCCATTAAGTAGGTCTATTTGGACTTTATCATCAGGTTGGCAATCGTATTTTTATACCATATATGTGAAGTTTTAGGTATTAGCTGAAGCTCTGACCCAAACACAGTAACAGGTCCTATTAGTCGACTAGGTCATTCCTATAGTCGACTAATACCATTATTAGTCGACTAATTATTGAAGGTATAGTCGACCAGAGTTGATCCAAAAATGTTTTTACTCTCTGTTGGCCGTCAGCAACTTATGTAGTCGACTACCCTAACCTGTATAGTTGACTACACTATATATTAGTCGACTTACACATCACCTATAGTCGACTAGATAAGGACCAAAAAGGTATGCTGCTCTCTTTTTGTCCCTTATAACCAGTTCTAGTCGACTACCATTTATGGTGTAATCGACTACTATAGGCTCTAGTCGACTATTAATCACTTATAGTCGACTAGTCATGGTCAAAAGAATATGTCTACTCTTTGTTTGTTTCCTGTAACTGAGGCTAGTCGACTTACAGTGTTTAATTAGTCGACTAAGAGGTGTTTCCAGCAACTTGTCTACCCATTTTTCCCTTCCGTAGTGGACTTAGCCCCATGGCTAATCGAGTAACAGTGGTGAATTTGCCTAGGTAAGTCGACTTATCTTAGAGTCTGAAAATATCAATTCTTTATAGTTTTAACATACAATTTCTAACTTAAACCATATTAGCATACATGATCAACATAAAACATAATCGCAGCATGCATACATAATCAACATGAAATATGATGCATATAATCTCAACATGCATAAATGATTGTAACGCCCCGATCCGGCGGATACGGAGACATTACTGCAACGTATATACGCAAGTCAGAAGTACCTTCACGTATATACGCTAAGCATCAGTACATGCAAGAATCAGAGTACGGAAGCAAGTGGTGCATTATACATTCCAACATATGAGTACAATTACAAAGTTATCACCAGAGGTGATCCAATATTACATGAATATTACATCACTGACATGCGCAATTGCGAGATTACAAGCAGATGTACATGGATAAATAGTACAAAAGAGCACTCACGAGTTTACTTAAAGGAAAACTCGAGAGGCACACAGGGGGGCCTGGAAGGATAGAGCTCTGAACGGTCTGCTGGAGATCCACGCTTCAGCTGCGCCACTCTGATCAACAACAGGGAGAATCCACACGCTCCAAGCTCCTTGACCTGGACATGAGAATCCAGGGGAGTCAGATGAAACTCCCCAGGCGAGTGGTGATACAAAAGCCAAGTGGCGAGCAAGGATAAGCACATGTAAAGCGATAAGACCAAGTATAGCCGAGGACGAGCAAATCTGATTGTATGGTTTCAGATCACGGCTCCATAAGACTAGTACGTCGAAGGAATAATCCAAACAAGGAAACCCTCATCTATATACCTTTATCTTATGTCACCATAATCCAAGCACATGCAATCCGACTGCACTCAGGGCATGATAAGATAATGAACAGGAGGCAGATGGACACCAGGGATAAAGCAGGGCATGAGCAGTTAATATAATAATTCTCATAAAACCGGAAATCCGATGTAAAATCCAGGACAAGCAAATATGATAAGGCATATCACAGATTCAAAGCCGTTTAAGCTGCAGGCTTCAGTATGCGTCCCATTCCACATACCTCTACTTACAACTTAAAGAGCCGGTTATTAGACACTTTATTATTACTCATCTTACCCTGATATCTAGCTATGTGAACTAGCGTCCCAGCACACATAGATCCATATCCGAGTAAAGCAAGGTTGTTATTGGAAACCAGCGGGGGTATCAACGAACTATGTTTACAGTGGGTCCCGTGCTTGCCCGGGACCACGGTCCAGGGTGTTCCGTTGCTTGGTGACGGAACCAGCCGCAAGGCCTATCAGGAGGGACTTATGTATGCCCTTTATCATGATTCAGGAGGAGGGAGCCAGCACTCCCCTCGGTCGCCTGGAGGCCCACAGGTCAGACCGGAAGTTTTAGTTGCACAACATGCCTAATACCACTGTAAACACGAACACATATTGATAGCCGCATGTTTCCCCCGACCCGATGCAAGTTGTTCCTTTTATGATTTATTAGGTTAATTATCAATTTACGGGAATAACAAGAGCAAGACATGATCAGGAATTCAGGAGTTCAGGTCACTGTATATAATACAGGATAACAGGTCACTGATCATGACACAGGACATCAGGTCACTGTACATAGTACAGGATAACAAGACAGGGTTCCCGTAAATGTGATAATCACAGGTCAAGTATATCATGCTGGGTGTCAAGTGATAGCATGACAGGGTGATGATATTAGACAGGTAACCAGTCATGTCAAGAGATTGATATAAGTCTGGTGGCAAGTCATGTCATAACAAGGGGTCTTGCCAAATAGTAGCATGTCTGAGGTCAGGTGATAACACATCAGTTGACAGGTGATATACATGTGTTAAAAGTAATATGAAAACGACAAGTAGTATAGACAGGTGTCAGGCATGAAGTAATGGCATGGGGTAGAATAGTAGCTGAGCACAAACAAAGCGGAGCTGAGCAAGCTGGAAGTACAGACAGCAAACAGTATTTAACACTGGAGCGTCTGGCGAGGTTACCGGGACGACTCGACTGAAGTACGAGCGGTAAATCCGGCAGCAACTCGCCTAGACGAATCTAGTGGTAAAGCGCTGAACGCTGATCATGATAACCAGGCGGAGCTGAACAAGCTGGAGGCACAGCAGCGAACAGAGTTTAGACACTAATACGCTCTGCGAGGCTACCGGGGCACTCGGATTAAGATACGAGTGGGGAATCCGGCAGCAACTCGCCTAAACGAATTTAGTGAATAAAGCACTGAGTGCTAAGCATGCTCACCAGGCGAAGCTGAGAAACCTGACGATCCCAATCACGCCTCTTCCGAGACAGTGAGGGACCGGAGGCTGAACTGAGAGACCTGCCGGTCCCAATCACCTCTCTTTCGAGATAGTGAGTGACCGGAGGTTGAAGGGTCCGGAAGCCAAGTATGGTATAAGGCCGTACAATACATCACAGGCATGGTATGAGTACAAGAAGGAAACTACCCTAGTACAAGCATTCGTCACAGAGCAATACATGTCCAGATATAGGCACTCGGCCATACACAAATACAGGGACTCAGCCCAATACAAATTACATGGAAACAGGGAATAAAATATATGTCGACCCAAATGGAGGCGAGAGCGAGAACACTCGCCTAAATCACCGGAAAGCCGAAAACTCTGAATCCATGGAACTCGCGCACGCGCCATAAAATAATATATATTTATGAGGTGAGAGAAAGTGAAGAGGAGAGAGAAAGAGTAACAGGGAGACGCGGGGTGGATGTGAGACGCGGGGGTTGCAGACGCGGGAGACGCGTCGCAGGAATAGCAGACGCGGGATAGAGCAGACGCGGGGATCGCTCTGCGAAGATACCACAAACGCGGGGTTGTGATCCGCGTTAGGAAATAATCAGAGAGGAGGAAAGGTGATTCCTTTGTTGTGCCCGACGAAGGGATGTTCGGCCCCAATCCAAAAGGAGGGTACCGGCCCTAAGTCTTGCCAACGGAGAAGACGCGGACGCGGGAATCACAAACGCGGGAGTCGCGTTGTGAAGACACCACAAACGCGGGGATCGAGGCCCGCGTTCAAATCAGGGCACGAGGGAAACGCGGACGCGGCCGTGGGGTCCGCATCGCGCTAGCACGAGGAGATCACAGACGCGGTTATTAGCCTCGCGTCGTGACGATACAATAACGCGAGGGCCGCGTCAAGAGGAGGTCGCCCGCACGCGGGGTGAGATCCGCGTCGGCAAATAATCAGGGAGACGGGGAGTTGAGGGGAGAGAGTAGAGAGAGAGAGATCCAAGGGAGAGAGAGAGAATCATGAAAGAGAGAGAGAGGGGGACCCAGGAGAGAGAGTGAGAGAGTCCAAGAGAGAGATTAGGGAGAAGATAGAGAATTAGATGGGGAGATTTAGAGGGAGAGAAATTAGGAGTGAGAGAGAGAATCTTGAGAGAGAGAGAGAGAGAGCAGATGAGAGAGAGAGTAAGGAAATAGGAGAGAGAGAGAGAGGGAATGGGGGCCCCAGGAGAGAAAACAAGGGGGCTGCTGCCCCCCTCTGGATCCGCACAGCACCCCCGGCTGGGGGTGCTCGGCCTGGCCGCCGGCCGGGCGGCGGCGGCCACCGGCAAAGAGGAGGGGGCGGCTGCCCCCTCAACAGAACAGGGAGGGGGCCTTGCCCCCCTCCAACAGAGAGAAAGAGAGGGGGCTTGCCCCCCTCTCAGGCTGCGCACAGGGGGCCCTGGTGGCCCCCTGGGCGCCCGCGACCGCCGGCAGGGCGCCGGCGGCGCCCGGACTGGGGTGGCGCCGGCCACCCCAAGGAGAAGGAGGGGGCTGCTGCCCCCTCAACAACCGCGCACAGGGGGCCCTAAGGCCCCTGGCCGCGCCCATGCCGCCGGCGAGGCGCCGGCGGCGGTCTGCCCTCGCCGGGGCAGCGCCGGAGGAAGGGGTCGGCGGCGATGGTGGGGCCGAACCGGATCAAGGAGAGGAGAAAGAAAAGAGAAGGAAAAGGAAAAGAAAGAAAAGAAAATAAAAGAAAAGGAAAATAGGGAGGAGACGGAGATGGCGGTTGCGTTGGTGGTGATTGGCCGGCTAGGGGGGTCCTCGCCGGCGACGAGGGCCGGAGGTGGCTGGCCGGAGGTGGGGAGTTCGGCTGGGCTCTCTTGGAGGAGAAGAAGAAGAGAAGAGGAAAGAATAAAGGGAAAAGAAAAGAAAGAGAAAAGAAAAAGAAAAAGAAAAGGGGAGAGAGAGATTGTGATAGGGATTGATGGGAAAGGGAGTAGGTGAGGGAGGTGACCGGGCCCACGTGGAGGGGAGTGGGCTGCGGTTGGAGTCGGCGGGAAAAGAAAAGAAAGGAAAAGAAAGAAAGAAAAGTAAAGATAATAATATTATAATATAGTCGCGAAAATCGACTGTTCCAGAATCCTTCCGAAAAATCCTCAAAAATAGCAAATATTATTCTAAGATGTTTGGTGAAATCGGATTCGAAAAATATAATGTAGTTTTCAAAATAAAAATCCTGGAATCTTCCGGCGATACCGGTCTACACCGGGTCGGTCGGATTTTGATAAATTCTGAAAAATCCCAGAAAATGTATTAAAGAGTAAAATATGATTTTAAGAAGTAAAGTGAAAGCGGAATTCAGAAATTCAATCCCGATAGTCCCGGAATCAACCAGCGATACTGGCCGATACCGACTCCGGTGGAATTTCCATAAATTCGTAAAATCCTCAGAAAAAGGTATTTAGATAGGAAATGTGATTTTGAGAAATAATGTCTAAAGACACTTTTAGTAATTCCAATTAGTTTGTAAATTAAAATCTGGGAAGCGGTCAGCGGCACTGGCCGACACCGGTTTTGAAGATTTCCAACTTAATTGAAGAAAATTCCAAAAAATCATAGAAAATCTAGAATATTGGAAATGAGGTTTAAAATTGAAATCGGTCAAATCGGAATACCGGAATGTCCAAATCGAGCAATACTCTAGGATCGGGCCCTCGGTTCAGACTAGGGCTGACCCCGAGTCCACGAATCCAAATCCAAGACAAACGTTCATATAAAGAATTCATAATACAAAATAAATACGGGAAACAAATCGAAAAAATACGACCGAAAATCTGAATACGCAACTAAGTACGTATTCTGGGAACGGGGTATTACAATCCACCCACCTTACAAAAATTGCGTCCTCGCAATTTCGTTAAGGGGCAAATTGAATACAAAGGGGACAAGGGTGGAATTTATACCAATTAAGATATGAAGCACTATAGGTAGGGCTCTCAAGTCAACTGAATAATAATCACACTCTGCACTGCCGGCTGTATAAATCTTCGAATAATGCTGAATAATACTGCTGATGTCGTGGCTGTGCAATAAATGAGCCAGAATAAAGAAGACCGATAATTAAGAATCCCGAATACCGACTGCTGTCTTCTGAAATATAGCCAGATCAAGATCGATCTGGAGAATACCAAGCTTCATGGAATTTGCCGAGAGATCCCATAATAGCTTCATGCAGAACCAGCCACTACCTTCCTAGTCTAGTCATATCTTAAGATAGTATAAGGCTTCATAAAACCAAACATAAAACCAAAACAGGGAAAGGATAGGAGAGACTAGGAATCAAAGGAAAAGATAGTCAAGGAATAGATAACTCTGCACTTGCAGTTGGAATGTATAACCAGGACTCATGCATTCCAGTTGCAAATTCCTTTACCATTAATTTGCCATCTGGACGTACTGAGGAAGTAAGAGCCTAGGCTCTGATACCAACCTGTAACGCCCCGATCCGGCGGATACGGAGACATTACTGCAACGTATATACGCAAGTCAGAAGTACCTTCACGTATATACGCTAAGCATCAGTACAGGCAAGAATCAGAGTACGGAAGCAAGTGGTGCATTATACATTCCAACATATGAGTACAATTACAAAGTTATCACCAGAGGTGATCCAATATTACATGAATATTACATCACTGACATGCGCAATTGCGAGATTACAAGCAGATGTACATGGATAAATAGTACAAAAGAGCACTCACGAGTTTACTTAAAGGAAAACTCGAGAGGCACACAGGGGGCCTGGAAGGATAGAGCTCTGAACGGTCTGCTGGAGATCCACGCTTCAGCTGCGCCACTCTGATCAACAACAGGGAGAATCCACACGCTCCAAGCTCCTTGACCTGGACATGAGAATCCAGGGGAGTCAGATGAAACTCCCCAGGCGAGTGGTGATACAAAAGCCAAGTGGCGAGCAAGGATAAGCACATGTAAAGCGATAAGACCAAGTATAGCCGAGGACGAGCAAATCTGATTGTATGGTTTCAGATCACGGCTCCATAAGACTAGTACGTCGAAAGAATAATCCAAACAAGGAAACCCTCATCTATATACCTTTATCTTATGTCACCATAATCCAAGCACATGCAATCCGACTGCACTCAGGGCATGATAAGATAATGAACAGGAGGCAGATGGACACCAGGGATAAAGCAGGGCATGAGCAGTTAATATAATAATTCTCATAAAACCGGAAATCCGATGTAAAATCCAGGACAAGCAAATATGATAAGGCATATCACAGATTCAAAGCCGTTTAAGCTGTAGGCTTCAGTATGCGTCCCATTCCACATACCTCTACTTACAACTTAAAGAGCCGGTTATTAGAAACTTTATTATTACTCATCTTACCCTGATATCTAGCTATGTGAACTAGCGTCCCAGCACACATAGATCCATATCCGAGTAAAGCAAGGTTGTTATTGGAAACCAGCGGGGGTATCAACGAACTATGTTTACAGTGGGTCCCGTGCTTGCCCGGGACCACGGTCCATGGTGTTCCATTGCTTGGTGACGGAACCAGCCGCAAGGCCTATCAGGAGGGACTTATGTATGCCCTTTATCATGATTCAGGAGGAGGGAGCCAGCACTCCCCTCGGTCGCCTGGAGGCCCACAGGTCAGACCGGAAGTTTTAGTTGCACAACATGCCTAATACCACTGTAAACACGAACACATATTGATAGCCGCATGTTTCCCCCGACCCGATGCAAGTTGTTCCTTTTATGATTTATTAGGTTAATTATCAATTTACGGGAATAACAAGAGCAAGACATGATCAGGAATTCAGGAGTTCAGGTCACTGTATATAATACAGGATAACAGGTCACTGATCATGACACAGGACATCAGGTCACTGTACATAGTACAGGATAACAAGACAGGGTTCCCGTAAATGTGATAATCACAGGTCAAGTATATCATGCTGGGTGTCAAGTGATAGCATGACAGGGTGATGATATTAGACAGGTAACCAGTCATGTCAAGAGATTGATATAAGTCTGGTGGCAAGTCATGTCATAACAAGGGGTCTTGCCAAATAGTAGCATGTCTGAGGTCAGGTGATAACACATCAGTTGACAGGTGATATACATGTGTTAAAAGTAATATGAAAACGACAAGTAGTATAGACAGGTGTCAGGCATGAAGTAATGGCATGGGGTAGAATAGTAGCTGAGCACAAACAAAGCGGAGCTGAGCAAGCTGGAAGTACAGACAGCAAACAGTATTTAACACTGGAGCGTCTGGCGAGGTTACCGGACGACTCGACTGAAGTACGAGCGGTAAATCCGGCAGCAACTCGCCTAGACGAATCTAGTGGTAAAGCGCTGAACGCTGATCATGATAACCAGGCGGAGCTGAACAAGCTGGAGGCACAGCAGCGAACAGAGTTTAGACACTAATACGCTCTGCGAGGCTACCGGGGCACTCGGATTAAGATACGAGTGGGGAATCCGGCAGCAACTCGCCTAAACGAATTTAGTGAATAAAGCACTGAGTGCTAAGCATGCTCACCAGGCGAAGCTGAGAAACCTGACGATCCCAATCACGCCTCTTCCGAGACAGTGAGGGACCGGAGGCTGAACTGAGAGACCTGCCGGTCCCAATCACCTCTCTTTCGAGATAGTGAGTGACCGGAGGTTGAAGGGTCCGGAAGCCAAGTATGGTATAAGGCCGTACAATACATCACAGGCATGGTATGAGTACAAGAAGGAAACTACCCTAGTACAAGCATTCGTCACAGAGCAATACATGTCCAGATATAGGCACTCGGCCATACACAAATACAGGGACTCAGCCCAATACAAATTACATGGAAACAGGGAATAAAATATATGTCGACCCAAATGGAGGCGAGAGCGAGAACACTCGCCTAAATCACCGGAAAGCCGAAAACTCTGAATCCATGGAACTCGCGCACGCGCCATAAAATAATATATATTTATGAGGTGAGAGAAAGTGAAGAGGAGAGAGAAAGAGTAACAGGGAGACGCGGGGTGGATGTGAGACGCGGGGTTGCAGACGCGGGAGACGCGTCGCAGGAATAGCAGACGCGGGATAGAGCAGACGCGGGGATCGCTCTGCGAAGATACCACAAACGCGGGGTTGTGATCCGCGTTAGGAAATAATCAGAGAGGAGGAAAGGTGATTCCTTTGTTGTGCCCGACGAAGGGATGTTCGGCCCCAATCCAAAAGGAGGGTACCGGCCCTAAGTCTTGCCAACGGAGAAGACGCGGACGCGGGAATCACAAACGCGGGAGTCGCGTTGTGAAGACACCACAAACGCGGGGATCGAGGCCCGCGTTCAAATCAGGGCACGAGGGAAACGCGGACGCGGCCGTGGGGTCCGCATCGCGCTAGCACGAGGAGATCACAGACGCGGTTATTAGCCTCGCGTCGTGACGATACAATAACGCGAGGGCCGCGTCAAGAGGAGGTCGCCCGCACGCGGGGTGAGATCCGCGTCGGCAAATAATCAGGGAGACGGGGAGTTGAGGGGAGAGAGTAGAGAGAGAGAGATCCAAGGGAGAGAGAGAGAATCATGAAAGAGAGAGAGGGGGGACCCAGGAGAGAGAGTGAGAGAGTCCAAGAGAGAGATTAGGGAGAAGATAGAGAATTAGATGGGGAGATTTAGAGGGAGAGAAATTAGGAGTGAGAGAGAGAATCTTGAGAGAGAGAGAGAGAGAGCAGATGAGAGAGAGAGTAAGGAAATAGGAGAGAGAGAGAGAGGGAATGGGGGCCCCAGGAGAGAAAACAAGGGGGGCTGCTGCCCCCCTCTGGATCCGCACAGCACCCCCGGCTGGGGTGCTCGGCCTGGCCGCCGGCCGGGCGGCGGCGGCCACCGGCAAAGAGGAGGGGGCGGCTGCCCCCTCAACAGAACAGGGAGGGGGCCTTGCCCCCCTCCAACAGAGAGAAAGAGAGGGGGCTTGCCCCCCTCTCAGGCTGCGCACAGGGGGCCCTGGTGGCCCCCTGGGCGCCCGCGACCGCCGGCAGGGCGCCGGCGGCGCCCGGACTGGGGTGGCGCCGGCCACCCCAAGGAGAAGGAGGGGGCTGCTGCCCCCTCAACAACCGCGCACAGGGGGCCCTAAGGCCCCCTGGCCGCGCCCATGGCCGCCGGCGAGGCGCCGGCGGCGGTCTGCCCTCGCCGGGGCAGCGCCGGAGGAAGGGGTCGGCGGCGATGGTGGGGCCGAACCGGATCAAGGAGAGGAGAAAGAAAAGAGAAGGAAAAGGAAAAGAAAGAAAAGAAAAAAAGAAAAGGAAAATAGGGAGGAGACGGAGATGGCGGTTGCGTTGGTGGTGATTGGCCGGCTAGGGGGGGTCCTCGCCGGCGACGAGGGCCGGAGGTGGCTGGCCGGAGGTGGGGAGTTCGGCTGGGCTCTCTTGGAGGAGAAGAAGAAGAGAAGAGGAAAGAATAAAGGGAAAAGAAAAGAAAGAGAAAAGAAAAAGAAAAAGAAAAGGGGAGAGAGAGATTGTGATAGGGATTGATGGGAAAGGGAGTAGGTGAGGGAGGTGACCGGGCCCACGTGGAGGGGAGTGGGCTGCGGTTGGAGTCGGCGGGAAAAGAAAAGAAAGGAAAAGAAAGAAAGAAAAGTAAAGATAATAATATTATAATATAGTCGCGAAAATCGACTGTTCCAGAATCCTTCCGAAAAATCCTCAAAAATAGCAAATATTATTCTAAGATGTTTGGTGAAATCGGATTCGAAAAATATAATGTAGTTTTCAAAATAAAAATCTTGGAATCTTCCGGCGATACCGGTCTACACCGGGTCGGTCGGATTTTGATAAATTCTGAAAATCCCAGAAAATGTATTAAAGAGTAAAATATGATTTTAAGAAGTAAAGTGAAAGCGGAATTCAGAAATTCAATCCCGATAGTCCCGGAATCAACCAGCGATACTGGCCGATACCGACTCCGGTGGAATTTCCATAAATTCGTAAAATCCTCAGAAAAAGGTATTTAGATAGGAAATGTGATTTTGAGAAATAATGTCTAAAGACACTTTTAGTAATTCCAATTAGTTTGTAAATTAAAAATCCGGGAAGCGGTCAGCGGCACTGGCCGACACCGGTTTTGAAGATTTCCAACTTAATTGAAGAAAATTCCAGAAAATCATAGAAAATCTAGAATATTGGAAATGAGGTTTAAAATTGAAATCGGTCAAATCGGAATACCGGAATGTCCAAATCGAGCAATACTCTAGGATCGGGCCCTCGGTTCAGACTAGGGCTGACCCCGAGTCCACGAATCCAAATCCAAGACAAAACGTTCATATAAAGAATTCATAATACAAAATAAATACGGGAAACAAATCGAAAAAATACGACCGAAAATCTGAATACGCAACTAAGTACGTATTCTGGGACGGGGTATTACAATGATCAACATAGAACATAATCGTAACATGCATATATAATCAACATGAAATATGATGCATATAATCTCAACATTCATACATGATCAACATAGAACATAATCGCAACATGCATACATAATCAACATGAAATATGATGCATATAATCTCAACATGATACATGATCAACATAGAACATCATCGCAACATGCATACATAATCAACATGAAATATGATGCATATAATCTCAACATGCATACATTATCAACATGAAATGATGCATATAATCTCAACATGCATACATGATCAACATAAAACATAATCTCCCCTTCGATCACCTCCGGTTCAACCCGTCCCTTCCTCCGATATGTTTACCACGTATTATTCTCCCCTTCGTCACCTCCGGTTCAACCCGATTCCTTCCTCCAATACGTTTACCACGTATTATTCTCCCCTTCGTCACCTCCGTTTCAACCCGGTCCCTTTCTCTGATACGTTTATCACGTATCATAACATGTAAATATCATATCCTTCATGTAATAACCACATACAAGGATCCATGAGACAATAATAACATAAAGGATTCACATGATTCCTACTTTACATGAAGCCAATATTATGTATAAGTAACCACTAACAAATGCAAGCCTTTCCAGGATAACTAACATGTTATATCATTCCAATATATGTGTAGCCAATATATGCATGAAGTCAAGTATAATGTTCATTCATAAAACTATTTCTTTTTTAGAGGCATGTGTTAGACTACTATGCATACACACTAACGTGTCGATCATGCATAATGTAAGCATACATGGGTGTAATCACAACATAACACCATAGGATTATTTACACAAAGCATATAAACTATACACAAGCATCATCATTCATTTTCACATCCATTCATAACTTAGAATTTCTCAATTTATCTCAAGTTCTACACTCCTACTATTTTACTAGGGTTCGGGTGTTCTACTCACTCTTTGAAGCGGTTAACTCCTTATCAAACTTGATCTCCCGCTACGATGGGGTCTACAAGGCCATAACAACGTCATCATTAGTTCATAGCTAAAAGAGCACAAGAGGGGTAGGATTCTTAAAGTTTTGCTTACCTTCAACCAATATCACTCCCCTAACTTGTTGTTCTAAATCACCCTTGTCTTCAAGAAATCCCTTTTTATGGTGAGGTTAGTGTTGGCCCAAAAGGTTACACTCTCCATTTGTTTAAGTTTTGATGATAACAAAACACATAGAAGTTATATGGTACTAATAAGTTATTTAAGATGAATTTCAGGTTAGTACCATTTATGATGGCCATTACTTAGCTATTGCAAGGTTTGCAAGGTATATGGCGCTAAAAAGGGCAAATGGCGCAAGAGAAAGTGTTCATAGAAGAGCAGGCTCTAGCATGGCATTGCACGGCTCAGGACTTCATTGCGGCTCAAAGACTTCATTAGTTTTGTTTTTAGTTTTTATAGTTTGTTAAAGAATAGTGAATAGGTTTGAAGCTCAAATTCCCTACACACTAGTTTTTGTGACATGTCTTATCTAAAAGAAATTTCTCCTATATATATATACAAAATATTTTTAATATATTTTATTACTCACAAACTTCATTTTATTTATTATACCTAGTTTTAATCAAAATATTTTGAAAACTATCAAAATCTCTTCAAAACCTTTTCCAAAATTCAGCTTTTGACCTGTTGCGGTTGACCGGACGATCGACCGGCTCTGTTTCAGGTCAGACCGGTCGACCGGGATTCTGACCGTTGGGTGCGTGCATGTGTGCACGTTTCCCGATCGACCGGACCCCATTTCGGTCGACCGACCTTCGTCGACTGGAAGTCTCTGTTTGTTTCGGTCGATCGGGGCGTCGACCGTGGGCCGCAACGGCTTTATTTTTTTGAAAACCCGGTCAACCGAGGCTGTATTTCAGTCTTAACGGCTATATTTTAAACACGTTTTAAATTGTTTGTTTTGTGTCTAAACGAGTTTAGGGGCTGGTTTTAGGGTCAAATACTTCCTAATTACTTATTGTATTAGTTTTCCCTTTAATCCCTAGCTCTATCCTATAAATAGGATTGATTAGGGTTAAGGTTTTTATAACAAGCATTTGCAAAAATATTCAAGTTTAAAGCTCTCAAAAGAAGTTTTCATTCTCTGTTTTTGTGCTAAAAAATCTCTCTCTTTTCTGAAGTTTTTGATTTAAAACTCTCTACAAATTCATTTTCTTTTTCACTTACAATACTTGAGCTTCAATCCTACACATTGTTCTATAAGGTTTTTGTAAGGGAAAAAGATTTTTTAAAGAGGGTTTGTGGTCTTTTGATCACCAAGAGATACTTGTATTTTAATTGAGGAGTTGGGTACTCCGGTGTGGTTGTAACTCTTTGTGAAGTTATAGTGGTTGGTAAATCCTTCTGGGTGAAGGCGGGAACGTAGAGCTGGGTGCTCGAACCTCGGAAAAATTCTCTGTGTTTGCAATTGGTTTACTTGCTTTAATTCCTTACTTTATATTCATTGCTTCATTTACTTGCCTTATACTCATTGCAATATTTACTTGTTTCATATTCATATTGTCGATCAATACTCATACAACAAGATTGCAATACGCACCTCAAACTCTTATCTAGAGGAATCACGAGGATGGAGTTCAGAGCTCTTCACGGGGTATTCAGCTTCTAGTCTTGTTTTTGGGTGATCATTGCATTACAACTTTTTAATTTGTGCATTGATTAGCATTATCACCTATTCACCCCCCTCTAGGTGATTTCAATTGGTATCAGAGTTAGGACTCTATTTTTTGGCTTCACATCCTTAGAGAGATCCTAAAATTTGCTAATCACTATTTACATACTTTCATTCATACACTAGTAAAAATGGCCGACAACATTAAGACCCCTCCTAAATTTGATGGACTCAACTTCCCTATTTGGAAAGTTAGGATGACTATTTTTCTACAATCTCTAGGTAGTTTAGTTGCTAAATCCTTGACCAAGCCTTATAGTAGACCCGAAAGTGAGGACAGCACTTGGTCCGAGTTTACCTCCAAGGAATATGAGGCTAATTCTAAGGCTCAAAATTCCCTTCTCACCGCCTTGAATGAGGATGATCTAATACGGGTTATACATTACAAATCCGCCTATTAGATTTGGCAACACTTATTGGTCACTCATGAGGGGACATCACAAGTCAAGAGAGCTAAAATAGATCTCTTGCGTTCCCAATATGAAAGTTTTAAAATGCTTGAAGATGAGTCTATTGATACTATGATTACCAAGTTTACTAAGATTACTAATGCTCTTTCTTCTCTAGGTGATGGTAAAAGCAACGACCAAAAGGTGCCCAAAGTGATTCGAGCTCTTCCTTCGTCATGGGAGATCAAGGCTTCCACCTTAAAGGAGTTGAATGATAAAGATTAGATGGATCTCGTAAGTCTTATTGGAAACCTTAAGACTCATGAGATGGAGAAGAAGGCAAGAGAAGAAGCGGTACCTCAAAAGAAGAAGTCCATAGCTTTCAAGTCTTTCTCTTCTCTTCCAACTACGATGACGAAGAAGATGATGAAGAGCTATCTCTCTTTGTAAGAAATGCAAAGAGAATATACCGCAGGAATAAGCTCAATTATAGAAGACAAATGGAAGGGAAAGAGGAGAAAAGGATCATATGCTACAACTGTCGGAAACCCGGTCACATCATGATCGATTGCCCCGATTTCAAGAAAAGATGATCTCCTCCTTGAAGCAAAAGAGGCCGGTTGAAAAGGTATACAAAGCTACTTGGGATTCGGAAAGTGAATCCGAAGATGAGGTCGACACGGCAAATATGTGTTTCATGGCAAACACACCCAAGGTAACTTCTCAACCTCTTGATGTTGAAAATAAAATAAGTAGAGAAATGCTAGATCATGCTTTTATTGAACTTTCAGAAAGTTATGATGATAAAAAGGTAGAGTGTTCTAAATTGAAAAAAAAATTGAGTTGCTTAAAAATCAACTTGCAATTGTTTCAAAAGAAAAGGAAGAAATTTCTTCTAATCTTATTTCAACTAAAAGAGAATTTGATGCTTATAAAGTTGCTTGTAAAGCTAAATTTCTAAAAATTGATGAAAATGAATTATCCTTGTTAAAAGCTAAAATCAATGATTTTGAAATATTTTAAAAGATTGTGCTTTTAATACTAATAAATTAGAGGAAATATTTTCAAAGAAGCACACTCCACATACTAAGAATGATAAAACATCCCATGCTAAAATTCTCATGCTCATCATGTAAACACTTCACATAACACTCATGTTAAAACTACTCATACTCACAATTCACATGTTCGTAAGCCACACACTCATTATGCATTTAAATATGGAAGAGTTTATAGATGTACTTATTGTGGTCGGAATGGCCATTTAGCTAAATTTTGCTATGATCAAATAAATAGGACAAATAATCTTGTGTGGGTTCATGACACTAACACTTTAGGACCCAAGAAAATATGGGTACCAAAATCAAGTCCTAAATTATTTGATGTAGGTACACACCAAGGCTCCAAGACGTAAGGAGCGATGCTACCTTGATAGTAGTTGCTCAAGGCATATGACATGGGATATCAACAACTTCACAACTCTATCAAGGTACGTTGAAGGTGGCACCGTCACCTTCGGAGATGACTCCAAGGGCACCATCATCGGTATAGGTAACATTCAAATTGGTGCATCTCCTTTAATAGAAAATATTGTTCTTGTTGATGGACTTAAACATAACTTGCTTAGTATAAGTCAACTTTGTGATTGTGGTCTTAAATTGTGTTTTGATTCTTCTCTTGCAAAATTTTTGATTGTAAAACCAATGATTGTATTCTCACCGGTTTTCGTGATAATAATGTCTATATCATTGACATGCTTAATTTGGATTGTTCTACTAAATGTTTGAATGCTTTTGATGAGATTTCATGGCTTTGGCATAGAAGATTAGGACATACATCTTTTGATCATCTTGCTAGGATTAATTCTAAGGATTGGTTAAGGGTATTCCTTACTTGAAGTTTGAAAAGACCGCATTGTGGTGCGTGCTAACTTGAGAAACAAACCAAGTCTTCTTTCAAATCAATCAAGGATATCATGTCAACTAGGCCATTAGAATTAATTCACATGGATCTTTTTGGACCAACTAAAACTAAAAGCTTAAATGAAAGTAGATATGTTTTTGTTTTAGTTGATGATTTTTTCTGGTTCACTTGGGTTTTCTTCTTGGAACACAAAGATCAAACTTTTTCGCATTTTAAGGTTTTTCGAAAAAGGGTTGAAAAGGAAAAAGGATTTTCGATTTTAAAAATAAGAAGTGATAGAGGTGGTGAGTTTGTTAACCAACTCTTCATGACTTATTGTGATGAAAAGGGAATTAAGCATGAAATGTCATGTCCTAGAACTCCACAACAAAATAGAGTAGTAGAAAGGAAGAATAGAACTCTTCAAGAAATAGTTAGGATTATGATAAGTGAATATGACCTCCCTCAATATTTATGGGCCGAGGCCGTAAACACCGCATGCTACATATCAAACCGTATTTATTTGTGTAAAAATACTTTCAAAACATCCTTTGAAGTTTATAATTTAAGAAACCAAATGTTTCATACTATAAAGTTTTTGGATGCAAGTGTTTTGTTTTGAATACTAAAGATAACTTGGGTAAATTTGATGCTAAGGCTTATGAAGCAATATTTGTTGGATATTCTAATACTAGTAAAGCTTATAGAGTATTCAATAAATCTTCTCATACTATTGAAGAATCCTTGCATGTTAAATTTGAAGAATCTAATATTGTTGCTGAGAATGTTGTAAAAATTGACTCTTTAGGGGAGGACATGGAGAGAATATCCTTGAAGGACTCACCCATTCAAGAAGAAAAGTAAGAACCCATTGGTGAAGTTCAAAGGATGAAGTGGAGAATTCTCAACCACTTCCTAAAGATTGGAGATACGTTACAAATCATCCCAAGGATCTCATCTTAGATGATGTATCTAAAGGGGTAACAACTTGCTCCAAACTCCATGAATTGTGTGGTAATTTTGCATTCATTTCTCATTTTGAACCCAAAACATCCTCGAAGCTGAGGGTGACTCATATTGGTTGCTAGCTATGCAAGAAGAGCTCAATCAATTTGAGCGCAATCAAGTTTGGCACCTTGTTCCTAAACCCCACGATGGACCAATAATTGGTACTAAGTGAATTTTTAGGAATAAGATTGATGAGTCAGGAAATGCTATTAGGAATAAGGCTAGATTAGTGGCCAAGGTTACACTCAAGTTGAAGGAATCGACTTTGAGAGACCTTTGCACCCGTAGCATGGCTTGAAGCCATACAGATTACACTAGCTTTTGGATCTTTTAAAAATTTTAAACTTTTTCAAATGGATGTAAAAAGTGCATTTTTAAATGGTTTTATAAATGAGAAAGTTTATGTTGAACAACCTCCCAGTTTTGTAGATCATGTTCATCCTAATTTTATTTTCAAACTTGATAAAGCTTTGTATGGTTTAAAGCAAACTCCTAGAGCGTGGTATGAAAGGCTTTCTAGTTTTCTTCTTTCAAATAATTTTGTTAAAGGCAAAGTAGACACAACATTATTTACTAAGCATGTTGATAGTGAAATTCTTATAGTGCAAACTTATGTTGATGATATAATTTTTGTTCTACTAATGAGTTCTTTGCAAGGAGTTTAAACAATGTATGCAACATGAATTTGAGATGTCATTAATGGGTGAATTAAATTTCTTTCTTGGACTCCAAATCAAGCAAATGCGTGATGAGATTTTCATATGTCAAGCCAAGTACTCCAAGGAACTCATAAAGAAATTTGGACTTGAAGGTTCGAAAATTTGCAACACTCCCATGGCAACTACCACCAAGCTTGATAAGGATGACCAAGGTAAGTGTGTTGATATTAAGTTATATAGAAGCATGATTGGTAGTTTGTTGTATTTAACGGCTAGTAGGCCGGATATCATGTTTAGTGTGTGTCTTTGTGCTAGATTCCAATCGTGTCCTAAAGAGTCTCATCTTATTGCGGTAAAACGCATCATTCGTTATATTAAGGGCACTATTGGAATGGATCTTTGGTATTCGAAAACTGGAGATTTTTCAATGACGAGTTTTTCAGATGCCGACTATGCGGGTTGTAGAGTGGATAGAAAGAGTACTAGTAGAACATGTCAATTTCTTGGTAATTGTCTTGTTTCATGTCCTCTAAGAAACAAAACTCGGTAGCCCTCTCAACCGCCGAAGCGGAGTATGTTGCGGCGGGGGCTTGTTGTGCATAAGTCCTTTGGATGAAACATACTCTCCTTGATTATGATTTGCATTATGACCATATAAAAATATTTTGTGATAATACTAGTACTATTCATATGACTAAGAATGCAAATTAACATAGTAAGACCAAGCACATTGAGATTAGATATCACTTTCTTAGAGATCATTTTGAGAAAGGTGATATAGAGATTAATTATGTTTCTTCGGATTTGCAACTTGCCGATATTTTCACTAAACCACTTGATTTTAATAGATTTTCCTTTATATGTGGTGAACTTAATTTTTGTGTTATTGAATAAAAATGTTTTTCTTGCTTATTTACCCTTTTTGATGTATGACAAAAAGGGGGAGAAATATGTTTTATTATTTACTTTGATTTTGGTGTTTGATGTTTTTATTATTAATAATGCCTTTGTTTTATTGTTATGTTTAAATAGAGCATTATTTGAGGGGGAGTTTTACCTCTCTCTTT